>JALJCO010001934.1:482500-586408 GCA_023101725.1 Atherinomorus stipes | reverse complement strand
CCACCACCGTACACCACCACCGGTACACACCACTACCGTACACTACCACCGTACACCACCACTGTACACACTACACACTGTATATACTATCATCGTACACTACTTACCGTACACTACTCACTGTACATAATTACCACCGTACATACCACTACCGCACACTACTACTGTACATACTACTACCGTATACTACTCACTGTAGCATACTACTACTGTACTACTACTGTTATAACACTACTGTACATACTACTACTGTATATTAACAACAACACGTAAACAACTACTGTTCATACTACTCACTGTATATACTTACTACTGTACATATCACTGCATATACTAATACCGTACAATTACTACTGTACATACTACTACTGTATATACTACTGCTGTAGCATACTACTACTGTATATCTGCTACTACTGCATACTACTACTGTTCATACTACTAACAATGTATAAACAACACTGTACATACTACTTACTGTACATACTACTACTGTTATACTACTACTGTATACCTAATACTGCTACTAGTACTGTACATACTATTACTGTACATACTACTATTGTATACTACTACTGCATACTACTACTGTATATACTACTACTGTACATACTACTACTGTTTATACAGTATGTAGTATACTGCAGTAGAATTACTGCATATAAAGCAGTATACTACTACTGTATAAAGCGTACTATACTACTGTACACTACTATTGCAGTACTCAGTATGTAGCACAGTAGCATACTCTACTGTATCCGTACACTACTACTACCGTACATACTACTGTATATACACCGTATACTACTACTGTATACTACTACTGCACATACCACTACCGTATAATTACCACTAACATCACTACTACCGTACATACTACTACCGTATACTACTACCGTATACTACTACCGTACATACTACTACCGCAACACTACTACCGTATACACCACTACTGTACATACTACTACCGTATATACTACTACCGCATACTACTACCGTATACTACTACCGTACATACTCACTACCGTATATACTACTACTGTATACTACTACCGTACATACTACTACCGTATACTAGCTGTACATACTACTACTATCACTACTACTCTATACAAAGCAGCAGTACATACTACTACGGTATATACTACTACCTACATACTACTAGAGCACAGCAGCACACTACCAACCGTACTATGCCATCATACTACCGTACACTACTCACCGTATATACTACTACCGCATACTACCACCACCGTACATACTAATTACCACTGTATACTACTACCGTACATACTACTACCGTATATACTACTACCATTACCTACTACCGTACATACTACTACTGTATACTACATACAGAACCTACTACTCATACTACTACCGTATACACTACTACTGTATACTACTACTGCATACTACTACCATACATACTACTACCGTATAAACTACTACTGTATACTACTACTGCACACACTACTACAGTATATACTACTTTCACTGTACATACTACTACCGTTATACTACTAATGCAAATACTACTGTATACTACCACTAATGTATACTACACACTGTATATACTACCAATCGTATAATACTGCTGTATATACTGTATGTACCATCCATCTGTCCGTCCGTCCATCCATCCATCCATCCATCCATCCATCCATGCATCCATCCATCATCCATCCATCCATCCATCCATCATCCATCCATCCATCCATCCATGCATCCATCCATCCATCCATGCATCCATCCATCCATCCATGCATCAACCATCCATCCATCCATCCATCCATCATCCATCCATCCATCCATCCATCCATGCATCCATCCATCCATCATCCATCCATCCATCCATCCATCCATCCATCCATCCATCATCCATCCATCCATCCATCCATCAATGCATCCATCCATCCATCCATCCATCCATCATCCATCCATCCATCCATCCATCCATCCATCCATCCATCATCCATCCATCCATCCATCCATGCATCCATCCATCATCCATCCATCCATCCATCCATCCATGCATCCATCCATCTATCCATCCATCCATCCATCCATCCATCATCCATCCATCCATCCATCCATGCATCCATCCATCCATCATCCATCCATCCATCCATCCATCCATGCATCCATCCATCCATCCATGCATCCATCCATCATCCATCCATCCATCCATCCATCCATGCACCCATCCATCATCCATCCATCCATCCATCTATGCATCCATCCATCATCCATCCATCCATCCATCCATCCATGCATCCATCCATCCATCATCCATCCATCCATCCATCCATCCATCCATCCATCCATCCATCCATCCATCCAGTTGGTGGTTTATTACAACTCTTTAAAACACTTTGAGGAAAGAAAATAATCCACCAGATGAAGAATCCACCTCATCGGCTGCAGTCGCTGCTGGAATAAAATGTAGTTGTGTGCGTGTGTGTGTGTGTGTGTGTAGACGTGTACATGCGTGTGTGTGTGTACACGTGTGCGTGCATGTATGTGCGGCGCTGACAGACTGATGAGTTCCTGACTACAAGAGGAACGGTGAGCAACTGCTCATCCGTTCAGATCCTGTCCTTCCGCTGGACCAGGAGCTTCTTCCTGCATGACGCATTAACCATGGCAACACGCACATGCACGCACATGCACACGCACACACACACACACACACACACGGCCGAGGCTGGCGTACGTGACTTTCTGCTGGGACTGAACTTCGGCCACGCCGCCTCCTTCACCATCTCCTGCTGTTGCTGCTGCAGCTGGCGGCAGGAACAAAGAGCAACCACTGCTGCTAACATAGCTGCTGCTTGTCCTCCAGGGTTCCACCGTCCCGGCCCCGCCAAGGTTCCACCGTCCCGGCCCCGCTGAGGTTCCACCGTCCCGGCCCCGCTGAGGTTCCAGAATCCCGGCCCCGCTGAGGTTCCACCGTCCCCCGGCCCCGCCGAGGTTCCACCGTCCCGGCCCCGCCCGAGGTTCCACCCCCGTCCTGGCCCCGCCCGAGGACTCCACCCCGTCCCGGCCCCGCCGGTTCCAGCTTCCTGCACCCATGGAGGTTCCACCGTCCCGGCCCCGCTGAGGTTCCACCACCGTCCCAGCCCCGCCGAGGTTCCACCGTCCCCGCCCCCGCCGAGGCCTCCACCCGTCCTGGCCCCGCCGAGGTTCCACCGTCCCGGCCCCGCCGAGGTTCCAGCTTCCTGCACCCATGGAGGTTCCACCGTCCCGGCCCCGCCGAGGTTCCACCGTCCCGGCCCCGCTAAGGTTCCACCGTCCCGGCCCCGCCAAAGTTCCAGCTTCCTGCACCCATGGAGGTTCCACCGTCCCGGCCCCGCCGAGGTTCCAGCCTCCTGAACCCATGGAGGTTCCACCCTCCCGGCCCCGCCGAGGTTCCACCGTCCCGGTCCCGCCGAGGTTCCACCGTCCCGGCCCCGCCGAGGTTCCACCGTCCCGGCCCCGCCGAGGTTCCATCGTCCCGGCCCCACCGAGGTTCCACCGTCCCGGCCCCGCCGAGGTTCCACCGTCCCGGCCCCGCTGAGGTTCCACCGTCCCGGTCCCGCCGAGGTTCCAGCTTCCTGAACCCATGGAGGTTCCACCGTCACGGCCCCGCCGAGGTTCCACCGTCCCGGCCCCGCCGAGGTTCCACCGTCCCGGTCCCGCCGAGGTTCCAGCTTCCTGCACCCATGGAGGTTCCAGAATCCCGGCCCCGCCGAGGGTTCCACCATCCCGGTCCCGCTGAGGTTCCACTGTCCCGGCCCCGCCGAGGTTCCACCGTCCCGGCCCCGCCGAGGTTCCAGCTTCCTGCACCCATGGAGGTTCCAGAATCCCGGCCCCGCCGAGGTTCCACCGTCCCGGTCCCGCTGAGGTTCCACCGTCCCGGTCCCGCCGAGGTTCCAGCTTCCTGAACCCATGGAGGTTCCACCGTCCCGGCCCCGCCGAGGTTCCAGCTTCCTGAACCCATGGAGGTTCCACCGTCCCGGCCCCGCCGAGGTTCCACCGTCCCGGCCCCGCCGAGGTTCCAGCTTCCTGAACCCATGGAGGTTCCACCGTCCCGGCCCCGCCGAGGTTCCACCGTCCCGGCCCCGCCGAGGTTCCACCGTCCCGGCCCCGCCGAGGTTCCAGCTTCCTGAACCCATGGAGGTTCCAGAATCCCGGCCCCGCCGAGGTTCCACCGTCCCGGTCCCGCTGAGGTTCCACCATCCCGGTCCCGCCGAGGTTCCAGCTTCCTGAACACATGGAGGTTCCACCGTCCCGGCCCCGCTGAGGTTCCACCATCCCGGTCCCGCTGAGGTTCCAGCTTTCCTGCACCCATGGAGGTTCCAGAATCCCGGCCCTGCCGAGGTTCCACCGTCCCGGTCCTGCTGAGGTTCCACCATCCCGGTCCCGCTGAGGTTCCACCATCCCAGTCCCGCCGAGGTTCCACCGTCCCGGTCCCGCCGAGGTTCCAGCTTCCTGAACCCATGGAGGTTCCACCGTCCCGGCCCCGCCGAGGTTCTACCGTCCCGGCCCCGCCGAGGTTCCACCGTCCCGGCCCCGCCGAGGTTCCAGCTTCCTGAACCCATGGAGGTTCCACCATGCCGGTCCCGCTGAGGTTCCACCGTCCCGGCCCCGCTGAGGTTCCACCGTCCCGGTCCCGCTGAGGTTCCACCGTCCCGGCCCCGCCGAGGTTCCAGCTTCCTGAACCCATGGAGGTTCTAGCATCACTCGCTCCGCTGAGGTTCCAGAATCCTGGTCCCGCTGTGGAGAAAATCCCAGAACATTGGAGGAACTGGACCTCAGACTGTCCAATGTGGTCTTGTGTTGCTTTATGCTGGGATGGTGTCCATCTTCTTCTCAGGTCCTTTTCTTTTTTCAGGTTCTTCTAGACATCCTCTGGGTTCTACCGGTTCTAAGCTGACGGTTCTACCGAACATCTCCTGCTATAGTTTTTATGAACGTTCTCTGGCAGACCCCTGCATCTTCGATCCTCATTTCTGTATCTGTGAGCTTTGTAGATACAAGATTTGATCCTGCTTCCATGATGAAGGCAGAACACTAGATACGGGTGAGAAGATTGATGAACCGCTGCATTTATACAAATCTGTGAAATTCTCCAAGTCCTCTGAAGGGATTCACCTCCTGATGTGCATGTGTGCGTGTGTGTGCGCACGCATGTGTGTGTGCGCACGTGTGTGTGTGTGTGTGTGTGCGTGCGCACGCATGTGTCTGTGTGTGTGCGCACGCATGTGTGTGTGTGTGTGTGTGTGTGTGTGTGCGCACGCATGTGTGTGTTTGCAGCAGGACTGTCCGGACGTGCAGGCCGTCAGCCTTCCCGCTGACCTGGCCGTTACCTCTGTGTCCTCTGGGCTGGGGGGAAATGTCCATCACTGCTACTGTCCTCGGGGCTGCGGGGGCTGGGGGGTCCATGGGGGCCGCGGAGCTGCACGGTAGATGTCGCTCTGGCCCACTGACACGTTTACGGTTTCCACCCGCTGCTGCAGCCGTCGGGTGGCAGGATGGACGCCGGCCTGACTGACAGATTTACAGCCGGCCGGGAACCTCCTCCCAGCCGGGGAGGAAAGAACCCCCGCCCCCCCCTCCACCAGCACCACTGGTCCACAGCAGCATCTGAGCTGACCAGGAAGGTTAACCAGGTCTGATGAAAATCACTTCCACCTCCTGGTTCAGGGTTAGAGGCATGACAGCCTGCACCTGGACCAGGACTTCCCTCAACACCTTATGTCCCGCAGCTCGTCCTCACACACTGGACACGATACCAGTCCCAGAGAACCAGGTTCTAGCTGGTCCAAGAGAACCAGGTTCCACCTGTTCCCAGAGAACCAGGTTCCACCTGAACCCAGAGAACCTGGTTCCACCTGAACCCAGAGAACCAGGTTCCAGCTGGTCCCACAGAACCAGGTTCCAGCTGGTCCCACAGAACCAGGTTCCAGCTGGTCCCAGAGAACCTGGTTCCACCTGAACCCAGAGAACCAGGTTCCACCTGGTCCCAGAGAACCTGGTTCCACCTGCACCCAGAGAACCAGGTTCCAGCTGGTCCCACAGAACCAGGTTCCAGCTGGTCCCAGAGAACCTGGTTCCACCTGAACCCAGAGAACCAGGTTCCAGCTGGTCCCAGAGAACCTGGTTCCACCTGCACCCAGAGAACCAGGTTCCAGCTGGTCCCACAAAACCAGGTTCCAGCTGGTCCCAGAGAACCTGGTTTCACCTGAAACCAGAGGACCAGGTTCCACCTGGTCCCAAAGAACCAGGTTCCAGCTGGTCCCAGAGAACCTGGTTCCACCTGAACCCAGAGAACCAGGTTCCAGCTAGTCCCACAGAACCAGGTTCTAGCTGGTCCCAGAGAACCTGGTTTCACCTGAACCCAGAGAACTTGGTTCCACCTGAACCCAGAGAACCAGGTTCTAGCTGGTCCCACAGAACCAGGTTCCAGCTGGTCCCAGAGAACCAGGTTCCACCTGAACCCAGAGAACCAGGTTCCAGCTGGTCCCACAAAACCAGGTTCCAGCTGGTCCCAGAGAACCTGGTTTCACCTGATCCCAGAGAACCTGGTTCCACCTGAACCCAGAGAACCAGGTTCCAGCTGGTCCCAGAGAACCAGGTTCCAGCTAGTCCCAGAGAACCAGGTTCCACCTGAACTTTTTTTTTTTTTTTCCAGAGAACCAGTTTCCAGTTGGTCCGAGAGAAGAAGGTTCCAGCTGGTCCCAGAGAACCAGGTTCCAGCAGGTCCCAGAGAACCAGGTTTCAGCTGGTCCCAGAGAACCAGGTTCCAGGTGGTCCCAGAACACCTGGTTCCACCTGGTCCCAAGAAAACCCGGTTCCAGCTGGTCTCCGAGAGACAGGTTCCACCTGAACCCAGAGAACCTGGCTCCAACTGGTCCCCCAGAGAACAAGGTTCCAGCTGGTCCCATAAAACCTGGTTCCAACTGGTCCCAAGAACTTGGTTCCACCTGGTCCCAGAGAGCCAGGTTTCACCTGAACTGAGAGAACCTGGTTCCACCTGAACCCAGAGAACCTGGTTCCAGCTGGTCCCAGAGAACCAGGTTCTAGCTGTTCCCAGAGAACTTGGTTCCACATGAACCCAAAGAACCAGGTTCCACCTGGTCCCAGAGAACCAGGTTCTAGCTGGTCCCAGAGAGCCAGGTTCCACCTAAAAAAAGAACCCAGAGAACCAGTTTCCAGTTGGTCCCAAAGAATGTACCAGGTTCCAGCTGGTCCCAGAAAACTTGGTTCCACCTGATCCTGAGGAAACCTGGTTCCAGCTGGTCTCAGAGAGCCAGGTTCCACCTGAACCCAGAGAACCAGGTTCTCAGCTGGTCCCAGAGAACAAGGTTTCAGCTGGTCCCAGAGAACCAGGTTCTAGGTGGTCCCAGAACACCTGGTTCCAGCTGTTCCCAAGAAAACCAGGTTCCAGCTGGTCTCCGAGAAACAGGTTCCACCTGAACCCAGAGAACCAGGTTCCAGCTGATCCCAGAGAACAAGGTTCCACCAGGTCCCAGAGAACCTGGTTCCAGCTGGTCCCAGAGAAACAGGTTCCACCTGGTCCCAGAGAACCAGGTTCCACCTGGTCCCAGAGAATCTGGTTCCACATTAAACCATAGAACCAGGTTCCAGCTGAAGTCAGAGAACCAGGTTCCAGCTGGTCCCACAGGACCTGGTTTTAGCTGGTCCCAGAGAACCAGGTTCCAGCTGGTCCCAGAGAACTTGGTTCCACCTGGTCCCAGAGAGCCAGGTTCCACCTGAACTGAGAGAACCTGGTTCCAACTGGTCCCAGAGAACCTGGTTCCAACTGGTCCCAGAGAACCTGGTTCCACTTGAACCCAGAGAACCAGGTTCCAGCAGGTCCCAGAGAACCAGGTTCCAGCAGGTCCCAGAGAACAAGGTTCCAGCTGGTCCCATAAAACCTGGTTCCAACTGGTCCCAGAGAACTTGGTTCCACCTGGTCTCAGAGAACCAGGTTCTAGCTGTTCCCAGAGAACCTGGTTCCACCTGAACCCAGAGAACCTGGTTCCAACTGGTCCCAGTGAACCAGGTTCTAGCTGTTCCCAGAGAACCTGGTTCCACCTGAACCCAGAGAACTTGGTTCCACCTGGTCCCAGAGAACCAGGTTCTAGCTGTTCCCAGAGAACCTGGTTCCACCTGAACCCAGAGAACTTGGTTCCACCTGGTCCCAGAGAGCCAGGTTCCACCTGAACTGAGAGAACCTGGTTCCAACTGGTCCCAGAGAACCTGGTTCCACTTGAACCCAGAGAACCAGGTTCCAGCTGGTCCCAGAACACTTGGTTCCACCTGGTCCTGAGGAAACCTGGTTCCAGCTGGTCTCCGAGAGACAGGTTCCACCTGAACCCAGACCAGGTTCCAGCTGGTCCCAGAGTACCAGGTTCCACCTGAACCCAGACCAGGTTCCAGCTGGTCCCAGAGTACCAGGTTCCAGCTGGTCCCAGAGAATCTGGTTCCAGCCCGGACCAGGTCCTGGACTTCCCAGTCCAGCTGGTCAAAGCTGAGATGAGATGAGCAGGAAAATCTTCGTCTCACGTTGTTGATGGGGGAGGAGGAGGAGGAAGAAGACGATGGTGGTGATGATGAAGAAGATTGATGAAGATGATGGTGTTGATGATGAAGATGATTGATGGTGAAGAGGAGTGATGATGATGATGATGATGCCAGCAAGCATCATCTGGATCAGGAACGATGACATCACTGCTTCATGTTTAGTTTTCAGCCAGTAACAAGAGACGCTGTGAAGCTGCAGTCTCAACCAGAACATGTTCTTCTGTCCCGTGTTCTCCTGTGTTCCTCTAAGTTCTCCCGTTTCTCCGGTGTTCTCCCATGTTCCCCTGTGTTCTCCTGTGTTCTCTTGTTTTCTCCCGTGTTCTCCCGTGTTCTCCCGTGTTCTCCTGTGTTCTCCTGTGTTCTCCCGTTTTCTCTTGTGTTCTCCCGTGTTCTCCTGTATTCTCCCGTGTTCTCCTGTGTTCTCCTGTATTCTCCCGTTTTCTCCTGTGTTCTCCCGTGTTCTCCCGTGTTCTCCTGTATTCTCCCGTGTTCTCCTGTGTTCTCCTGTATTCTCCCGTTTTCTCCTGTGTTCTCCCGTGTTCTCCCGTGTTCTCCTGTATTCTCCCGTTTTCTCCTGTGTTCTCCCGTGTTCTCCTGTGTTCTCCTGCATTCTCCCGTGTTCTCCTGTCTTCTCCTGTATTCTCCCGTTTTCTCCTGTGTTCTCCCGTGTTCTCCCGTGTTCTCCTGCATTCTCCCGTGTTCTCCTGTGTTCTCCTGTATTCTCCCGTTTTCTCCTGTGTTCTCCCGTTTTCTCCCGTGTTCTCCCTGCATTCTCCCGTTTTCTCCTGCATTCTCCGTGTTCTCCTGTGTTCTCCTGCGTTTTTCCGTGTTCTCCCGTTTTCTCCTGTATTCTCCCGTGTTCTCCCGTGTTCTCCTGTATTCTCCTGTGTTCTCCCGTGTTCTCCTGTGTTCTCCCGTGTTCTCCTGTATTCTCCTGCGTTCTCCCGTGTTCTCCTGTCTTCTCCTGTGTTCTCTTGTGTTCTCCTGTGTTCTCCCGTATTCTCCTGTATTCTCCCGTGTTCTCCTGTATTCTCCTGTGTTCTCCCGTGTTCTCCTGTATTCTCCTGTATTCTCCCGTGTTCTCCTGTATTCTCCTGTGTTCTCCCGTGTTCTCCCGTGTTCTCCTGTATTCTCCTGTATTCTCCTGTGTTCTCCCGTGTTCTCCTGTATTCTCCTGTGTTTTCCCGTGTTCTCCTGTCTTCTCCGTGTTCTCCCGTGTTCTCTTGTGTTCTCCTGTGTTCTCCCGTGTTCTCCTGTATTCTCCCGTGTTCTCCTGTATTCTCCTGTGTTCTCCCGTGTTCTCCTGTATTCTCCCGTATTCTCCTGTATTTTCCTGTGTTCTCCTGTGTTCTCCCGTGTTCTCCTGTATTCTCCTGTGTTTTCCCGTGTTCTCCTGTCTTCTCCCGTGTTCTCCTGTATTCTCCCGTGTTCTCCTGTATTCTCCCGTGTTCTCTTGTGTTCTCCTGTGTTCTCCCGTATTCCCCTGTATTCTCCCGTGTTCTCCTGTGTTCTCCTGTGTTCTCCTGTGTTCTCCCGTGTTCTCCTGTATTCTCCTGTATTCTCCTGTGTTCTCCTGTATTCTCCTGTGTTCTCCTGTGTTCTCCTGTATTCTCCCGTATTCTCCCGTGTTCTCCCGTATTCTCCTGTATTCTCCTGCGTTTTCCCGTGTTCTCCTGTATTCTCCTGTATTCTCCTGTGTTCTCCTGTGTTCTCCCGTGTTCTCCTGTATTCTCCAGTGTTCTCCCTGTTCTCCCGTATTCTCCTGTGTTCTCCCGTGTTCTCCTGTGTTCTCCGTGTTCTCCTGTGATCTCCCGTGTTCTCCCGTATTCTCCCGTGTTCTCCTGTATTCTCCTGTGTTCTCCCGTGTTCTCCTGTATTCTCCTGTGTTCTCCCGTGTTCTCCCGTGTTCTCCTGTATTCTCCTGTGTTCTCCCGTGTTCTCCTGTATTCTCCAGTGTTCTCCCGTGTTCTCCTGTATTCTCCTGTGTTCTCCCGTGTTCTCCTGTATTCTCCTGTGTTCTCCTGTGTTCTCCCGTGTTCTCCTGTATTCTCCCGTATTCTCCCGTGTTCTCCTGTATTCTCCTGCGTTTTCCCGTGTTCTCCTGTATTCTCCTGTGTTCTCCTGTGTTCTCCCGTGTTCTCCTGTATTCTCCCGTATTCTCTTGTGTTCTCCCGTGTTCTCCTGTATTCTCCCGTGTTCTCCTGTATTCTCCTGTGTTCTCCTGTGTTCTCCCGTGTTCTCCTGTATTCTCCTGTATTCTCCCGTGTTCTCCCGTGTTCTCCTGTATTCTCCCGTGTTCTCCCGTGTTCTCCCGTATTCTCCCGTGTTCTCCCGTATTCTCCTGTGTTCTCCTGTATTCTCCCGTGTTCTCCCGTGTGCTCCCGTGTTCTCCCGTGTTCTCCCGTATTCTCCCGTGTTCTCCCGTGTTCTCCCGTGTTCTCCCGTATTCTCCCGTGAGCTCCCGTGTGCTCCCGTGTTCTCCCGTGTTCTCCCGTGTTCTCCCGTATTCTCCCGTGTTCTCCCGTGTTCTCCCGTGTTCTCCCGTGTTCTCCCGTATTCTCCCGTGTTCTCCCGTGTTCTCCCGTATTCTCCCGTGTTCTCCCGTTTTCTCCTGTATTCTCCCGTGTTCTCCCATGTTCTCCCGTTTTCTCCGGTGTTCTCCGGTGTTCTCCCGTGTTCTCCTGTGTTTATCCCGTATTCTCCCATGTTCTCCTGTGTTCTCCCGTGTTCTCCCGTGTTCTCCTGTATTCTCCCGTTATCTCCCGTTTTCTCCTGTATTCTCCCGTGTTTTCCCGTGTTCTCCTGTGTTCTCCCGTGTTGTCCTGTATTTTCCCGTGTTCTCCCGTGTTCTCCCGTGTTCTCCCTCACGTTTCTGTAACCGAGCTGGTTCCAGACTCTGCAGACTCAGACGTGAGAGGAATGTAATAGTTGGAATAAATCTGCTGCATGTACAGAAGTTAAATGTGGGATAAACGTGTCGTTCCTGGAAACGCGGGACATGGGAAAGTTGTGAGGAGGAAAAGCAGCAGGAATGTTGCGTTTCATCACCGCCGAGCGTTTACCTCCCTCACCCCTGAAATAACTGTGAGTCATTTAGCATCCCTGCGGTACCATTACTGTTCTCTGCAGCGGGACGCGCTGGAAAGCTGCTGCTCATAAAGATCTGAGAAAACTCTGCATGAAACGAGTCTGTGGAGCTCATAAATCTCTCCATCGTCCACCAACACGTCTCGTACGCTTATTTACTCCATAAAACACCCTGATTAGTTTTTGATACAACTGAATGCAGTTTGGGATTATGTCAGTGAGGGGGGGGGGTTCCTGTCATGCAGCGGTCAAGAACTCTGCAGCAGGAGAGAAGGTGGGGCTTCGTTTTGGGAGGGGGGTCATAAATCACCAGCTATTAAACGCGAACGTTAAAAGCTGAAACAAGAAGTCCCACCGAGACATGAAGACCTTTACTCAGTAACATGAGCCAGACCAGACGAGCTGCTGACGGAAACGATCCCAGAAATGACAGTTCTACGAGAAAATGTAAATGAAAACGGGATCTCAGAAACATGTTTCATTCCCAGTAGAACATAAACATGTTTTATTCTCAGTAGAACATAAACATGTTTTATTCCCAGTAGAACATAAACATGTTTTATTCCCAGTAGAACATAAACATGTTTTATTCCCAGTAGAACATAAACATGTTTTATTCCCAGTAGAACATGAACATGTTTTATTCCCAGTAGAACATAAACATGTTTTATTCCCAGTAGAACATAAACATGTTTTATTCCCAGTAGAACATAAACACGTTTTATTCCCAGTAGAACATAAACATGTTTTATTCCCAGTAGAACATAAACATGTTTTATTCCCAGTAGAACATAAACATGTTTTATTCTCAGTAGAACATAAACATGTTTTATTCCCAGTAGAACGTAAACATGTTTTATTCCCAGTAGAACATAAACATGTTTTATTCCCAGTAGAACATAAACATGTTTTATTCCCAGTAGAACATAAACATGTTTTATTCCCAGTAGAACATAAACATGTTTTATTCCCAGTAGAACATAAACATGTTTTATTCCCAGTAGAACATGAACATGTTTCATTCCCAGTAGAACATAAACATGTTTTATTCCCAGTAGAACATGAACATGTTTCATTCCCAGTAGAACATAAACATGTTTTATTCCCAGTAGAACATAAACATGTTTATTCCCAGTAGAACATAAACATGTTTTATTCCCAGTAGAACATAAACATGTTTTATTCCCAGTAGAACATAAACACGTTTTATTCCCAGTAGAACATAAACGTTTTATTCCCAGTAGAACATATACATGTTTTATTCCCAGTAGAACATAAACATGTTTTATTCCCAGTAGAACGTAAACATGTTTTATTCCCAGTAGAACATAAACATGTTTTATTCCCAGTAGAACATAAACATGTTTTATTCCCAGTAGAACATAAACATGTTTTATTCCCAGTAGAACATAAACATGTTTTATTCCCAGTAGAACGTAAACATGTTTTATTCCCAGTAGAACATAAACATGTTTTATTCCCAGTAGAACATAAACACGTTTTATTCCCAGTAGAACATAAACATGTTTTATTCCCAGTAGAACATAAACACGTTTTATTCCCAGTAGAACATAAACATGTTTTATTCCCAGTAGAACATAAACATGTTTCACTCCCAGTAGAACATAAACATGTTTTATTCCCAGTAGAACATAAACATGTTTTATTCCCAGTAGAACATAAACATGTTTTATTCCCAGTAGAACATAAACATGTTTCACTCCCAGTAGAACATAAACATGTTTTATTCCCAGTAGAACATAAACATGTTTTATTCCCAGTAGAACATGTTTTATTCCCAGTAGAACATAAACATGTTTTATTCCCAGTAGAACATAAACATGTTTTATTCCCAGTAGAACATAAACATGTTTCACTCCCAGTAGAACATAAACATGTTTATTCCCAGTAGAACATGAACATGTTTTATTCCCAGTAGAACATGAACATGTTTTATTCCCAGTAGAACATAAACACGTTTTATTCCCAGTAGAACGTAAACATGTTTTATTCCCAGTAGAACATAAACATGTTTTATTCCCAGTAGAACATAAACATGTTTTATTCCCAGTAGAACATAAACACGTTTTATTCCCAGTAGAACATAAACATGTTTTATTCCCAGTAGAACATAAACACGTTTTATTCCCAGTAGAACATAAACATGTTTTATTCCCAGTAGAACATAAACATGTTTTATTCCCAGTAGAACATAAACATGTTTTATTCCCAGTAGAACATAAACATGTTTTATTCCCAGTAGAACATAAACACGTTTTATTCCCAGTAGAACATGTTTTATTCCCAGTAGAACATAAACATGTTTTATTCCCAGTAGAACATAAACATGTTTTATTCCCAGTAGAACGTAAACATGTTTTATTCCCAGTAGAACATAAACATGTTTTATTCCCAGTAGAACATAAACATGTTTTATTCCCAGTAGAACATAAACACGTTTTATTCCCAGTAGAACATAAACATGTTTTATTCCCAGTAGAACATAAACATGTTTTATTCCCAGTAGAACATAAACACGTTTTATTCCCAGTAGAACATGTTTTATTCCCAGTAGAACATAAACATGTTTTATTCCCAGTAGAACATAAACATGTTTTATTCCCAGTAGAACGTAAACATGTTTTATTCCCAGTAGAACATATACATGTTTTATTCCCAGTAGAACATAAACATGTTTTATTCCCAGTAGAACATAAACATGTTTTATTCCCAGTAGAACATAAACATGTTTTATTCCCAGTAGAACATAAACATGTTTTATTCCCAGTAGAACATAAACATGTTTTATTCCCAGTAGAACATAAACATGTTTTATTCCCAGTAGAACATAAACATGTTTTATTCCCAGTAGAACATAAACACGTTTTATTCCCAGTAGAACATAAACATGTTTTATTCCCAGTAGAACATAAACACGTTTTATTCCCAGTAGAACATAAACATGTTTTATTCCCAGTAGAACATAAACATGTTTTATTCCCAGTAGAACATAAACACGTTTTATTCCCAGTAGAACATAAACATGTTTTATTCCCAGTAGAACATAAACATGTTTTATTCCCAGTAGAACATAAACATGTTTTATTCCCAGTAGAACATAAACACGTTTTATTCCCAGTAGAACATAAACATGTTTTATTCCCAGTAGAACATAAACATGTTTTATTCCCAGTAGAACATAAACACGTTTTATTCCCAGTAGAACATAAACATGTTTTATTCCCAGTAGAACGTAAACATGTTTTATTCCCAGTAGAACATAAACACGTTTTATTCCCAGTAGAACATAAACATGTTTTATTCCCAGTAGAACATAAACATGTTTTATTCCCAGTAGAACATAAACACGTTTTATTCCCAGTAGAACATAAACACGTTTTATTCCCAGTAGAACATAAACATGTTTTATTCCCAGTAGAACATAAACATGTTTTATTCCCAGTAGAACATAAACATGTTTTACTCCCAGTCGAACAGAAGCATGTTTCATTCCCTGTCATGAGGTGCATGTGCCGCTCACGTTGCACCCGCCCTGGTGCGTTTCCACCCTGTGACGATGGGAGGAGGAGTGTTTTTGTTCCCATGTTTACTGATACCGAGAGGGGCCGATTATATCGTGCATCCCTATTACTTAGATTCTGCTGTGGACCTTTAAAGCCCTAACTGGTCCTTATTCAGCAGATCTTTTTTCAGCTTTACAGACCATTCAGGTTGCTAAGGTCCAGGAAGATACTTTCTTTGTGGTTCCAAGAATGATAGAACTACGTAGAATGATAGAACTAAGTAGAATGATGGAACTACATAGAATGATGGAACTACGTAGAATGATAGAACTACGTAGAATGATAGAACTACGTAGAATGATAGAACTACGTAGAATGATAGAACTACGTAGAATGATAGAACTACGTAGAATGATAGAACTACGTAGAATGATAGAACTACGTAGAATGATGGAACTACGTAGAATGATGGAACTACGTAGAATCAGGGAAACAAAGCTGACAGACCATAAACAGGAACTTTGATTCTCACTCTGACATTCACATGACCTCATCAGAACACAGCAGATCAGATTTGACCCCCAAAACCCCAGAAAAGGGAAGTGTGATGTTGTGGCACCTTTAATTGTTTTTCTTTACCTGTTCTGTGTGTGTGGTCGTGCTCGCTCGTGTGGAACCCTTGTACAGCACCGTGGTAAAACCCTAGTGGTTGTTAAAATGTGCTTTATAAATAAAACTGACATTGACAAAAACAATCTTGGCTGCTCTTAAAATAAGTTTAGAAAAGATCATTTTTGAGAGACGCATTGTCTTAAAACAAGTTCCTCCATCTGCCTGAAACGTTTCTCTTTAGGTTCTTTCTTCTGCTTCTGACTTGATGAGATACTTTAACTAGAAACGAGAAAAACAAACTTGGTCAAATCTGAGTTTGAGGACTCAGAGTCCAGCAGGGACGGGAGACATCTGAACAAAGTTAGTGCAGTTAGTGTTCCTGTGGAACTGGACTTGCAGGACCAGCTGAGGTGGACTGCAACGGTGACCCCCCCCCCACATGAGGATGCGGTGCTCCAGAACCAGGTCCTGCTGGAGCGCGTGCAGAGACCTTCCTGAGGATTATTTGTTCTACCGATGTTTGCTGATTCGGTCTTTCCTCCTGCACCGCCCCGGCTCACGTCCTCTAACGGTAGCCCGGCCATTGGCCCATCTCTGGGCTGGGGGGGCATGGAGGTGCCTGGACCCCCCGCAGCTCTAGAGATGAGGCAGAGTTCACCAGCAGATCATTCTCTGAAAATCCTCCCACATCCGAGTGTTTTCTCTGAAAACCTCCGAGACTGCAGATAAGTTTCCACCCGAGACGCATCACAATGTCTTCGCTGTGCGTCCTCGTCCCGCCCCCAGCCGCGGCTGCAGGGAGCTGGTGGGGGGTGGAGGTGGAGGTGCAGGGAAAGCATCCCCACAATCCCTCCGCCGCTGCCAAAGTTAACATCCAGCAGGATTCAGTATCAAAGTTTCCGATATTTGGCTCCACAAACACAACAGCCGTAGGAAAACAGCACGAGGACTTCCCTGCTGCCTGTTCACATACCAGACCTTCATTCTGACGGTCCGGACCGGCTGCTGTGTCCCAGTCCACGGCCCCCCCGGGCCTGAAAGCAATGCTCCGTCCTGGATTCAGCATCAACGGGTTTGTGCAGATCGACAAGGAGAAGATGCTTATCCTGCAAACGGGGGGGGGGGGGGGGGGGGCTCACTGTGCCTTCCATCTCCCTGAGGTGGAGGTGGCGGAGTCCCCACCTCCGCCACCTCCGCCTCCCCCTGAGGTGGAGGTGGCGGAGTCCCCACCTCCACCTCTCCCTGAGGCGGAGGTGGGGACTGCATGACTGAGGAGCATTCGTGATGTGGAAGTGGGAAAACAGGAGAAGCAACATGGCTTCTTCTGTTCACACCCAAGATGTTG
The DNA here is from genome assembly GCA_023101725.1 of Atherinomorus stipes. Lineage (NCBI taxonomy): Eukaryota > Metazoa > Chordata > Actinopteri > Atheriniformes > Atherinidae > Atherinomorus > Atherinomorus stipes. Next base: position 569,269 of record JALJCO010001934.1, on the reverse strand, counting down.
ATGACATCACTTCCTGAAACATGATCAGACGCCTGACTGAGAAAACAAGCATCTTCATCTCAACAGTCAATCACAGAACACACTTATGTGGCGATGTGTTGCATTTCCAGCCTCAGTGAAGTTTTTAATAATAATAACAATAATAATTGTTATTTTTATTATTATTATCATTATTATTCACTCACCTGGAGAAGCCAAGTCCCATGTCAGTCTGGGTTTTGTGGATTTTTCAAGCGCATGTAACACTGTGCAACCAGACCTCTTGGGATGTAAGTTGCTCCGCACGGATGCTAATCCCCACCTTACTCCACCCCCCCAGCCGGAGTTACCTACATTAAATACTCAGATGACACAGTCATCATGGACTGCACGAACACAGATGGGCTGCTGCAGCATCATCTGGACTCTTTCACGGCGGTGCAGGGACCGCCGTCTGGACTTAAATGTTTCCAAGACAAAAGAGATGGTCATCCAGTTCCATCACGACCCCTCCATCACCCCTCCTCTCTCAGCCAACAAGGAAATCATAGAGTTTACACAACACTGAGCACATTTTCTCAAAATGTCATCAGCATCTCTTTTTCTCTGTAAACTTCAGGTTCATCAGTCCATCCTCACATTCTGCATCACCGCCTGGTTTGGTTCTCTCACTATTACTGACCGCAAAACTCCTGACAGAATCGTCAAGATTTGCAATACAATGAAAGGTCAGGAGCAGCAGTCACTTACCAGCATGTACAATAGTGGAGTATGGAGGAAAGGACCCAGATCTCCACAGACCCCTCCCACACACTCCCACTACACCCTGCTGCCATCCCACAGACCCCTCCCACACACTCCCACTACACCCTGCTGCTATCCCACAGACCCCTCCCACACACTCTCACTACACCCTGCTGCCATCCCACAGACCCCTCCCACACACTCTCACTACACCCTGCTGTCATCCCACAGACCCCTCCCACACACTCTCACTACACCCTGCTATCATCCCACAGACCCCTCCCACACTCTTACTACACCCTGCTGCCATCCCACAGACCCCTCCCACACACTCCCACTACACCCTGCTGTCATCCCACAGACCCCTCCCACACACTCCCACTACACCCTGCTGCCATCCCACAGACCCCTCCCACACACTCTCACTACACCCTGCTGCCATCCCACAGACCCCTCCCACACACTCCCACTACACCCTGCTGCCATCCCACAGACCCCTCCCACAAACTCTCACTACACCCTGCTATCATCCCACAGACCCCACCCACACACTCTCACTACACCCTGCTATCATCCCACAGACCCCTCCCACACACTCTTACTACACCCTGCTGCCATCCCACAGACCCCTCCCACACACTCTCCACTACACCCTGCTGCCATCCCACAGACCCCTCCCACACACTCTCACTACACCCTGCTGCCATCCCACAGACCCCTCCCACACACTCCCACTACACCCTGCTGCTATCCCACAGACCCCTCCCACACACTCCCACTACACCCTGCTGCCATCCCACAGACCCCTCCCACACACTCTCACTACACCCTGCTATCATCCCACAGACCCCTCCCACACACTCTCACTACACCCTGCTATCATCCCACAGACCCCTCCCACACACTCTTACTGCACCCTGCTGCCATCCCACAGACCCCCTCCCACACACTCTCACTACACCCTGCTGTCATCCCACAGACCCCTCCCAAACACTCTCACTACACCCTGCTGTCATCCCACAGACCCCTCCCACACACTCTCACTACACCCTGCTGTCATCCCACAGACCCCTCCCACACACTCTCACTACACCCTGCTGTCATCCCACAGACCCCTCCCACACACTCTCACTACACCCTGCTGCCATCCCACAGACCCCTCCCACACACTCTCACTACACCCTGCTGTCATCCCACAGACCCCTCCCACACACTCTCACTACACCCTGCCGTCATCCCACAGACCCCTCCCACACACTCTAATTACACCCTGCTGTCATCCCACAGACCCCTCCCACACACTCTCACCCTGCTGTCATCCCACAGACCCCTCCCACACACTCTCACTACACCCTGCTGTCATCCCACAGACCCCTCCCACACACTCTCACTACACCCTGCTGTCATCCCACAGATCCCTCCCACACACTCTCACTACACCCTGCTGTCATCCCACAGACCCCTCCCACACACTCTCACTACACCCTGCTGCCATCCCACAGACCCCTCCCACACACTCTTACTACACCCTGCTGTCATCCCACAGACCCCTCCCACACACTCTCACTACACCCTGCTGTCATCCCACAGATCCCTCCCACACACTCTTACTACACCCTGCTGCCATCCCACAGACCCCTCCCACACACTCTCACTACACCCTGCTGCCATCCCACAGACCCCTCCCACACACTCTCACTACACCCTGCTGTCATCCCACAGACCCCTCCCACACACTCTCACTAAACCCTGCTGCCATCCCACAGACCCCTCCCACACACTCTTACTACACCCTGCTGCCATCCCACAGACCCCTCCCACACACTCTCATAACACCCTGCTGTCATCCCACAGACCCCTCCCACACTCTCACAACACCCTGCTGCCATCCCACAGACCCCTCCCACACACTCTCACTACACCCTGCTGCCATCCCACAGACCCCTCCCACACACTCTCACTACACCCTGCTGTCATCCCACAGACCCCTCCCACACACTCTCACTACACCCTGCTGTCATCCCACAGACCCCTCCCACATACTCTCACTACACCCTGCTGCCATCCCACAGACCCCTCCCACACACTCTCACTACACCCTGCTGTCATCCCACAGACCCCTCCCACACACTCTCAAAACACCCTGCTGTCATCCCACAGACCCCTCCCACACACTCTCACTACACCCTGCTGTCATCCCACAGACCCCTCCCACACACTCTCACTACACCCTGCTGTCATCCCACAGATCCCTCCCACACATTCTCACTACACCCTGCTGTCATCCCACAGACCCCTCCCACACACTTTCACTACACCCTGCTGCCATCCCACAGACCCCTCCCACACACTCTCACTACACCCTGCTGCCATCCCACAGACCCCTCCCACACACTCTCACTACACCCTGCTGCCATCCCACAGACCCCTCCTACACACTTTCACTACACCCTGCTGCCATCCCACAGACCCCTCCCACACACTCTCACTACACCCTGCTGTCATCCCACAGACCCCTCCCACACACTCTCACTACACCCTGCTGTCATCCCACAGACCCCTCCCACACACTCTCACTACACCCTGCTGCCATCCCACAGACCCCTCCTACACACTTTCACTACACCCTGCTGCCATCCCACAGATCCCTCCCACACACTCTCACTACACCCCCTGCTGCCATCCCACAGATCCCTCCCACACACTCTCACTACACCCTGCTGTCATCCCAAAGACCCCTCCCACACACTCTCACTACACCCTGCTGTCATCCCACAGACCCCTCCCACACACTCTCACTACACCCTGCTGCCATCCCACAGACCCCTCCTACACACTTTCACTACACCCTGCTGTCATCGCACAGACCCCTCCCACACACTCTCACTACACCCTGCTGCCATCCCACAGATCCCTCCCACACACTCTCACTACACCCTGCTGTCATCCCACAGACCCCTCCCACACACTCTCACTACACCCTGCTGCCATCCCACAGATCCCTCCCACACAGTCTCACTACACCCTGCTGCCATCCCACAGACCCCTCCCACACTCTCACTACACCCTGCTGTCATCCCACAGACCCCTCCCACACACTCTCACTACACCCTGCTGTCATCCCACAGATCCCTCCCACACACTCTCACTACACCCTGCTGTCATCCCACAGACCCCTCCCACACACTTTCACTACACCCTGCTGCCATCCCACAGACCCCTCCCACACACTCTCACTACACCCTGCTGCCATCCCACAGACCCCTCCCACACAGTCTCACTACACCCTGCTGCCATCCCACAGACCCCTCCTACACACTTTCACTACACCCTGCTGCCATCCCACAGACCCCTCCCAAACACTCTCACTACACCCTGCTGTCATCCCACAGACCCCTCCCACACACTCTCACAACACCCTGCTGTCATTACACAGACCCCTCCCTCACACTCTTACTACACCCTGCTGCCATCCCACAGACCCCTCCTACACACTTTCACTACACCCTGCTGCCATCCCACAGACCCCTCCCACACACTCTCACAACACCCTGCTGTCATCCCACAGACCCCTCCCACACACTCTCACTACACCCTGCTGCCATCCCACAGACCCCTCCCACACACTCTCACCCTGCTGTCATCCCACAGACCCCTCCCACACACTTTCACTACACCCTGCTGCCATCCCACAGACCCCTCCCACACACTCTCACTACACCCTGCTGCCATCCCACAGACCCCTCCCACACACTCTCACTACACCCTGCTGCCATCCCACAGATCCCTCCCACACAGTCTCACTACACCCTGCTTTTCTTCTCTTTGCAAATGAAGTTCCTAACGGATAAATAAATTGATTTTGATTGATTTCCTTTGGAACCTGGGAACCGTTTGGCCGGGATGAATGAACGAGTTTTGGTTTGAGTCTTTTTCCGAACAAACGTCGATTCTGTTCCTGCTGTCTGTCTGGTTTCCAGTTTATGGAACTGGGGGTGCTGGAGCATTTGAGGCTCCTTCCTATGCAACGATGCAAACCTCTGCATCCACCAGGAAACTCAACAACTTCTCCTGTTCAGACGCACAGACAACAGTGATAAAGGATAGACGTGATTGGTCAGACAGGACTGGTTCTCAGTTTTAACCCTGCAGATCTGCAGATCAGGAGGCCGGAGCGGTTCGTTCTTAGCTTGATTTTCTATTATTCTGAGTGAACCTTCTGGATGGGAGATGGTTTCAGAGTTGAGGCAGCGTTCTCCACATTCCCTCTCGGTGTGTCTGAGTGGAGGCGGTGGAACCAGAAGTCTGATGAAGCCCTGCACAGCGAGGTCTCCGCTCCGTCCTTGCTTGGATATTCTCAGCTTCTCTCCCTGACTGACATTATATATGCTGCAGCCCAGCTGGACGCAGCCGCTCCTGGAGGCAGCAGGATGCCGTTACAGTTTCTGGGAAAGCGAAAAATCCACGACCCAGCAGACGTCAGCAGGTTGAAGAAATTCAGATCTAAAAGATGTGATCGGATGCTGGGGTAAACCTGGAACATCCCACGTTCTCCTGGTGTCTGCTGCGAACAAGACTGGTGGCTTGTCATCATCTTCAGGTCTGGACCTGCCCATCTGGACTGCCACAACCTGGTTCATCCAGCGGCCCCATCTTCAGGTGTAGACCAGTCATCAGGACTTTTCATGTCCCAGAGTCAACATGAACAGGACAGAAGAACGTGGGAGGTCCACCCAGAACCCACGAGATCCACAAAAGATAGATGGACGGACATAGGGAGGTGGTAATTTTCCTGTCTGCAGGTGTACAGGGATCAGATCCATAATGGAGCAGAATCTGGAATGTTGGGATCAGATCCATAATGGAGCAGAATCTGGAATGTTGGGATCAGATCCATGACGGATCAGGATCTGGAATGTTGGGATCAGATCCATGATGGAACAGAATCTGGAATGTTGGGATCAGATCCATGATGGAGCAGAATCAGGAATGTTGGGATCAGATCCATGACGGATCAGAATCTGGAATGTTGGGATCAGATCCATGATGGAGCAGAATCAGGAATGTTGGGATCAGATCCATGATGGAACAGGATCTGGAATGTTGGGATCAGATCCATGATGGAACAGAATCTGGAATGTTGGGATCAGATCCATGGTGGAACAGAATCTGGAATGTTGGGATCAGATCCATGACGGATCAGAATCTGGAATGTTGGGATCAGATCCATGATGGAACAGAATCTGGAATGTTGGGATCAGATCTATGATGGAACAGAAGCTGGAATGTTGGGATCAGATCCATGATGGAACAGAATCTGGAATGTTGGGATCAGATCCATGATGGAACAGAATCTGGAATGTTGGGATCAGATCCATGATGGAACAGAATCAGGAATGTTGGGATCAGATCCATGACGGAACAGAATCTGGAATGTTGGGATCAGATCCATGATGGAACAGAATCTGGAATGTTGGGATCAGATCCATGACGGAACAGAATCAGGAATGTTGGGATCAGATCCATGACGGAACAGAATCTGGAATGTTGGGATCAGATCCATGATGGAACAGAATCTGGAATGTTGGGATCAGATCCATGATGGAACAGAATCTGGAATGTTGGGTTCAGATCTATGATGGAACAGAATCAGGAATGTTGGGATCAGATCCATGATGGAACAGAATCTGGAATGTTGGGATCAGATCCATGATGGAACAGAATCTGGAATGTTGGGATCAGATCCATGATGGAACAGAATCTGGAATGTTGGGATCAGATCCATGATGGAACAGAATCAGGAATGTTGGGATCAGATCCATGATGGAACAGAATCTGGAATGTTGGGATCAGATCCATGATGGAACAGAATCTGGAATGTTGGGATCAGATCTATGACGGATCAGAATCAGGAATGTTGGGATCAGATCTATGACGGATCAGAATCAGGAATGTTGGGATCAGATCTATGATGGAACAGAATCTGGAATGTTGGGATCAGATCCATGATGGAACAGAATCTGGAATGTTGGGATCAGATCCATGATGGAACAGAATCTGGAATGTTGGGATCAGATCTATGACGGATCAGAATCAGGAATGTTGGGATCAGATCTATGACGGATCAGAATCAGGAATGTTGGGATCAGATCTATGATGGAACAGAATCTGGAATGTTGGGATCAGATCCATGATGGAACAGAATCTGGAATGTTGGGATCAGATCCATGATGGAACAGAATCAGGAATGTTGGGATCAGATCCATGATGGAACAGAATCTGGAATGTTGGGATCAGATCTATGATGGAGCAGAATCTGGAATGTTGGGATCAGATCCATGATGGAACAGAATCTGGAATGTTGGGATCAGATCTATGATGGAGCAGAATCTGGAATGTTGGGATCAGATCTATGATGGAGCAGAATCTGGAATCTTGGGAACAGATCCAGGGTGGAACAGAATCAGGAATGTTGGGATCAGATCCATGATGGAACAGAATCTGGAATGTTGGGATCAGATCCATGATGGAACAGAATCAGGAATGTTGGGATCAGATCCATGATGGAACAGAATCTGGAATGTTGGGATCAGATCCATGATGGAACAGAATCAGGAATGTTGGGATCAGATCCATGATGGAACAGAATCTGGAATGTTGGGATCAGATCCATGATGGAACAGAATCTGGAATGTTGGGATCAGATCCATGATGGAATAGAATCTGGAATGTTGGGATCAGATCCATGATGGAACAGAATCTGGAATGTTGGGATCAGATCTATGATGGAACAGAATCTGGAATGTTGGGATCAGATCTATGATGGAACAGAATCTGGAATGTTGGGATCAGATCCATGATGGAACAGAATCAGGAATGTTGGGATCAGATCTATGATGGAACAGAATCTGGAATGTTGGGATCAGATCCATGATGGAACAGAATCAGGAATGTTGGGATCAGATCCATGATGGAACAGAATCTGGAATGTTGGGATCAGATCCATGATGGAACAGAATCTGGAATGTTGGGATCAGATCCATGATGGAACAGGATCTGGAATGTTGGGATCAGATCCATGATGGAACAGAATCAGGAATGTTGGGATCAGATCCATGATGGAACAGAATCTGGAATGTTGGGATCAGATCCATGATGGAACAGAATCAGGAATGTTGGGATCAGATCTATGATGGAACAGAATCAGGAATGTTGGGATCAGATCCATGATGGAACAGAATCAGGAATGTTGGGATCAGATCCATGACGGATCAGAATCTGGAATGTTGGGATCAGATCCATGACGGATCAGAATCTGGAATGTTGGGATCAGATCCATGATGGAACAGAATCAGGAATGTTGGGATCAGATCCATGACGGAACAGAATCAGGAATGTTGGGATCAGATCCATGATGGAACAGAATCTGGAATGTTGGGATCAGATCCATGATGGAACAGAATCTGGAATGTTGGGATCAGATCCATGATGGATCAGAATCTGGAATGTTGGGATCAGATCCATGATGGAACAGAATCTGGAATGTTGGGATCAGATCCATGATGGAACAGAATCAGGAATGTTTGTCCTGAGTGACGCTACGATGACCAGCTTTCCTCTCCGCGGCTCACCTCCGTGCTTTCTCCCTAAAACTCGTCCAGTGTTTTCGTTTCCTGAAATGTGACAGTCCAACAGAACTCCGACCCCCCCGGCCGCCGCTGGACGGACCCGAGGAGCAGGAGTTTATCTAAAATCCCAAGCATAACAGGGCCAGCAGGGATGGAGCATGACGATGAAGGGCCTCTTCCAGGTTTGATCCCGCTCCAACACCAACTCGGGTAACCTTGGAAAAACAAGCCACCCTCGTGTTCCTCTGTGTTCCTTCTCCCTCTCCGAGCTGGGATGAAACCAGCGCCGCGGCGGCTTCCAGACCAAACAGCTGCCGTGGTGATGTTTGAACAGACCTATGGAAGTGGATCCTCTGGAAATATTGGCTTAGTCAGGCTTAGCTTTTGACATGACTGAAACTTTTCTGACTCAAAGGTGGAACAAACTGGCAGGAGAGCAGATCTGCAGATGTATGTTGATCTGTGTTAACCTCTTCATCACCAGCAGCCCCTGCAGGCAGGGGCAGGAGACCCCGCAGGAAGCTTCTCACACAACCAGAACCAAAACCAGGCAGCTTTAGGCTTCCTTTCCACCGAAGCGGAGCCGGTTCTGGTCTGGTTCTTGTCTGGTTCTGGTGCTGGGGGCCGGTGAATAGTACACCCACAGAATGATGGTCCTTCATCTTCTCCTCATCATCATGCTGAGCAAGACTCTGGAGCACTTTTTAATACAATATCTCAAATGCAGCCGGAGATCCGGGGGGTGTTTGTTTCCCCCCAACTTTCATATAGTGGAGTTCAGCGGCGACTGAACCAAAAAGGTCCATAAAAGTCCACAAAAACGTGTCAATATTCCTCCATACTGCTCGTCCAATGTAATCCAAGTGTCCTGAGTGGGTAGCGTCCAGAATTTACTGGAAACCATCATTTAGTAGATTTTTAGAGCCTATCGGTCAGCCACGTGCAGAGGGGGGTGGAGGGTGCTGGACCGCCTGCTCCTTCGCCCCCCGATGCCCAAAGTCCCTTTGTCTCCTTCTTCTTCTTTTTCATTTTATTTTTGCGTGTCTTGTTTATTGTTCTTGTCTGTGAGGACAAAAACAATAAATAAAAGGAAATAATCATTTAGATAATGTTACGGTTGGTCACATGATCCATAAACATCGCTGCCCTGACGCGCCCAGACGCGCCCTGACGCGCCCTGACGCGCCCAGACGCGCCCTGATGCGCCCAGACGCGCCCAGACGCGCCCCTGACGCGCCCAGACGCGCCCTGACGCGCCCAGACGCACCCAGACGCGCCCTGATGCGCCCAGACGCGCCCAGACGCGCCCAGACGCGCCCTGACGCGCCCAGACGCACCCAGACGCGCCCTGACGCGCCCTGACGCGCCCAGACGCGCCCTGACGCGCCCTGACGCGCCCAGACGCGCCCTGACGCGCCCTGACGCGCCCTGACGCGCCCAGACGCGCCCTGCAGCTGCAGACGGTCGCGTGGGAACCGTGAGGGAGTGGTAGGCGAGAGCGCTGCAACATGACTGACAGGTGAAGTGAGCTTTCTGTTCACGCGTCCTCCTCTGGACGTGACAGCAGCTGTTTAACCGCACACAGCGCGCGGAGCGGGACAGTTTGTCAGGAGATCCCACAGCTAAAAGTGCACGTCCCTGTTGTTTGTTCCACGTTGTCTCCTTCGTGCACGGGTCAGCAGTTACCGATGCCAGAGCAAAAGTTCCCGTCACATTTTGTGACAATAAAGACATTTGTATCATTTTACTCTTAAGTGAGTTTCAGAGGGACTTTTTCTGTTTAGAGGCACGAGGCCTGTTACGGTATTTAGTACATGCATGTATTCACATACTTCTAGACTGTTACAGTATAAGTACAATAATATGAAGAATTTGATTCAGATGTTTTCAACTTCTCATTTAAACAAAACATTTACACACAATTGAAATATGATGTAACTGTCCTTTACTGCCATTTGGAAAGTGGATAATAAAACTATCAAACTAAAGAAAGTACAAATAACCTACATATAAATATGTGATTTCTATGTTTGTATGAGTAAACTCAGAACATCAAGAGTCTGTTATTCAAAAAGACAAAGTCAATCTGTTCAACACAATAAAGCAGCCAGATCATCATTCTGCTGCTGCCATGCTGGACGGGACACATAAAATAAATACACAGATAGATAAATAGATGAATAAATAAATAAGAATAATCCCATGTCCTAAACTACACAGCGTGGATGATGGTTTTTGGATGTAGGCTGCACCTCCACCCTCCTTTCCTGTCCTCCGGTCTTGCCTGCAGCCTCACTCACTCCTACAATCTCCTACAATCACGTCAGATCTCAGGAAGCTGTTTCCATGGCAGCTTTCACCTAAACACGTGTACGTGGCCCTGATGTCTCCCGCGCTCGTTCGTGTCGGTAGAACCAGCGAAGCTTCCTCACCAACGTCTCCATCAGGGCAAACGTGGACGTTCCATGTTCCAGTCTTTCTGAATATGCGTCACATGACACGTTTGCTGTTTCACATCCGTGCTCATGTGCCCCTCTGTAACTCCGAGCTTCTGCCTCTGCAGGGGCCTGCTAACAGCATTCCATCGTACTTCCCAGATACGCATTTGATCGAGGTTACGGCACTACGGAAGCCGCGGCGTTCAGAGCCTCCTCTGCCGATAATACAAGCATAGAAGAAGAAATTCACAGTTTAAAAGCGACTGAGCTGCAGACAAACACAAGAGGGATTGATGTTGATGTAAAACAAAGAAAGAAAGAAAAAGAGAACGCGTGATCTCGTCTGCCGCGGCCTCCGTAGTGACCTGAACTCGCATGGGCGCTTCGCAGCAGCTACATGTCGCACCGTTTACAGTTTTTTCAGTTGCTTCATATATCCCACTATTTCTAAACTTATTCACTCAAACCTCACAACTTCACCTCAGATCAGCAGAACCATCAACACATTCTCAGGCTTGACGCAGTTTTCAATGCAGCTATTCACTTTTTGTAAATAACTAGACACGATGTTCTAGCTAACACGCTAAAATCTACAAGGAAGAAACCTGATTTCCCGTTTTAAACACAACCTTTTAAATGCCACATTTATTCATCAGAGCCTTTGACTCCGTCCTCACAGGTGGAAACAACGACGCTTTACCGAACACCAACCAATCACTGCTGGTCTATGAATGAGTCAGAGGTCAAACTATCGGTGTTGAACACGGACAACAATGTCTGAAGAGGGAAAGTGAAGCCAGGTGGCCGTTTCCCACCGACACCATTTTCTGTGTCACGAGTGTCGTCACTCCCGGAAAATACTACAATGGGCACAGACAGGGCCACTCTGAGCCACGGGGAAAATGATTGACAGCTGAGCTAATGCTAACCGAGCTAACCTGAAGTGAACAGGAATGAAGGAGGGTAGATGGTTTAAGACCTGCTACAGGGTGAGGCCTTCCTGGGAGCTAGCAGGGGCTAACTGTTAGCCTCCACGGCTAAAACCAAGAGAACCTAACTGCAGTTCCAACAGCAGATAAGGACGCCGCCATAAATCCGATCCATACAGGGAGTCTCACGCGGAAGTTAGTTAAACACAGCCAAGAGTAACTATCTGCGGCCTGCAAACAGATGCGTTTAGTGTCGTCGGGTGGGTGGAGTTAGCAGAGGTCAGGGGTAGATTTTACTAAGTAACATGAAGAGCAAACTTCCGATTAGGACTTCTGGCGTGGATTGAATATATGGCGACTATCGTTACTGCAGTTGGGTCCCTCTCGCTAAAACTGCCACCCGGTCTGACACCTGTCAATCAAGAGGACACGCCCCTAATTATGTGGAATTTCAAGATTAAATAACATCTAAACGGACAAGTTACAACTTGTTTTATGACGTGTTTGTTAATGTTAATTTGTTTGTTTCTGCTGTAAACATGTTTGTTCCTGTTTTAAATCATGTTTGTTCCTGCTGTAAACATGTTTGTTTCTTCTGTAAACATGTTTGTTTCTGCTGTAAACGTGTTTGTGTCTGCTGTAAACATGTTTGTTTCTGCTGTAAACGTGTTTATTTCTGCTGTAAACATGTTTGTTTCTGCTGTAAACGTGTTTATTTCTGCTGTAAACATGTTTGTTTCTGCTGTAAACGTGTTTGTGTCTGCTGTAAACATGTTTGTTTCTGCTGTAAACATGTTTGTTTCTGTTGTAAACGTGTTTATTTCTGCTGTAAACATGTTTGTTTCTGCTATAAACGTGTTTATTTCTGCTGTAAACATGTTTGTTTCTGCTATAAACGTGTTTATTTCTGCTGTAAACTTGTTTGTTTCTGTTGTAAACGTGTTTATTTCTGCTGTAGACATGTTTGTTTCTGTTGTTAACGTGTTTATTTCTGGAGTAAACATGTTTATTTCTGCTGTTAAAATTTTTATTTCTGCTGTAAACTTGTTTATTTCTGCTGTAAACATTTTTATTTCTGCTGTAAACATGTTTATTTCTGCTGTAAACGTGTTTGTTTCTGCTGTAAAAGTGTTTATTTCTGCTGTAAACATGTTTATTTCTGCTGTAAACATGTTTATTTCTGCTGTAAACGTGTTTGTTTCTGCTGTAAAAGTGTTTATTTCTGCTGTAAACATGTTTATTTCTGCTGTAAACATGTTTATTTCTGCTGCAAACGTGTTTGTTTCTGCTATAAACGTGTTTATTCCTGCTGTAAACATGTTTATTTCTGCTGTAAAAGTGTTTCTTTCTGCTGTAAACATGTTTGTTTCTGCTGTAAACATGTTTATTTCTGCTGTAAACGTGTTTATTTCTGCTGTAAAAGTGTTTCTTTCTGCTGTAAACATGTTTGTTTCTGCTGTAAACGTGTTTATTTCTGCTGTAAAAGTGTTTATTTCTGCTGTAAACATGTTTGTTTCTGCTGTAAACATGTTTATTTCTGCTGTAAACGTGTATTTCTGCTGCAAACATGTTTATTTCTGCTGTAAACATGTTTGTTTCTGCTGTAAACATGTTTATTTCTGCTGTAAACATGTTTGTTTCTGCTGTAAACATGTTTGTTTCTGCTGTAAACATGTTTATTTCTGCTGTAAACGTGTTTATTTCTGCTGTAAACATGTTTATTTCTGCTGTAAACATGTTTGTTTCTGCTGTAAACATGTTTATTTCTGCTGCAAACGTGTTTGTTTCTGCTGTAAAAGTGTTTATTTCTGCTGTAAACATGTTTATTTCTGCTGTAAACGTGTATTTCTGCTGTAAAAGTGTTTCTTTCTGCTGTAAACATGTTTGTTTCTGCTGTAAACATGTTTGTTTCTGCTGTAAAAGTGTTTCTTTCTGCTGTAAACACGTTTGTTTCTGCTGTAAACATGTTTGTTTCTTCTGTAAACATGTTTGTTTCTGCTGGAAACGTGTTTATTTCTGCTGTAAAAGTGTTTATTTCTGCTGTAAACATGTTTGTTTCTGCTGTAAACATGTTTATTTCTGCTGTAAACATGTTTGTTTCTGCTGTAAACATGTTTATTTCTGCTGTAAACGTGTTTATTTCTGCTGTAAACATGTTTGTTTCTGCTGTAAATGTGTTTGTTTCTGCTCTAAACATGTTTGTTTCTGCTGTAAACATGTTTCTTTCTTCTGTAAACTTGTTTATTTCTGCTGTAAATGTGTTTGTTTCTGCTCTAAACATGTTTGTTTCTGCTGTAAACATGTTTATTTCTGCTGTAAACGTGTTTGTTTCTGCTGTAAACATGTTTGTTTCTGCTGTAAACATGTTTATTTCTGCTGTAAACATGTTTGTTTCTGCTCTAAACATGTTTATTTCTGCTGTAAACGTGTTTGTTTCTGCTGTAAACATGTTTGTTTCTGTTGTAAACGTGTTTATTTCTGCTGTAAAAGTGTTTATTTCTGCTGTAAACATGTTTGTTTCTGCTGTAAACATGTTTATTTCTGCTGTAAACATGTTTGTTTCTGCTGTAAACATGTTTGTTTCTGCTGTAAACATGTTTATTTCTGCTGTAAACGTGTTTGTTTCTGCTGTAAACATGTTTGTTTCTGCTGTAAACATGTTTATTTCTGCTGTAAACATGTTTGTTTCTGCTGTAAACATGTTTGTTTCTGCTGTAAACATGTTTAATTCTGCTGTAAAAGTGTTTATTTCTGCTGTAAACATGTTTATTCCTGCTGTAAACATGTTTATTTCTGCTGTAAACATGTTTGTTTCTGCTGTAAACATGTTTATTTCTGCTGTAAACGTGTTTGTTTCTGCTGTAAACATGTTTGTTTCTGTTGTAAACGTGTTTATTTCTGCTGTAAACGTGTTTATTTCTGCTGTAAACATGTTTGTTTCTGCTGTAAACATGTTTATTTCTGCTGTAAACATGTTTGTTTCTGCTGTAAACATGTTTGTTTCTGCTGTAAACATGTTTATTTCTGCTGTAAACGTGTTTGTTTCTGCTGTAAACATGTTTGTTTCTGCTGTAAACATGTTTATTTCTGCTGTAAACATGTTTGTTTCTGCTGTAAACATGTTTGTTTGTGCTGTAAACGTGTTTATTTCTGCTGTAAAAGTGTTTATTTCTGCTGTAAACATGTTTGTTTCTGCTGTAAACATGTTTATTTCTGCTGTAAACATGTTTGTTTCTGCTGTAAACATGTTTATTTCTGCTGTAAACGTGTTTGTTTCTGCTGTAAACATGTTTGTTTCTGTTGTAAACGTGTTTATTTCTGCTGTTTCTAGGATAACTTTACTCGTTCTTCGGACTTCCACACTCTGACCCAACATGGTCCGAGTCCTGGCTGTTTCTGAGCCGGCCCCTGTTCCAGACCAGCATCCAGATCCTGGTCTGAGGAGGAACCAGCTCCTGGCTCTGACCTGAGCGGATCCTTCTCTCTGTGTCCATGTCCAACATCAGGCGACCGCGGAGGTCCGGTTCTGCTGGAACCTGGTCTCTGGTCCGGCCTCTCAGCTCAGTTCAGGTCCAGCTATGGCAGGATGTGCTAAACCTGGGTCATGTGCCTCCTACATGCTAACTTGAGCCTATTATCAGCTGATTGTTATTCATTTCTTGAAGTATAACATTTATCAAGCTAACATTTATGTTGGAAACAGACCACATCTGTCCTGAAGTGTCAGCTTCAGTTTCAGCCTCCTGTTTTGATTAATCAAGTGTTCATTCCTCAACAGAAGCATTTTGGACATTTGAGACAAAGCAAATATACTCTGTCTTTGATTGGACAGTAAGAGTAGTTCATGGGAATCTCTTCCAAATACTTAAAACATCCAGCCGTGACAACTGGAGCTAATCTTATTCTAACGGAGAGAGAATCTGTGTTTTCAGTCTTTAAAGGTTTGAAAGTTTGAAATGAGAAGCAGAAATGTCCTCCAGCGCTCTGCAGCGGGAGGGAGGAACTGATCAAACATGAAGAATGGAAGCCTTACTGGAAACCAGGGCTGGGAGCTGCTGTCATGACACATTAGCATAAATACGCAGGCCTCCCTCTACTGGGAGCTACTGGAACCCAGTCCAGGTCCTCTGCACCCGAGTTCAGGATGAAGATTCTCACCAAACATTAAACAAGCGTGTAAAAATATACCTGCACCGACACCGAAGCCTTCCCAACCTCTCCGTGGTGTCCGTGTCCTGGACGCTGCAGAGAATTTGCAGTCTTAAAGCAGAACTCAGTAACTTCCGCTCGGGGCCCCCCTAGTGGCGTCCTTTCACTGTCGTAAATTTCTACACCCCCCCCCCCACACCCCCACAGCACACAGACGGCTTCTCTACCATCTTTCCTCATTTCTGATCCCTGTTTATCTCTCTAAGCGTTTACTAGCTTGTTGATGCTACGTTGCTACGTTGGTAGCAGCAGCTCGTCTCCCTCTGCTCAAAGCAAAGTCCTGTATCTTCTGAAACGGGACGTTTTACCGCGATTTGCGGGTAAATATGCCGTGGATTATATTTTTCTCTGGTATTGGCGAGTAGCAGGTAAGAATACGAACTTTTATTTACTTTTTGCGGACGTGACAAGTGATTATTGAGCCTGAAGCAGTGATGCTTCACCCGGCGCCCAGGCAGCGCAGCTACGTGAATCACTCTGGTCCAGCAAAGAGTTGGTTATGAGAGCCAGGAGCCGTGTTTAGGTGGTGGAAGATAAAGAAATGTTTTCTTCCAATTAGCGCTGGTAGTCTGGTTCAGATCAGAGCTGGTAGTCTGGTTCAGATCAGAGCTGGTAGTCTGGTTCAGATCAGAGCTGGTAGTCTGGTTCAGATCAGAGCTGGTAGTCTGGTTCAGATCAGATCAGTGCTGGTAGTCTGGTTCAGATCAGATCAGTGCTGGTAGTCTGGTTCAGATCAGATCAGAGCTGGTAGTCTGGTTCAGATCAGATCAGTGCTGGTAGTCTGGTTCAGATCAGATCAGAGCTGGTAGTCTGGTTCAGATCAGAGCTGGTAGTCTGGTTCAGATCAGAGCTGGTAGTCTGGTTCAGATCAGAGCTGGTATTCTGGTTCAGATCAGAGCTGGTAGTCTGGTTCAGATCAGATCAGTGCTGGTAGTCTGGTTCAGATCAGATCAGTGCTGGTAGTCTGGTTCAGATCAGCGCTGGTAGTCTGGTTCAGATCAGAGCTGGTAGTCTGGTTCAGATCAGATCAGTGCTGGTAGTCTGGTTCAGATCAGAGCTGGTAGTCTGGTTCAGATCAGAGCTGTTAGTCTGGTTCAGATCAGATCAGTGCTGGTAGTCTGGTTCAGATCAGAGCTGGTAGTCTGGTTCAGATCAGAGCTGGTAGTCTGGTTCAGATCAGATCAGTGCTGGTAGTCTGGTTCAGATCAGAGCTGGTAGTCTGGTTCAGATCAGAGCTGTTAGTCTGGTTCAGATCAGATCAGAGCTGGTAGTCTGGTTCAGATCAGTGCTGGTAGTCTGGTTCAGATCAGAGCTGGTAGTCTGGTTCAGATCAGAGCTGGTAGTCTGGTTCAGATCAGAGCTGGAAGCAGCTCGGTAGATAGGGGACCAGGGGAGCAGAAATAAACATGTTTACAGCAGAAATAAACATGTTTATAGCAAAAATAAACATGTTTACAGCAGAAATAAACACGTTTACAGCAGAAATACACATGTTTATAGCAGAAATAAACACGTTTACAGCGGAAACAAACATGTTTATAGCAGAAATAAACACGTTTACAGCAGAAACAAACATGTTTACAGCCGGAATAAACACGTTTACAGCAGAAACAAACATGTTTACAGCAGGAATAAACATGTTTACAGCAGAAACAAAGATGTTTACAGCAGAAACAAACATGTTTACAGCAGAAACAAACATGTTTACAGCAGGAATAAACATGTTTACAGCAGAAACAAACATGTTTACAGCAGGAATAAACATGTTTACAGCAGAAACAAACATGTTTACAGCAGGAACAAACATGTTTATGGCATGTTTTCTGTGCAACATGTCTGTATATGGTCAGTGAAGTTTATTTGTTGTCAGTGTAAAGTCACAAATGTTTCAAGTAACTTTCTTTGTGTTAAACTTTTTTACATCAGTAGCTATGCTAATTGTGTTAGCCCTTCTATGGAATTTTTAATGTTTAGTTAGCATTCATGCTAATAGACAGTCGGTTGTGCATTTAATGGGAAACTCATCACTGGTTTCCATGGACACAAAGTCATATTTGCTGATATGTAAATACAAATCTGACTCATTTAAGGTAATCAACTTAATAGTAATTATCAACAATAATTTAAAAATTCATTAATGTGTACATTTGTATGTTTGAACCTGCGACAGACTGGCGACCTGTCCAGGGTGTACCCTGCCTCTCGCCTGATAATAGCTGGGATAGGCTCCAGCAACCCCCGCGACCCTGAACTGGATAAGCGGTACAGAAAATGACTGACTGACTGACTTGTATGTTTGAATTTCAGTTTGACAGTACTGGGTGTTTATTGAAGAACCTGTTTTCGATCTTCCAGTGAAGGCAGAATGTCTGTTTTAATCAAATGAAATTAAAAGTAGGTTTAGTATGTTTATGGACCCTTTTCACACAAACGGAATCACTTCCTCCTGTGAGGCCGGACTTCAAACGTCAAACATGGATCGTGTTTCCAGTCTGGATGTTTCATTCCCGCCCGTTTCCTCGACTTTGCCTCCATCTTAGAACCAGAAGTTTTGCCTGCATTGTTTCCATCATGTGACCAACGATGCATCGTTTTGTCATCTGCACGTGTCGAGCTGCTCCCGGATTTTAAAGAGACGGAGTTTGTTTACGTACCGAGCTGAAACTGAAGGTTTTTAGAGGTTTTTCTAGAGATTATTCATCATTTCTGATCTCAGATCAGACTGAAACCTGCAGAGCCGCTCTGATTGGCAGGAATAAAACGTGACTGTGCAGGTGTTATTAACGCATCCAGTACGTGCATAATGTCCGAAATTAACACCTCTGCTGAAATAATGCTGCTTTTTTTTTTTTTTTTTTTCTTCAAAGATATAGATTTGGTCAAACTTCTCTGATCATTTTGATTTTAAAAATGAATTCTTTGAAATGATCATGAACAAAATAAAGATCACAGACGTGTTTAACTGCAGGACATGGCAGGATCTGCGGCTGCATGGGAGACATTACAGAGCTCCAGAGTCTTGCTCAGCATGAGGATGAAGGACCATCATTCTGTGGGTGTACTATCCCTTTAATGTCTGTCATGGCTGGAAGTTAAACTCCTGGACCTGCATGCAGGACTGCTTCAGAGAGGAAACAGCCCGGTGCTGCAGACTCCACTTTCTACGCGACTGTCGCGTATTTCCGGTCAAAAAACAAGGAAGTGTGACGAAGGTGAAGAGGTCGTCTGTGTTGCTGACTACACGTCCGTCCGTCATCCCGTGACTCCACCCATCCAGTGTGGATGTTATCATGGTGACCGAGGTGAACCGCTCGGCACACGGTGGTCCTGATTTCATCGCCCGGCTCTCCTCCTGCAACGCCGCAGACCTTCATCAGGAACGCTCAGTAAACTCCTGTTGTTCTCTCTCTGGGTCAGGAAGCAGAAATCATTGCAACACCCTGCAGCTGCATCCCACCCACACAGCTGGCACGACCCAGTCCACCTCGATCCGGATCAGACCGGCAGCAGATCACCACTAATCCACCTGAAGATGTCCCGATAAAGGACGCGTTTGTCTCTGCACGTCAACATGGCAGAAACCCGGCTCGGTGAGAACATTTCTCTCCATAAATAAATCATAAATCTTCATCTGTGAGCATCCAAGAAAATTAGCAGCCGTCAGTGTGACAGCAGAGATGTTATCTGCAGAGAAAACAGTTGGGTGTGTGTTCTCAACTGGCTTCTCTCAACACCGCATTCCTGCGCCGTGAAACAGCGCGACCACAATACAACTTCTGTTCATGATGAAACAAAGAGGAGGGAGTCTGTCTGTCAGGCGGCGCTGCAGGCGGACGCACGCCGCCGCTGTTTACACAAGCATGCGTGCAGGTACGAAGCTGCAGCAGGAGAACACGCAGCAGAACCCAGTACGAAGCTGCAGGAGAACCCAGTACGAAGCTGCAGCAGGAGAACCCAGTATGAAGCTGCAGGAGAACACGCAGCAGAACCCAGGATGAAGCTGCAGCAGAACCCAGTACGAAGCTGCAGCAGAACCCAGTATGAAGCTGCAGCAGAACCCAGGATGAAGCTGCAGCAGAACCCAGGATGAAGCTGCAGCAGAACCCAGGATGAAGCTGCAGCAGGAGAACCCAGTACAAAGCTGCAGGAGAACCCAGTATGAAGCTGCAGGAGAACCCAGTATGAAGCTGCAGGAGAACCCAGTATGAAGCTGCAGGAGAACCCAGTATGAAGCTGCAGGAGAACACGCAGCAGAACCCAGTATGAAGCTGCAGCAGAACCCAGTACGAAGCTGCAGGAGAACCCAGTATGAAGCTGCAGGAGAACCCAGTATGAAGCTGCAGGAGAACACGCAGCAGAACCCAGTATGAAGCTGCAGGAGAACCCAGTACGAAGCTGCAGCAGGAGAACACGCAGCAGAACCCAGTACGAAGCTGCAGCAGAACCCAGTACGAAGCTGCAGGAGAACACGCAGCAGAACCCAGTACGAAGCTGCAGCAGAACCCAGTATGAAGCTGCAGGAGAACCCAGTACGAAGCTGCAGCAGGAGAACCCAGTATGAAGCTGCAGGAGAACACGCAGCAGAACCCAGTATGAAGCTGCAGCAGAACCCAGTATGAAGCTGCAGCAGGAGAACACGCAGCAGAACCCAGTACGATGCTGCAGGAGAACACGCAGCAGAACCCAGTACGAAGCTGCAGCAGAACCCAGTATGAAGCTGCAGCAAAACCCAGTATGAAGCTGCAGGAGAACCCAGTATGAAGCTGCAGGAGAACCCAGTATGAAGCTGCAGCAGAACCCAGTATGAAGCTGCAGCAGAACCCAGGATGAAGCTGCAGGAGGAGAACACGCTGTGGAACCCAGTACGAAGCTGCAGGAGAACACGCTGCAGAACCCAGTACGAAGCTGCAGGAGAACACGCAGCAGAACCCAGTACGAAGCTGCAGGAGAACACGCTGTAGAACCCAGTACGAAGCTGCAGGAGAACCCAGTATGAAGCTGCAGGAGAACACGCTGTGGAACCCGGTATGAAGCTGCAGCAGAACCCGGTATGAAGCTGCAGCAGAACCCAGTACGAAGCTGCAGGAGAACACGCTGTGGAACCCAGTATGAAGCTGCAGCAGAACCCAGTACGAAGCTGCAGGAGAACACGCTGCAGAACCCAGTACGAAGCTGCAGGAGAACACGCAGCAGAACCCAGTACGAAGCTGCAGGAGAACACGCTGTAGAACCCAGTACGAAGCTGCAGGAGAACCCAGTATGAAGCTGCAGGAGAACACGCTGTGGAACCCGGTATGAAGTTGCAGCAGAACCCAGTACGAAGCTGCAGGAGAACACGCTGTGGAACCCAGTACGAAGCTGCAGGAGAACACGCAGCAGAACCCAGTATGAAGCTGCAGCAGGAGAACACGCAGCAGAACCCAGTATGAAGCTGCAGCAGGACACGCTGTGGAACCCAGTATGAAGCTGCAGGAGAACCCAGTACGAAGCTGCAGGAGAACACCCAGCAGAACCCAGTATGAGGCTAGAGGAGGAGAACACGCAGCAGAACCCAGTACGAAGCTGCAGGAGAACACGCAGCAGAACCCAGTACGAAGCTGCAGGAGAACACGCAGCAGAACCCAGTACGAAGCTGCAGGAGAACACGCTGTGGAACCCAGTATGAAGCTGCAGCAGAACCCAGTATGAAGCTGCAGCAGGAGAACACGCAGCAGAACCCAGTACGAAGCTGCAGGAGAACACGCAGCAGAACCCAGTACGAAGCTGCAGGAGAACCCAGTATGAAGCTGCAGCAGAACCCAGTATGAAGCTGCAGCAGAACCCAGTATGAAGCTGCAGGAGAACCCAGTATGAAGCTGCAGGAGAACCCAGTATGAAGCTGCAGCAGAACCCAATATGAAGCTGCAGCAGAACCCAGGATGAAGCTGCAGGAGAACCCAGTACGAAGCTGCAGGAGAACACGCTGCAGAACCCAGTACGAAGCTGCAGGAGAACACGCAGCAGAACCCAGTACGAAGCTGCAGGAGAACACGCTGTAGAACCCAGTACGAAGCTGCAGGAGAACCCAGTATGAAGCTGCAGGAGAACACGCTGTGGAACCCGGTATGAAGCTGCAGCAGAACCCGGTATGAAGCTGCAGCAGAACCCAGTACGAAGCTGCAGGAGAACACGCTGTGGAACCCAGTACGAAGCTGCAGGAGAACCCAGTATGAAGCTGCAGCAGAACCCAGTACGAAGCTGCAGGAGAACACGCTGTGGAACCCAGTATGAAGCTGCAGCAGAACCCAGTACGAAGCTGCAGGAGAACCCAGTATGAAGCTGCAGGAGAACACGCGGCAGAACCCAGTACGAAGCTGCAGGAGAACACGCAGCAGAACCCAGTACGAAGCTGCAGGAGAACACGCAGCAGAACCCAGTATGAAGCTGCAGCAGGAGAACACGCAGCAGAACCCAGTATGAAGCTGCAGCAGAACACGCTGTGGAACCCAGTATGAAGTTGCAGGAGAACCCAGTACGAAGCTGCAGGAGAACACCCAGCAGAACCCTGTACGAAGCTGCAGGAGAACACGCTGTGGAACCCAGTATGAAGCTGCAGCAGAACCCAGTATGAAACTGCAGGAGAACACGCAGCAGAACCCAGTATGAAGCTGCAGCAGGAGAACACGCAACAGAACCCAGTATGAAGCTGCAAGAGAACACGCAGCAGAACCCAGTACGAAGCTGCAGGAGAACACGCAGCAGAACCCAGTATGAAGCTGCAGCAGAACACGCTGTGGAACCCGGTATGAAGCTGCAGGAGAACCCAGTACGAAGCTGCAGGAGAACACCCAGCAGAACCCAGTATGAGGCTACAGGAGGAGAACACGCAGCAGAACCCAGTACGAAGCTGCAGGAGAACACGCAGCAGAACCCAGTATGAGGCTAGAGGAGGAGAACACGCAGCAGAACCCAGTACGAAGCTGCAGGAGAACACGCTGCAGAACCCAGTATGAAGCTGCAGGAGAACACGCAGCAAAACCCAGTATGAAGCTGCAGCAGAACACGCTGTGGAACCCGGTATGAAGCTGCAGGAGAACACCCAGCAGAACCCAGTATGAGGCTAGAGGAGGAGAACACGCAGCAGAACCCAGTACGAAGCTGCAGGAGAACACGCAGCAGAACCCAGTACGAAGCTGCAGGAGAACACGCAGCAGAACCCAGTACGAAGCTGCAGGAGAACACGCAGCAGAACCCAGTATGAAGCTGCAGCAGAACACGCTGTGGAACCCGGTATGAAGCTGCAGGAGAACACCCAGCAGAACCCAGTATGAGGCTAGAGGAGGTGAACATGCAGCAGAACCCAGTACGAAGCTGCAGGAGAACACCCAGCAGAACCCAGTATGAGGCTAGAGGAGGAGAACACGCAGCAGAACCCAGTACGAAGCTGCAGGAGAACACGCAGCAGAACCCAGTACGAAGCTGCAGGAGAACACGCTGTGGAACCCAGTATGAAGCTGCAGCAGGAGAACACGCAGCAGAACCCAGTATGAAGCTGCAGGAGAACACGCAGCAGAACCCAGTACGAAGCTGCAGGAGAACACGCAGCAGAACCCAGTACGAAGCTGCAGGAGAACACCCAGCAGAACCCAGTACGAAGCTGCAGGAGAACACGCTGTGGAACCCAGTATGAAGCTGCAGCAGAACCCAGTACGAAGCTGCAGGAGAACACGCAGCAGAACCCAGTACGAAGCTGCAGCAGGAGAACACGCAGCAGAACCCAGTACGAAGCTGCAGGAGAACACCCAGCAGAACCCAGTATGAAGCTGCAGGAGAACATGCAGCAGAACCCAGTATGAAGCTGCAGCAGAACCCAGTATGAAGCTGCAGGAGGAGAACACGCAGCAGAACCCAGTACGAAGCTGCAGGAGAACACGCAGCAGAACCCAGTACGAAGTTGCAGCAGGAGAACATGCTGTGGAACCGAGTATGAAGCTGCAGCAGGAGAACACGCAGCAGAACCCAGTATGAAGCTGCAGGAGAACACGCAGCAGAACCCAATACGAAGTTGCAGCAGGAGAACATGCTGTGGAACCGAGTATGAAGCTGCAGCAGGAGAACACGCAGCAGAACCCAGTATGAAGCTGCAGGAGAACACGCAGCAGAACCCAGTATGAAGCTGCAGCAGAACACGCAGCAGAACCCAGTATGAAGCTGCAGGAGAACACGCAGCAGAACCCAGTATGAAGCTGCAGGAGAACACGCAGCAGAACCCAATACGAAGTTGCAGCAGGAGAACATGCTGTGGAACCGAGTATGAAGCTGCAGCAGGAGAACACGCAGCAGAACCCAGTACGAAGCTGCAGGAGAACACCCAGCAGAACCCAGTATGAAGCTGCAGGAGAACATGCAGCAGAACCCAGTATGAAGCTGCAGCAGAACCCAGTATGAAGCTGCAGGAGGAGAACACGCAGCAGAACCCAGTACGAAGCTGCAGGAGAACACGCAGCAGAACCCAGTACGAAGTTGCAGCAGGAGAACATGCTGTGGAACCGAGTATGAAGCTGCAGCAGGAGAACACGCAGCAGAACCCAGTATGAAGCTGCAGGAGAACACGCAGCAGAACCCAATACGAAGTTGCAGCAGGAGAACATGCTGTGGAACCGAGTATGAAGCTGCAGCAGGAGAACACGCAGCAGAACCCAGTATGAAGCTGCAGGAGAACACGCAGCAGAACCCAGTATGAAGCTGCAGCAGAACACGCTGTGGAACCCGGTATGAAGCTGCAGGAGAACCCAGTACGAAGCTGCAGGAGGAGAACACGCAGCAGAACCCAGTTCGAAGCTGCAGGAGGAGAACACGCAGCAGAACCCAGTACGAAGCTGCAGGAGAACACGCAGCAGAACCCAGTATGAAGCTGCAGCAGGAGAACACGCAGCAGAACCCAGTATGAGGCTGCAGGAGAACACGCAGCAGAACCCAGTATGAAGCTGCAGCAGGAGAACACGCAGCAGAACCCAGTATGAGGCTGCAGGAGAACACGCAGCAGAACCCAGTCCCACCACCAACACGTTCTGCTCCAAACATCCGGATCAGCTGGACAGAAACATTTCAGTGAGATACAGGAAGTAGTTTTAGGACAAATGAATCTGATTGGTTGTTTGCTTGTTACAAACAAACAAATCTTTGTTAACTGAGTGAAGATTGTTTTGCTTTTGCTTGTAATAAGCAGCAGAAATGTTCTGGTTCCGGGTTCTACGCGGCCGCAGTCCTGCAGGGTTTCCATGGAGACCTGGTCCTGGAGACCCGACGCGTTGATGAGTCAGGATGTTGGAGCAGGTCTGCATGGAAAACCTGGCCCCGCCCTCGTAGGACTGACCTCTGTACCCGAGCTGGTACGGAGGACGTGGAGATTCCCGTCTGTCTCCGTCTGTCTCCGTCCGTCTCCGTCCGTCTCTGTCTGTCTCCGTCTGTCTCCGTCTGTCTCCGTCTGTCTCCGTCCGTCTCCGTCTGTCTCCGTCTGTCTCCATCCGTCTCCGTCTGTCTCTGTCCGTCTCTGTCTGTCTCCGTCTCTGTCTGTCTCTGTCTGTCTCCGTCTGTCTCTGTCTGTCTCTGTCTGTCTCCGTAGGTACGTAAATGGTCCACTTTCATTCTTCCATGCGTCTTCATCCTTGGATCCTGGATGGATGGATCCTTACATCCCTCCATTCATTCTTCCATCCGTCCATCCATCCTTCCATCCATCCATCCATCCATCCACCACACACCACCTCCCCCCCCCCCCCCCATCCATCCATCCATCCATCCTTCCATCCATCCATCCATCCATCCATCCTTACATCCATCCATCCATCCATCCATCCATCCATCCATCCTTCCATCCATCCATCCATCCATCCATCCATCCATCCATCCATCCATCCCATCCATCCATCCATCCATCCATCCTTCCATCCATCCATCCATCCATCCATCCATCCATCCATCCATCCATCCTTCCATTCTTTCATCCATCCATCCATCCATCCATCCATCCTTCCATCCATCCATCCATCCATCCATCCTTCCATCCATCCATCCATCCATCCATCCATCCATCCTTCCATCCATCCATCCATCCATCCATCCTTACATCCATCCATCCATCCATCCATCCATCCATGCATCCTTCCATCCATCCATCCATCCATCCATCCATCCATCCATCCTTCCATGCATCCTTCCATCCATCCATCCATCCATCCATCCATCCATCCATCCATCCATCCATCCATCCATCCATCCATCCATCCATCCATCCATCCATCCATCCTTCCATCCATCCATCCATCCATCCATCCATCCATCCATCCATCCATCCATCCATCCATCCATCCATCCATCCATCCATCCATCCATCCATCCATCCATCCTTACATCCATCCATCCATCCATCCATCCTTACATCCATCCATCCATCCATCCATCCAACCATCCATCCATCCTTACATCCATCCATCCATCCATCCATCCGTCCGTCTCCTGTTTGTCCCCTGCAGTGATGTCATCGTCTGTCAGCAGCTGCTACCTGCTGTGTGAGTATTATTCCTGAGTGTCAGTCTTGCTCGTCTTCCTCGTCTCGTCTTCCTCGTGGGCGGTGAAGAAGCCGTCAGACAAAAGCCGTTATTGTCTGACAGGATCAGGATCCTGACGTGTGCCAGAAGAATGAAAGGTGTTTTCCAGCAGCGCGTCTCTGACAAACAAGCATTGTCTGAAAGTTGGCAGCTGGAAGTTGTGAAAGATTCCTTCATACAAAACATTCTTTCGTGGTGTCGGCAACAGTGACGCTTTCCAGCTCCGCCGTGATTAAACCGATAAATCGCTGACAGCGTGACTGACAGGTAAACACCAGCAGCAGCAAGAGAGAAGCTGGAGCTGCTGTTTACACACCCACAGACACGATCCGGGATGATATCTGCAGATACCAGCGCTGATATCTGCAGATACCAGATAATACCAGCGCTGATATCTGCAGATACCAGATAAAACCAGCGCTGATATCTGCAGATACCAGATAATACCAGCGCTGATATCTGCAGATACCAGCGCTGATATCTGTAGATACCAGATAATACCAGCGCTGATATCTGCAGATACCAGCGCTGATATCTGCAGATACCAGATAAAACCAGCGCTGACATCTGCAGATACCAGCGCTGATATCTGCAGATACCAGCGGTGTTATCTGCAGATATCGGATGATACCAGCGCTGATATCTGCAGATACCAGCGGTGTTATCTGCAGATACCGGATGATACCGGCGCTGATATCTGCAGATACCGGATGATACCAGCGCTGATATCTGCAGATACCAGCGGTGTTATCTGCAGATACCGGATGATACTGCTGCTGTGGGGGAAGCTGGAGGACGGGAGTGGACGGACACCTTGCTGCATGGACCATCGGCTGCCTCACTGACCGGCTCCAGTACGTGCGGCCGCGTAGCTGTGAGTCAGAGGTGGAAGTACGGGGGGGCTCCTCAGGGCACTGTCCCGTCACCTTTTCTCTTCACCATCTACACTGCGGACTTCACCTATGACGAGGACACCTGTCACCTGCAGAAGTCCTCCGCTGTCCTCTACGCTGGCGTCTGCTGGTCCCCGAGCAGCACAGAGCGGGACAGGAAGAGACTCTGTCCTGGGCTGCCCTCTGGACTCTGTGGAGGAGGACGTTGGCCAAGCTCACGTCCATCATGGACAACAACTCGCACCCACTGCACCAGACTGGAGGAGCTGAGCAGCTCCTTCAGCCAGAGACTGCGGCACCCTGAGAGGAAGGAGCGCTACCGCAGGTCCTTCATTCCCACTGCGGTCAGACTCTATCAGTCATACGGTTAGCTACCTACGCACAATAGTTTCCTTATATTTCATAGATATTCATTCTTACTCCTCATTTGCACATTTTTAATTTTATCATTTATCTACTTATTCTTTCTTTTTCTTTGCACGTTTTTAGACTGTATGTAATTCCCCTTTTTTATCTTTTGAAGAGCTGATGGATCAGTGAATTTCTCCATTGTGAGATAATAAAGTCTTATCTTAATCTGATGTAATCTAATCTGAGCTAATATAAACTGGTCTAATCTGATCTGATCTAATCTAATCTGATGTAATCTAATCTGAGCTAATATAAACTGGTCTAATCTGATCTGATTTCATCTAATCTGATGTAATATGATCTGAGCTAATATAATCTGATTTAATCTAATCTGATGTAATATGATCTGAGCTAATATAATCTGATTTAATCTAATCTGATGTAGTATAATCTGATCTAATCTAATCTGATGTAATATAATCTGAGCTAAAGTAATCTGATCTAGTCTAATCTGGTGTAGTATAATCTGATCTGATCTAAAACATAAAAAGTCTGTAGCTGTAAAAATGCCACATCCCCATTTTTAAAAGGAAATATAATTTCGTTCATATACTGAAACACGTAAAAGTTTTCCAGATTCATCATCTCTGTAAAATCTTCTTGTTCTAACAGTTAAACTGATGATGCTACGGTGCGTTCACGGTCCTCTGAGGAAGCGGCTCTACGGTGCGTTCACGGTCCTCTGAGGAAGCGGCTCTACGGTGCGTTCACGTTCCTCTGAGGGAGCGGCTCTACGGTGCGTTCACGTTCCTCTGAGGGTGCGGCTCTACGGTGCGTTCACGTTCCTCTGAGGGAGCGGCTCTACGGTGCGTTCACGTTCCTCTGAGGGAGCGGCTCTACGGTGCGTTCACGTTCCTCTGAGGGAGCGGCTCTACGGTGCGTTCACGTTCCTCTGAGGGTGCGGCTCTACGGTGCGTTCACGTTCCTCTGAGGAAGCGGCTCTACGGTGCGTTCACGTTCCTCTGAGGAAGCGGCTCTACGGTGCGTTCACGTTCCTCTGAGGGAGCGGCTCTACGGTGCGTTCACGTTCCTCTGAGGGAGCGGCTCTACGGTGCGTTCACGGTCCTCTGAGGGAGCGGCTCTACGGTGCGTTCACGTTCCTCTGAGGGAGCGGCTCTACGGTGCGTTCACGTTCCTCTGAGGGAGCGGCTCTACGGTGCGTTCACGTTCCTCTGAGGAAGCGGCTCTACGGTGCGTTCACGTTCCTCTGAGGGAGCGGATCTACGGTGCGTTCACGGTCCTCTGAGGGAGCGGCTCTACGGTGCGTTCACGTTCCTCTGAGGGAGCGGATCTACGGTGCGTTCACGTTCCTCTGAGGAAGCGGCTCTACGGTGCGTTCACGTTCCTCTGAGGGAGCGGCTCTACGGTGCGTTCACGTTCCTCTGAGGAAGCGGCTCTACAGTGCGTTCACGTTCCTCTGAGGGAGCGGCTCTACGGTGCGTTCACGGTCCTCTGAGGGAGCGGCTCTACGGTGCGTTCACGTTCCTCTGAGGGAGCGGCTCTACGGTGCGTTCACGTTCCTCTGAGGGAGCGGCTCTACGGTGCGTTCATGTTCCTCTGAGGGAGCGGCTCTACGGTGCGTTCACGTTCCTCTGAGGAAGCGGCTCTACGGTGCGTTCACGTTCCTCTGAGGGAGCGGCTCTACGGTGCGTTCACGGTCCTCTGAGGGAGCGGATCTACGGTGCGTTCACGTTCCTCTGAGGGAGCGGATCTACGGTGCGTTCACGGTCCTCTGAGGGAGCGGATCTACGGTGCGTTCACGTTCCTCTGAGGGAGCGGCTCTACGGTGCGTTCACGTTCCTCTGAGGGAGCGGCTCTACGGTGCGTTCACGTTCCTCTGAGGGAGCGGCTCTACGGTGCGTTCACGGTCCTCTGAGGGAGCGGATCTACGGTGCGTTCACGTTCCTCTGAGGGAGCGGCTCTACGGTGCGTTCATGTTCATGTTCATGGACAACACCTGATGGGGTCTCCCCTTGGAGAAGGTCTCAGTTGACCCGGTTCTGCTGCCCTGGTTCTGCTGACCTGGTTCAGGTGACCCGGATCAGGTGAACTGGTTCTGCTGACCCAGTTCCACTGACCCAGTACTGCTGATCTGGTTCCGCTGACCTGGTACTGCTGACCCGGATCTGGTGACGCAGTTCTGCTAACCCGGTTCTGCTGATCCGGTTCTGCTGACCTGGTTCAGGTGACCTGGTTTAGGTGACCTGGTTCTGGTGACCCAGTTCTGCTGACCAGGTACTGCTGAGCCGGTTCAGTTGACCCAGTTCTGCTGACCCGGTTCTGCTGACCTGGTTCAGGTGGACTGGTTCTGCTGACCCAGTTCTGTACCACGGACTGAGATGTTTTATTCCAGTAGAACGTAAACATGTTTTATTCCCAGTAGAACATAAACATGTTTATTCCCAGTAGAACATAAACATGTTTATTCCCAGTAGAACATAAACATGTTTTATTCCCAGTAGAACATAAACATGTTTATTCCCAGTAGAACGTAAACATGTTTATTCCCAGTAGAACATAAACATGTTTTATTCCCAGTAGAACATAAACATGTTTATTCCCAGTAGAACATAAACATGTTTTATTCCCAGTAGAACATAAACATGTTTATTCCCAGTAGAACATAAACATGTTTTATTCCCAGTAGAACATAAACATGTTTTATTCCCAGTAGAACATAAACATGTTTTATTCCCAGTAGAACGTCAACATGTTTATTCCCAGTAGAACATAAACATGTTTTATTCCCAGTAGAACATAAACATGTTTTATTCCCAGTAGAACATAAACATGTTTTATTCCCAGTAGAACGTAAACATGTTTTATTCCCAGTAGAACATAAACATGTTTTATTCCCAGTAGAACATAAACATGTTTCATTCCCAGTAGAACATAAACATGTTTTATTCCCAGTAGAACGTCAACATGTTTTATTCCCAGTAGAACATAAACATGTTTTATTCCCAGTAGAACGTCAACATGTTTTATTCCCAGTAGAACGTAAACATGTTTTATTCCCAGTAGAACTTAAACATGTTTTATTCCCCAGCAGAACATAAACATGTTTTATTCCCAGTAGAACGTCAACATGTTTTATTCCCAGTAGAACATAAACATGTTTTATTCCCAGTAGAACGTCAACATGTTTTATTCCCAGTAGAACATAAACATGTTTTATTCCCAGTAGAACATAAACATGTTTTATTCCCAGTAGAACGTCAACATGTTTTATTCCCAGTAGAACGTAAACATGTTTTATTCCCAGTAGAACATAAACATGTTTTATTCCCAGTAGAACATAAACATGTTTTATTCCCAGTAGAACGTAAACATGTTTTATTCCCAGTAGAACATAAACATGTTTTATTCCCAGTAGAACATAAACATGTTTTATTCCCAGTAGAACGTAAACATGTTTTATTCCCAGTAGAACTTAAACATGTTTCATTCCCAGTAGAACATAAACATGTTTTATTCCCAGTAGAACGTAAACATGTTTTATTCCCAGTAGAACATAAACATGTTTTATTCCCAGTAGAACATAAACATGTTTTAGTCCCAGTAGAACATAAACATGTTTTATTCCCAGTAGAACGTAAACATGTTTTATTCCCAGTAGAACATAAACATGTTTTATTCCCAGTAGAACATAAACATGTTTTATTCCCAGTAGAACATAAACATGTTTTATTCCCAGTAGAACATAAACATGTTTTATTCCCAGTAGAACTTAAACATGTTTTATTCCCAGTAGAACATAAACATGTTTTATTCCCAGTAGAACATAAACATGTTTTATTCCCAGTAGAACGTAAACATGTTTATTCTCAGTAGAACAAAAACATGTTTATTCTCAGTAGAACATAAACATGTTTTATTCCCAGTAGAACATAAACATGTTTATTCCCTGTAGAACATGAACATGTTTTATTCCCAGTAGAACATAAACATGTTTTATTCCCAGTAGAACATAAACATGTTTTATTCCCAGTAGAACATAAACATGTTTTATTCCCAGTAGAACATAAACATGTTTTATTCCCAGTAGAACGTAAACATGTTTTATTCCCAGTAGAACATAAACATGTTTTATTCCCAGTAGAACGTAAACATGTTTTATGTTTTATGTTTTATTCCCAGTAGAACGTAAACATGTTTTATGGGCCCCACAGACGGTGGACTGTTTTAAGAAAGGATTGAAAACTTTCCTTTTTAGAAATGCTTTCAATTGCTGATTTTTAGATTTAATTCTTATAATGGGCTACGTATGCCTTCAAATGTATTGATTTTAATGATTGTCTTTTACTCTGTTTTAATGTTATGGTTTTTTAACTTTTGAACTGTAGCACTTTGAGATTTGAATTCAAATGTAAAGTGCGTTACAAATAAAATTCATTATTATTATTATTATTTATTGCCAGTAGAACGTAAACATGTTTTATTCCCAGTAGAACGTAAACATGTTTTATTCCCAGTAGAACATAAACATGTTTTATTGCCAGTAGAACGTAAACATGTTTTATTCCCAGTAGAACATAAACATGTTTTGTTCCCAGTAGAATGTAAACATGTTTTATTCACAGTAGAACGTAAACATGTTTTATTCCCAGTAGAACATAAACATGTTTTATTCCCAGTAGAACATAAACACGTTTTATTCCCAGTAGAACATAAACACGTTTTATTCCCAGTAGAACATAAACATGTTTTATTCCCAGTAGAACGTAAACATGTTTTATTCCCAGTAGAACATAAACATGTTTTATTCCCAGTAGAACATAAACATGTTTTATTCCCAGTAGAACATAAACATGTTTTATTCCCAGTAGAACATAAACATGTTTTATTCCCAGTAGAACGTAAACATGTTTCATTCCCAGTAGAACGTAAACATGTTTTATTCCCAGTAGAACATAAACATGTTTATTCCCAGTAGAACATAAACATGTTTTATTCCCAGTAGAACGTAAACGTGTTTTATTCCCAGTAGAACATAAACATGTTTATTCCCAGTAGAACATAAACATGTTTATTCCCAGTAGAACATAAACATGTTTTATTCCCAGTAGAACGTAAACATGTTTTATTCCCAGTAGAACCTGTTGACAGGTCTGTTGTTCCTCTGTTCTTGTGTGTCTGGGACAGTTTTATATGTTTTGTATTTAAATATTATTTTTAAACCACACTCCAAAGCAACATTTTATTTCCCTGAATTATAATTTTGTAAATTTTTAATAATTTCTAAATACCGAGTCATTTTCTTTCATGGAAATTTAAAATAAATAATCATTAATAAAGATCAAGTATAAAATAATGTAATTGAAATGTAATGTTATTTTATGAACTACTGTTACGGTGGTCAGTGAAGGGGTCCTGTGCTCACCTTGGGGAGGATTACTTACCTGTCAGGTGTCCCTGTTTGCTGACCTGTTGTCCACTCAGGAGAGGACAAAGGTGGACCACCGAGCTGGACCCACCCCACCATTCCCCCTCCAGTGGGTGATGTATGGCTTCTGGAGAGCGACACACACCCTGCAGGGGTTGACTCTGCTTGTGAAATCCTTTATCAGCGTTGCTGTTTAAGGGTTTAACTCCCAGCTGAGTCACTGCTGCTTTCAATGGAGAGTCAACATCCATGAAAAGAAGTTTACTGAAGCATCGCAAACACTTCACGCCGGCTTTCATCTGCAGCCCAGAAGAAAGGCTTCGGATAAATCAAGGTGTGAAGTTTATATTTACCTGCAGCGAAACAGAGCGTGTTGAAATGCATCTGGAGACACGGAGGCTACCGACATGCAGCCATGTGATGCGTTCAGGTGCCATGCTAAGGAGGAAAAACATCAGCAACGAGCTGAGAAGGTGTGGATCATTAAACCAGCCGCGAATCCCATCTGAATCATTTCTGATTCACCAAAGGTGGAAGAAAGAGTTCTGTAAGGTTCTGATCATTTCCCCAACCAGTATCCAGAACCTTTAATCCCAATCAGCATCAGAATCTTTAATCCCAGTCAGCATCCAGAACCTTTAATCCCAGTCAGCATCGAAACCTTTAATCCCAGTCAGCATCAGAACCTTTAATCCCAGTCAGCATCAGAACCTTTAATCCCAGTCAGCATCGAAACCTTTAATCCCAGTCAGCATCAGAACCTTTAATCCCAGTCAGCATCCAGAACCTTTAATCCCAGTCAGCATCAGAACCTTTAATCCCAGTCAGCATCAGAACCTTTAATCCCAGTCAGCATCAGAACCTTTAATCCCAGTCAGCATCCAGAACCTTTAATCCCAGTCAGCATCAGAACCTTTAATCCCAGTCAGCATCAGAACCTTTAATCCCAGTCAGCATCAGAACCTTTAATCCCAGTCAGCATCGAAACCTTTAATCCCAGTCAGCATCGAAACCTTTAATCCCAGTCAGCATCAGAACCTTTAATCCCAGTCAGCATCAGAACCTTTAATCCCAGTCAGCATCGAAACCTTTAATCCCAGTCAGCATCAGAACCTTTAATCCCAGTCAGCATCCAGAACCTTTAATCCCAGTCAGCATCAGAACCTTTAATCCCAGTCAGCATCAGAACCTTTAATCCCAGTCAGCATCTAGAACCTTTAATCCCAGTCAGCATCAGAACCTTTAATCCCAGTCAGCATCCAGAACCTTTAATCCCAGTCAGCATCGAAACCTTTAATCCCAGTCAGCATCAGAACCTTTAATCCCAGTCAGCATCAGAACCTTTAATCCCAGTCAGCATCAGAACCTTTAATCCCAGTCAGCATCAGAACCTTTAATCCGAGTCAGCATCAGAACCTTTAATCCCAGTCACATCAGAACCTTTAATCCCAGTCAGCATCAGAACCTTTAATCCCAGTCAGCATCAGAACCTTTAATCCCAGTCAGCATCCAGAACCTTTAATCCCAGTCAGCATCGAAACCTTTAATCCCAGTCAGCATCAGAACCTTTAATCCCAGTCAGCATCAGAACCTTTAATCCCAGTCAGCATCAGAACCTTTAATCCCAGTCAGCATCAGAACCTTAAATCCGAGTCAGCATCAGAACCTTTAATCCCAGTCAGCATCAGAACCTTAAATCCCAGTCAGCATCAGAACCTTTAATCCCAGTCAGCATCAGAACCTTTAATCCCAGTCAGCATCAGAACCTTAAATCCCAGTCAGCATCAGAACCTTTAATCCGAGTCAGCATCTAGAACCTTTAA
The DNA here is from genome assembly GCA_023101725.1 of Atherinomorus stipes. Classification (NCBI taxonomy): domain Eukaryota; kingdom Metazoa; phylum Chordata; class Actinopteri; order Atheriniformes; family Atherinidae; genus Atherinomorus; species Atherinomorus stipes. Next base: position 534,240 of record JALJCO010001934.1, on the reverse strand, counting down.
TCCCAGTCAGCATCAGAACCTTAAATCCGAGTCAGCATCAGAACCTTTAATCCGACTCAGCATCAGAACCTTAAATCCCAGTCAGCATCAGAACCTTAAATCCGAGTCAGCATCAGAACCTTTAATCCCAGTCAGCATCAGAACCTTAAATCCGAGTCAGCCTCAGAACCTTTAATCCGAGTCAGCATCAGAACCTTAAATCCCAGTCAGCATCAGAACCTTTAATCCCAGTCAGCATCAGAACCTTTAATCCCAGTCAGCATCAGAACCTTAAATCCGAGTCAGCATCAGAACCTTTAATCCGAGTCAGCATCAGAACCTTAAATCCCAGTCAGCATCAGAACCTTTAATCCCAGTCAGCATCTAGAACCTTTAATCCCAGTCAGCATCTAGAACCTTTAATCCCAGTCAGCATCAGAACCTTTAATCCTAGTCAGCATCAGAACCTTTAATCTCAATCAGCATCTAGAACCTTTAATCCCAGCCAGTATCTAGAACCTTTAATCCCAGCCAGTATCTAGAACCTTTAATCCCAGTCATTATCTAGAACCTTTAATCCCAGTCAGCATCTAGAACCTTTAATCTCAGTCAGCATCTAGAACCTTTAATCCCAGCCAGTATCTAGAATCCCAGCCAGTATCTAGAACCTTTAATCCCAGTCATTATCTAGAACCTTTAATCCCAGTCAGCATCAGAACCTTTAATCCCAGTCATTATCTAGAACCTTTAATCCCAGTCATTATCTAGAACCTTTAATCCCAGTCAGCATCAGAACCTTTTATCCCAGTCAGCATCAGAACCTTTTATCCCAGTCAGCATCAGAACCTTTAATCCGAGTCAGCATCAGAACCTTAAATCCGAGTCAGCATCAGAACCTTTAATCCGAGTCAGCATCAGAACCTTAAATCCGAGTCAGCATCAGAACCTTTAATCCCAGTCAGCATCAGAACCTTTAATCCCAGTCAGCATCAGAACCTTTAATCCCAGTCAGCATCAGAACCTTTAATCCCAGTCAGCATCAGAACCTTTAATCCCAGTCAGCATCAGAACCTTAAATCCGAGTCAGCATCAGAACCTTTAATCCGAGTCAGCATCAGAACCTTAAATCCCAGTCAGCATCAGAACCTTAAATCCGAGTCAGCATCAGAACCTTTAATCCCAGTCAGCATCAGAACCTTAAATCCCAGTCAGCATCAGAACCTTTAATCCCAGTCAGCATCAGAGCCTTTAATCCGAGTCAGCATCTAGAACCTTTAATCCCAGTCAGCATCAGAACCATTAATCCCAGTCAGCATCTAGAACCTTTAATCCTTGTCAGCATCAGAACCTTTAATCTCAATCAGCATCTAGAACCTTTAATCCCAGCCAGTATCTAGAACCTTTAATCCCAGTCATTATCTAGAACCTTTAATCCCAGTCAGCATCTAGAACCTTTAATCCCAGTCAGCATCTAGAACCTTTAATCCCAGTCAGCATCAGAACCTTTAATCCTAGTCAGCATCAGAACCTTTAATCTCAATCAGCATCTAGAACCTTTAATCCCAGCCAGTATCTAGAACCTTTAATCCCAGTCATTATCTAGAACCTTTAATCCCAGTCAGCATCTAGAACCTTTAATCTCAGTCAGCATCTAGAACCTTTAATCCCAGCCAGTATCTAGAATCCCAGCCAGTATCTAGAACCTTTAATCCCAGTCAGCATCTAGAACCTTAAATCCGAGTCAGCATCAGAACCTTTAATCCGAGTCATTATCTAGAACCTTTAATCCCAGTCATTATCTAGAACCTTTAATCCCAGTCAGCATCAGAACCTTTTATCCCAGTCAGCATCAGAACCTTTTATCCCAGTCAGCATCAGAACCTTTAATCCGAGTCAGCATCAGAACCTTAAATCCGAGTCAGCATCAGAACCTTTAATCCGAGTCAGCATCAGAACCTTAAATCCGAGTCAGCATCAGAACCTTTAATCCCAGTCAGCATCAGAACCTTTAATCCCAGTCAGCATCAGAACCTTAAATCCGAGTCAGCATCAGAACCTTTAATCCCAGTCAGCATCAGAACCTTTAATCCCAGTCAGCATCAGAACCTTAAATCCGAGTCAGCATCAGAACCTTTAATCCGAGTCAGCATCAGAACCTTAAATCCCAGTCAGCATCAGAACCTTAAATCCGAGTCAGCATCAGAACCTTTAATCCCAGTCAGCATCAGAACCTTAAATCCCAGTCAGCATCAGAACCTTTAATCCCAGTCAGCATCAGAGCCTTTAATCCGAGTCAGCATCTAGAACCTTTAATCCCAGTCAGCATCAGAACCATTAATCCCAGTCAGCATCTAGAACCTTTAATCCTTGTCAGCATCAGAACCTTTAATCTCAATCAGCATCTAGAACCTTTAATCCCAGCCAGTATCTAGAACCTTTAATCCCAGTCATTATCTAGAACCTTTAATCCCAGTCAGCATCTAGAACCTTTAATCTCAGTCAGCATCTAGAACCTTTAATCCCAGCCAGTATCTAGAACCTTTAATCCCAGCCAGTATCTAGAACCTTTAATCCCAGTCATTATCTAGAACCTTTAATCCCAGTCAGCATCAGAACCTTTAATCCCAGTCATTATCTAGAACCTTTAATCCCAGTCATTATCTAGAACCTTTAATCCCAGTCAGCATCTAGAACCTTTAATCCCAGTCAGCATCTAGAACCTTTAATCCCAGTCAGCATCTAGAACCTTTAATCTCAGTCAGCATCTAGAACCTTTAATCCCAGTCATTATCTAGAACCTTTAATCCCAGCCAGTATCTAGAACCTTTAATCCCAGTCATTATCTAGAACCTTTAATCCCAGTCAGCATCTAGAACCTTTAATCCCAGTCAGCATCTAGAACCTTTAATCCCAGTCAACATCTAGAACCTTTAATCCCAGTCAGCATGTAGAACCTTTAATCCCAGTCAGCATGAGAACCTTTAATCCCAGTCAGCATCCAGAACCTTTAATCCCAGTCAGCATCTAGAACCTTTAATCCCAGTCAGCATCAGAACCTTTAATCCCAGTCAGCATCAGAACCTTTAATCCCAGTCAGCATCAGAACCTTTAATCCCAGTCAGCATCAGAACCTTTAATCCCAGTCAGCATCAGAACCTTTAATCCCAGTCAGCATCAGAACCTTTAATCCCAGTCAGCATCTAGAACCTTTAATCCCAGTCAGCATGTCTCTTCATGGTTCTGGACTTGGTGGAAGTTTGTTAGAAATCTGCTGATTATGAAACAAACTGATCTAAAATTTTGTCTTGAAGGATCTAAAATCTCTAAGTTCATTTTTCACTCCATGAAAAGATGAAATTTCATATCAACCTGGAAATTTCGTCTCTTCATCTCGTTTTCTTTCATGTCCAACACCTTCGGTCGTCCACCCGCGGGTTCTGTTACAGGAACCTTCGTCCTGCTCCGTCAGCAGCTGACCAGCTCGGGATGAAATCTTCTGCTTGGTTACGCAGCAGTTCACACCAAGAATCTCCAAATTGCTCAAATTTAATTGCAGAAATATTTTCTCAACACTTCTTATTATAGAAGTTTCTGAATCCCCGACGTTTGTCAGTACTTCCAGCTGACATGGACGTGGGTGTATTCCCCTGCCTGGAACCAGTAACCGAATTACAATGTCATGGTAAGTCCTGCTCATGACTCCATGCAGGTTCAACTCTCATTAGGAAACGACGTTAGTTTAATTGGCTTCCAGTCACCTTTTACAGATTAGCCTCAACACGGATCAAATGACTGATTACATAAAGCCGTGACTGATGATGTTACGTCATGCTTCTGTAGCTGAGCGCTGTTTGGCAGATGCTCCGCGCATCATTGGGATGCTCGCTGTGGTCTTTCATGGCCTGAAGGTGTCAACAGAAACGTGGATCTCATCAGCTGGAAGTGTGAAAGGATTCGTGTTCAGCTGCATCAGAGCGCCGGCACACGACCACGGCAGGGACGTGTGCGTTAGACCGGCGGTTCTCCACCTTTTTCATGATTGGTCCACGTTCCAGTCCAAGCTGGTCCAGGGTCCAGTCCAAGCTGGTCCAGGGCCCAGGTTCCAGTCTGAACTGGTCCAGGGTCGCAGTTCCAGTCTGAACTGGTCCAGGGTCCAGGTTCCAGTCCAAACTGGTCCAGGGTCCAGGTTCCAGTCTGAACTGGTCCAGGGTCCAGGTTCCAGTCTGAACTGGTCCAGGGTCCAGGTTCCAGTCTGAACTGGTCCAGGGTCCAGGTTCCAGTCCAAACTGGTCCAGGGTCCAAGTTCCAGTCTGAACTGGTCCAGGGTCCAGGTTCCAGTCCAAACTGGTCCAGGGTCCAGGTTTCAGTCCAAACTGGTCCAGGGTCCAGGTTCCAGTCTGAACTGGTCCAGGGTCCAGGTTTCAGTCCAAACTGGTCCAGGGTCCAGGTTCCAGTCTGAACTGGTCCAAGGTCCAGGTTTCAGTCCAAACTGGTCCAGGGTCCAGGTTTCAGTCCAAACTAGTCCAGGGTCCAGGTTCCAGTCCAAACTGGTCCAGGGTCCAGGTTCCAGTCTGAACTGGTCCAGGGTCGCAGTTCCAGTCTGAACTGGTCCAGGGTCGCAGTTCCAGTCTGAACTGGTCCAGGGTCCAGGTTCCAGTCCAAACTGGTCCAGGGTCCAAGTTCCAGTCTGAACTGGTCCAGGGTCCAGGTTCCAGTCCAAACTGGTCCAGGGTCCAGGTTTCAGTCCAAAACTGGTCCAGGGTCCAGGTTCCAGTCTGAACTGGTCCAGGGTCCAGGTTTCAGTCCAAACTGGTCCAGGGTCCAGGTTCCAGTCTGAACTGGTCCAAGGTCCAGGTTTCAGTCCAAACTGGTCCAGGGTCCAGGTTTCAGTCCAAACTAGTCCAGGGTCCAGGTTCCAGTCCAAACTGGTCCAGGGTCCAGGTTCCAGTCTGAACTGGTCCAGGGTCGCAGTTCCAGTCTGAACTGGTCCAGGGTCCAGGTTCCAGTCCAAACTGGTCCAGGGTCCAAGTTCCAGTCTGAACTGGTCCAGGGTCCAGGTTCCAGTCCAAACTGGTCCAGGGTCCAGGTTTCAGTCCAAACTGGTCCAGGGTCCAGGTTCCAGTCTGAACTGGTCCAGGGTCCAGGTTTCAGTCCAAACTGGTCCAGGGTCCAGGTTCCAGTCTGAACTGGTCCAAGGTCCAGGTTTCAGTCCAAACTGGTCCAGGGTCCAGGTTTCAGTCCAAACTAGTCCAGGGTCCAGGTTCCAGTCCAAACTGGTCCAGGGTCCAGGTTCCAGTCCAAACTGGTCCAGGGTCCAAGTTTCCAGTCCAAACTGGTCCAGGGTCCAGGTTCCAGTCCAAACTGGTCCAGGGTCCAAGTTTCCAGTCCAAACTGGTCCAGGGTCCAGGTTCCAGCCCAAACTGGTCATGGGTCCATGTTTTCAGTCCAAACTGGTCCAGGGTCCAGGTTCCAGTCCAAACTGGTCCAGGGTCCAGCCCAAACTGGCCCAGGGTCCAGGTTCCAGTCGAAACTGGTCCAGGGTCCAGCCCAAACTGGTCCAGGGTCCAGGTTCCAGTCCAAACTGGTCCAGGGTCCAGGTTCCAGTCCAAACTGGTCCAGGGTCCAGGTTCCAGTCCAAACTGGTCCAGGGTCCAGGTTCCAGTCCAAACTGGTCCAGGATCCAGCCCAAACTGGTCCAGGGTCCAGGTTCCAGTCCAAACTGGTCCAGGGTCCAGGATCCAGGTTCCAGTCCAAACTGGTCCAGGGTCCAAGTTTCCAGTCCAAACTGGTCCAGGGTCCAGCCCAAACTGGTCGAGGGTCCAGGTTCCAGTCCAAACTGGTCCAGGATCCAGCCCAAACTGGTCCAGGGTCCAGGTTCCAGTCCAAACTGGTCCAGGTTCCAGCCCAAACTGGTCCAGGGTCCAGGTTCCAGTCCAAACTGGTCCAGGTTCCAGTCCAAACTGGTCCAGGTTCCAGTCCAAACTGGTCCAGGTTCATCTTTAACTCTGTATCAGTGTAATGATCATTTCTGGTTTCTTTCTTTAATAACTAAAGCAAATCCAGCTGCTTTAACAGACTGAACCTGTAAAATGTGGCTGATAAACATGAATAACATCATATAAAATATATTCTGAGATGGTCACAAACACATTTATATCACACGTATAATTCATGGAATAAAATCAGACTCCTACAAGAACAAATCAGAATTAGGCTATAAACACAAAATCTACAACATTTTACTACAAAAAGAGGAACAAAAGAAAAAACTGATGGAAACTGATTTAAAAAGAGATAAAATGCTGCAGTAAAATGAAATGAAAAATACTTTATTCGTACCAGAAAAAAAATTCTGTTTTGTAAAAGCTCTCTCTCTTTTTTTAATAAACAGAAAAGTCCGTCTTGTTCTTCAGGGTGATGCTGCTGCAGGAATGAACCTGATGCAGCCTCCCACTGAACACACTCTGATGATTCTTCACCGTGTTGTGGAGAGGAGGAAGAATCCTCCATCATCTTCATCAGCTTGTGCAGCATTCTTTTCTGAAGAATCGGCTTCAGCAGCTCCAGAGTTCTCCCTAGGTCAGGGGTCAGGTCAGGGGTCAGAGTCTGCAGGTCAGGGGTCAGAGTCTGCGGGTCAGGGGTCAGAGTCTGCGGGTCAGAGGTCAGAGTCTGCGGGTCAGGGGTCAGAGTCTGTGGGTCAGAGGTCAGAGTCTGCAAGTCAGGGGTCAGAGTCTGCGGGTCAGAGGTCAGAGTCTGCAAGTCAGGGGTCAGAGTCTGCGGGTCAGGGGTCAGAGTCTGCGGGTCAGAGGTCAGAGTCTGTGGGTCAGGGGTCAGAGTCTGCGGGTCAGAGGTCAGAGTCTGTGGGTCAGGGGTTAGAGTCTGCGGGTCAGAGGTCAGAGTCTGTGGGTCAGGGGTCAGAGTCTGCGGGTCAGAGGTCAGAGTCTGTGGGTCAGGGGTCAGAGTCTGCGGGTCAGAGGTCAGAGTCTGTGGGTCAGGGGTCAGAGTCTGCGGGTCAGAGGTCAGAGTCTGCGGGTCAGGGGTCAGAGTCTGTGGGTCAGGGGTCAGAGTCTGCGGGTCAGAGGTCAGAGTCTGTGGGTCAGGGGTCAGAGTCTGCGGGTCAGAGGTCAGAGTCTGTGGGTCAGGGGTCAGAGTCTGTGGGTCAGAGGTCAGAGTCTGCAAGTCAGGGGTCAGAGTCTGTGGGTCAGGGGTCAGAGTCTGCAGGTCAGGGGTCAGAGTCTGCAAGTCAGGGGTCAGAGTCTGTGGGTCAGGGGTCAGAGTCTGCAGGTCAGGGGTCAGAGTCTGTGGGTCAGGGGTCAGAGTCTGCGGGTCAGGGGTCAGAGTCTGCAGGTCAGGGGTCAGAGTAATAAATGAATGAAATGACCCACAGACTCTGACCCCTGACCCACTCTGACCCGCAGACTCTGACCCGCAGACTCTGACCCGCAGACTCTGACCCCTGACATGCTCATTTCATTCATTTATTACTAGTAATTTTCTGAGTTGTGTTTTTCACCTGTCAATGAACAGCTCTGTCCGTCCGTCCGTCCCAAAAACAGTTGAATATGTCATTCCAGATAAAAGAATCTCCATCCTAGTTGTTGTTTCCAACCATGAACCGGTCTAATGTGGTCTTAGGAATCAGCCAGACCTCCTCCGGTCTCTCAGCTGATCTGAGGAATACCTTGGGATTCCCCGGATCAGGGTCTTCCCCGAGCCTCCTCCTGGTGGGACGCGTCCAGCACATGAAATAATAAACCGAGTTATTATAAATGGGACTAATGTGGATGATATAATGATTCATGTTAACTGGACCACAATGGATCAGATTGTCTGGAAAAGCCAGTTCAGATGACTTTAGTTGCATAGTTCACGTTCCACATGCAGACCTGGTCTCCTCTGGCGGGTCGGCCCTGTAAAATAACACCGTAATGTCCGAAAATCATGTTTTACTACAAAGAAGTACAAGTACATTATCCCAGTATAACTCCACTATGACCCCAGCATGAGCCCAGTATGATTCCAGTATGAGCCCAGTATAACCCAGATATGTTCCCAGTATGCCCCCAGTAATATCCCAGTATAATCCCAGTATAACCCAGATATGTTCCCAGTATGCCCTCAGTAATATCCCAGTATAACCCAGATATGTTCCCAGTATGCCCTCAGTAATATCCCAGTATAACCCAGATATGTTCCCAGTATGCCCTCAGTAATATCCCAGTATAATCGCAGTATAACCCAGATATGTTCCCAGTATGCCCCCAGTAATATCCCAGTATAACCCAGATATGTTCCCAGTATGCCCCCAGTAATATCCCAGTATAACCCAGATATGTTCCCAGTATGCCCTCAGTAATATCCCAGTATAATCCCAGTATAACCCAGATGTGTTCCCAGTATGCCCCCAGTAATATCCCAGTATAGTCCCAGTATAACCTAGATATGATCCCAGTATGCCCTCAGTAATATCCCAGTATAACCCAGATATGTTCCCAGTATGTCCTCAGTAATATCCCAGTATAATCCCAGTATAACCCAAATATGTTCCCAGTATGCCCCCAGTAAAATCCCAGTATAATCCCAGTATAACCCAGATTTGATCCCAGTATGCCCCCAGTAAAATCCCAGTATAATCCCAGTATAATCCCAGTATAACCGAGATATGATCCCAGTATGCTCACAGTAATATCCCAGTATAATCCCAGTATAACCCAGATATGATCCCAGTATGCCCTCAGTAATATCCCAGTATAATCCCAGTATAACCCAGATATGTTCCCAGTATGCCCTCAGTAATATCCCAGTTTAATCCCAGTTTAACCCAGATATGTTCCCAGTATGCCCTCAGTAATATCCCAGTATAATCCCAGTATAACCCAAATATGTTCCCAGTATGCCCCCATTAATATCCCAGTATAATCCCAGTATAACCCAGATATGATCCCAGTATGCCCCTCAGTAATATCCCAGTATAATCCCAGTATAACCCAGATATGTTCCCAGTATGCCCTCAGTAGTATTCCAGTATAATCCCAGTATAACCCAGATATGTTCCCAGTATGCCCCTCAGTAATATCCCAGTATAATCCCAGTATAACCCAGATATGTTCCCAGTATGCCCCCAGTAATATCCCAGTATAATCCCAGTATAACCCAGACATGTTCCCAGTATGCCCCCGGTAATATCCCAGTAATATCCCAGTATAATCCCAGTATAACCCAGATATGATCCCAGTATGCCCTCAGTAATATTCCAGTATAATCCCAGTACAACCCAGATATGTTCCCAGTATGCCCCCAGTAATATCCCAGTATAATCCCAGTATAACCCAGATATGTTCCCAGTATGCCCTCAGTAGAATCCCAGTATAATCCCAGTATAACCCAGATATGTTCCCAGTATGCCCCCAGTAATATCCCAGTATAATCCCAGAATAATCCCAGTATAACCCAGATATGATCCCAGTATGCCCCCAGTAATATCCCAGTATAATCCCAGTATAATCCCAGTATAACCCAGATATGTTCCCAGTATGCCCTCAGTAAAATCCCAGTAATTTCTCAGTATAATCCCAGTATAACCCAGATATGATCCCACTATGCCCCCAGTAATATCCCAGTAATATCCCAGTATAATCCCAGTATAATCCCAGTATAACCCAGATATGTTCCCAGTATGCCCCCAGTAATATCCCAGTATAATCCCAGTATAATCCCAGTATAACCCAGATATGTTCCCAGTATGCCCTCAGGAATATCCCAGTATAATCCCAGTATAATCCCAGTATAACCCAGATATGTTCCCAGTATGCCCTCAGGAATATCCCAGTATAATCCCAGTATAATCCCAGTATAACCCAGATATGTTTCAAGTATGCCCCCAGTAATATCCCAGTATAATCCCAGTATAACCCAGATATGATCCCAGTATGCCCTCAGTAATATCCCAGTATAATCCCAGTATAACCCAGATATGTTCCCAGTATGCCCCCAGTAATATCCCAGTATAATCCCAGTATAATCCTAGTATAACCCAGATATGATCCCAGTATGCCCTCAGTAATATCCCAGTATAATCCCAGTATAACCCAGATATGTTCCCAGTATGCCCCCAGTAATATCCCAGTATAATCCCAGTATAACCCAGATATGTTCCCAGTATGCCCCCAGTAATCTCCCAGTATAATCCCAGTATAACCCAGATAAGTTCCCAGTATGCCCTCAGTAATATCCCAGTATAATCCCAGTATAACCCAGATATGTTCCCAGTATGCCCTCAGTAATATCCCAGTATAATCCCAGTATAACCCAGATATGTTCCCAGTATGCCCCCAGTAATATCCCAGTATAATCCCAGTATAACCCAGATATGTTCCCAGTATGCCCTCAGTAATATCCCAGTATAATCCCAGTATAACCCAGATATGATCCCAGTATGCCCCCAGTAATATCCCAGTATAATCCCAGTATAATCCCAGTATAATCCCAGTATAACCCAGTATGATCCCAGTATGCCCCCAATAATATCCCAGTATAATCCCAGTATAATCCCAGTATAATCCCAGTATAACCCAGTATGATCCCAGTATGCCCCCAATAATATCCCAGTATAATCCCAGTATAATCCCAGTATAATCCCAGCATAACCCAGATATGATCCCAGTATGCCCCCAGTAATATCCCAGTATAATCCCAGTATAATCCCAGTATGACCCACCACGTCACAGGAGTCAGAAACATACACCTTGACTGGGATGTGTACTTCAGCCAGGAAATAGACTGCACCGGTCAGTGGATCGTTGTTCAAGGACCATGGCCCTCCGATCCCGAACCCATTTTGACCTCTGGGTCAGGTCAAAATGGCCTCTGGTCACCCTGACCCAGGTCCACTAGGACACCTAGGTCCTAGTGGACCACTAGGACACCTAGGTCCTAGTGGTCCACTAGGTCTCCCTGACCTGGATGTATGACGCATGACGAAGATCCCCCATCAGTGGATCTCCAGGACTGACTTTGAGCCGGATCTAAACCTGCTGGATCTGGATCAGTGTCATCGGCCATCACTTTGGTGTCAGACTCGTCTTGTCCTCGTCCATCCGTCCTGTTTTCCCACTGATGTGACGCAACAGTCGGCTGTTTAGCAGCGGTGTCTGGTGAGTTCGAGGCCACGGGAAACGGCAGCTCCAACGCCGGAGCGGCTCCAGTCTCACGGCTGCATCCTGGTTTTTCCAGCTGTCCAGATCAATCAGCAGGTATTATTCTGAACATCCAGGTCAGGGAGCCGGTTCTGGTTCTGGTCCCGGTCCTGGTCCTGGTTCTGGTTCTGGTTCTGGTCCCGGTCCCGGTACTTTTCCACTGCAGAGCTCAGCTCCTTGACTGTGGTGAAGGAGCGCGTCATGCGTGTTTGGCGTGTAAACAGACGTGATGGATGGTCTCTGCGGAGCTTTGAAGCTGTTTCCCTGAATCAGACCTGAAACGCCGCGTTTGTTTGTTTCCTCCTGGAAGGTGAAAGTCGCAGCATGACTCAGCGCTTCAGCCACAACCGAACGGGACTCCACATCAGCCCTGAAGACTCGTTTCCATGACAACTGGGTTTTTCCATCAGCCTTCCCGTAGAGGACCTTTCAGTCCCAACCTAGACCCGAGGAATCTAAACGGGTTAATTACTGGATCACTGAGGGACCAGAGGGGACCAGAGGGGACCAGAGGGGACCAGGTGGGACCAGGTGGGACCAAGTGGGACCAGAGGAGACCAGGTGGGACCATGCGGGACCAGGTGGGACAAGGCGGGACCAGGTGGGACCAAGTGGGACCATGCAGGACCAGGTGGGACCAAGTGGGACCAGAGGGGACCAGGTGGGACCATGCAGGACCAGGTGGGACCAAGTGGGACCAGGGGGGACCAGGTGTGACAATGCGGGACCAGGTGTGACAATGCGGGACCAGGTGGGACCATGCAGGACCAGGTGGGACCAAGTGGGACCAGGGGGACCAGGTGGGACCATGCAGGACCAGGTGGGACCAAGTGGGACCAGGGGGGACCAGGTGGGACCATGCAGGACCAGGTGGGACCAAGTGGGACCAGGGGGGACCAGGTGTGACAATGCGGGACCAGGTGGGACCAAGTGGGACCAGGTGGGACCATGCAGGACCAGGTGGGACCATGCAGGACCAGGTGGGACAAAGTGGGACCAGGTGGGACCATGCAGGACCAGGTGGGACCAAGTGGGACCAGGGGGGACCAGGTGTGACAATGCGGGACCAGGTGGGACCATGCAGGACCATGCGGGACCAGGTGTGACAATGCGGGACCAGGTGTGACAATGCGGGACCAGGTGTGACAATGCGGGACCAGGTGTGACAATGCGGGACCAGGTGGGACCATGCGGGACCAGGTGTGACAATGCGGGACCAGGTGGGACCATGCAGGACCAGGTGGGACCAAGTGGGACCAGGGGGGACCAGGTGTGACAATGCGGGACCAGGTGGGACCATGCGGGACCAGGTGTGACAATGCGGGACAATGTGGGACAATGCGGGACCATGGGGGACAATGTGGGACAATGCGGGACCATGGGGGACCAGGGGAAATCTGATGATATTTTATCGTTCAGTTATGAAACCTTGCGAGAATTCTCTAAAATGTTGCGATATTTCAGTGTATCGATGTTTTTTTCACCACTATTTTGTAAAGTTTTGGAAACGGAGACAAAACTGATATTTGCAATGACTTTAATATCGGTTTGGATATTGTTATCAGCCACATGAGTTTTAAAATATTGGCATATCAGATATCAGCCAAATTTCCGATATCGTGCATCTCTCGTGTTGCATGAACTGAAGTATTTGCGGGTGTGAGGTCAGACTTTGAGATGGAGCAGCTCATTGATTATTGATCGGACCGTGTTCAGTCAGATCTGGGAAAGTGGAATGCATCGGACTGTGAAGCCTCGGCAGAACGGAGACGGGGGGAGACAGGGGGAGACTGGGGAGATGGGGGGAGACGGGGGAGGCAGCGTCGCTGCTCTGAGATCCGGGTCGCCTGCTGAACTCAAACAGCTCCTGACCTGCAGGATTTCAAACGCTGCACGTGATTGGCTGATTGGAAAGCAGGTGTTTCTGATAAAAGCCTGGCGTGTTTCTGATGCTGTCAGTGAGGAGGGTGATTATCATCCTCATCATCATCGTTCCGTGTAGAGGAAGCTCGGTAGGCAAACATCAGCTGCGGGTAATTGGGGGTTAATACCAGGTGAAGGTCGTGGCTAATCTCTGCACCGGCCCTCACCTCCACCCGCGGCTCGCCCTGAACTTTCAACATGTGCTCCATCACTGTCGCCGTGTTTGCTTTCGCGGGGAGAGCAGCCAGCTGAGACGATGACACGGATTATTTATGTCCACACCAGCGCGGCTGACATGTTGAGCCGGGATGATGGATCCCAGCGCTGTGAATTTTTAACTGGCAAATCATGCGTGTGCTGTTTGTATGCTGCCTAAGAGTTAAATAAAGTTTCAGGGCCTGTGGTTCAGATTTCTGCAGTAAAAATGTCCAGTTTAACGGGATCCAGAACCTTTAATCCCAGTCAGCATCAGAACCTTTAATCCCAGTCAGCATCAGAACCTTTAATCCCAGTCAGCATCAGAACCTTTAATCCCAGTCAGCATCAGAACCTTTAATCCCAGTCACCATCTAGAACCTTTAATCCCAGTCAGCATCTAGAACCTTTAATCCCAGTCAGCATCAGAACCTTTAATCCCAGTCAGTATCAGAACCTTTAATCCCAGTCAGCATCAGAATCTTTAATCCCAGTCACCATCTAGAACCTTTAATCCCAGTCAGTATCAGAACCTTTAATCCCAGTCAGCATCAGAACCTTTAATCCCAGTCACCATCTAGAACCTTTAATCCCAGTCTGCATCAGAACCTTTAATCCCAGTCAGCATCAGAACCTTTAATCCCAGTCAGCATCAGAACCTTTAATCCCAGTCACCATCTAGAACCTTTAATCCCAGTCAGCATCTAGAACCTTTAATCCCAGTCAGCATCAGAACCTTTAATCCCAGTCAGTATCAGAACCTTTAATCCCAGTCAGCATCAGAATCTTTAATCCCAGTCACCATCTAGAACCTTTAATCCCAGTCAGTATCAGAACCTTTAATCCCAGTCAGCATCAGAACCTTTAATCCCAGTCAGCATCTAGAACCTTTAATCCCAGTCAGCATCAGAACCTTTAATCCCAGTCAGCATCAGAACCTTTAATCCCAGTCAGTATCAAAACCTTTAATCCCAGTCAGTATCAGAACCTTTAATCCCAGTCTGCATCAGAACCTTTAATCCCAGTCAGCATCTAGAACCTTTAATCCCAGTCAGCATCAGAACCTTTAATCCCAGTCAGTATCAGAACCTTTAATCCCAGTCTGCATCAGAACCTTTAATCCCAGTCAGCATCCAGAACCTTTAATCCCAGTCAGCATCAGAACCTTTAATCCCAGTCAGCATCTAGAACCTTTAATCCCAGTCAGCATCAGAACCTTTAATCCCAGTCAGCATCAGAACCTTTAATCCCAGTCAGCATCCAGAACCTTTAATCCCAGTCAGCATCAGAACCTTTAATCCCAGTCAGCATCTAGAACCTTTAATCCCAGTAAGCATCAGAACCTTTAATCCCAGTCAGCATCCAGAACCTTTAATCCCAGTCAGCATCAGAACCTTTAATCCCAGTCAGCATCTAGAACCTTTAATCCCAGTCAGCATCAGAACCTTTAATCCCAGTCAGCATCAGAACCTTTAATCCCAGTCAGCATCAGAACCTTTAATCCCAGTCAGCATCAGAACCTTTAATCCCAGTCAGCATCAGAACCTTTAATCCCAGTCACCATCTAGAACCTTTAATCCCAGTCAGCATCCAGAACCTTTAATCCCAGTCAGCATCAGAACCTTTAATCCCAGTCAGCATCCAGAACCTTTAATCCCAGTCAGCATCAGAACCTTTAATCCCAGTCAGCATCAGAACCTTTAATCCCAGTCAGCATCTAGAACCTTTAATCCCAGTCAGCATCCAGAACCTTTAATCCCAGTCAGCATCAGAACCTTTAATCCCAGTCAGCATCTAGAACCTTTAATCCCAGTCAGCATCTAGAACCTTTAATCCCAGTCAGCATGAGAACCTTTAATCCCAGTCAGTATCAGAACCTTTAATCCCAGTCAGCATGAGAACCTTTAATCCCAGTCAGCATCTAGAACCTTTAATCCCAGTCAGCATCTAGAACCTTTAATCCCAGTCAGCATCAGAACCTTTAATTCCAGTCAGCATCCAGAACCTTTAATCCCAGTCAGCATCTAGAACCTTTAATCCCAGTCA
This sequence comes from Atherinomorus stipes, assembly GCA_023101725.1. Taxonomy (NCBI): domain Eukaryota; kingdom Metazoa; phylum Chordata; class Actinopteri; order Atheriniformes; family Atherinidae; genus Atherinomorus; species Atherinomorus stipes. Next base: position 518,902 of record JALJCO010001934.1, on the reverse strand, counting down.
GCATGAGAACCTTTAATCCCAGTCAGCATCCAGAACCTTTAATCCCAGTCAGCATCTAGAACCTTTAATCCCAGTCAGCATCCAGAACCTTTAATCCCAGTCAGCATCTAGAACCTTTAATCCCAGTCAGCATCCAGAACCTTTAATCCCAGTCAGCATCCAGAACCTTTAATCCCAGTCAGCATCCAGAACCTGTAATCCCAGTCAGCATCAGAACCTTTAATCCCAGTCAGCATCTAGAACCTTTAATCCCAGTCAACATCTAGAACCTTTAATCCCAGTCAGCATGTAGAACCTTTAATCCCAGTCAGCATGAGAACCTTTAATCCCAGTCAGCATCCAGAACCTTTAATCCCAGTCAGCATCTAGAACCTTTAATCCCAGTCAGCATCTAGAACCTTTAATCCCAGTCAGCATGAGAACCTTTAATCCCAGTCAGCATGAGAACCTTTAATCCCAGTCAGCATCAGAACCTTTAATCCCAGTCAGCATCTAGAACCTTTAATCCCAGTCTGCATCCAGAACCTTAAATCCCAGTCAGCATCTAGAACCTTTAATCCCAGTCAGCATCCAGAACCTTTAATCCCAGTCAGCATCAGAACCTTTAATCCCAGTCAGCATCTAGAACCTTTAATCCCAGTCAGCATCAGAACCTTTAATCCCAGTCAGCATCTAGAACCTTTAATCCCAGTCAGCATCCAGAAACGTTAATCCCAGTCAGCATCCAGAACCTTTAATCCCAGTCAGCATCTAGAATCTTTAATTCCAGTCAGCATCAGAACCTTTAATCCCAGCCAGCATCCAGAACCTTTAATCCCAGTCAGCATCTAGAACCTTTAATCCCAGTCAGCATCCAGAACCTTTAATCCCAGTCAGCATTTAGAACCTTTAATCCCAGTCAGCATCTAGAACCTTTAATCCCAGTCAGCACCAGAACCTTTAATCCCAGTCAGCATCAGAACCTTTAATCCCGGTCAGCATCAGAACCTTTAATCCCAGTCAGTATCAGAACCTTTAATCCCAGTCAGCATCAGAACCTTTAATCCCAGTCAGCATCTAGAACCTTTCATTCCAGTCAGCATCTAGAACCTTTAATCCCAGTCAGCATCTAGAACCTTTAATCCCAGTCAGCATCAGAACCTTTAATCCCAGTCAGCATCTAGAACCTTTAATCCCAGTCAGCATCAGAACCTTTAATCCCAGTCAGCATCTAGAACCTTTAATCCCAGTCAGCATCCAGAACCTTTAATCCCAGTCAGCATCAGAACCTTTAATCCCAGTCAGCATCAGAACCTTTAATCCCAGTCAGCATCTAGAACATTTAATCCCAGTCAGCATCTAGAACCTTTCATTCCAGTCAGCATCAGAACATTTAATCCCAGTCAGCATCCAGAACCTTTAATCCCAGTCAGCATCAGAACCTTTAATCCCAGTCAGCATCTAGAACCTTTAATCCCAGTCAGCATCTAGAACCTTTAATCCCAGTCAGCATCCAGAACCTTTAATCCCAGTCAGCATCCAGAACCTGTAATCCCAGTCAGCATCATAACCTTTAATCCCAGTCAGCATCCAGAACCTTTAATCCCAGTCAGCATCTAGAACCTTTAATCCCAGTCAGCATCCAGAACCTTTAATCCCAGTCAGCATCCAGAACCTTTAATCCCAGTCAGCATCCAGAACCTGTAATCCAGTCAGCATCAGAACCTTTAATCCCAGTCAGCATCTAGAACCTTTAATCCCAGTCAACATCTAGAACCTTTAATCCCAGTCAGCATGTAGAACCTTTAATCCCAGTCAGCACGAGAACCTTTAATCCCAGTCAGCATGAGAACCTTTAATCCCAGTCAGCATCTAGAACCTTTAATCCCAGTCAGCATCTAGAACCTTTAATCCCAGTCAGCATGAGAACCTTTAATCCCAGTCAGCATGAGAACCTTTAATCCCAGTCAGCATCAGAACCTTTAATCCCAGTCAGCATCTAGAACCTTTAATCCCAGTCTGCATCCAGAACTTTAAATCCCAGTCAGCATCTAGAACCTTTAATCCCAGTCAGCATCCAGAACCTTTAATCCCAGTCAGCATCAGAACCTTTAATCCCAGTCAGCATCTAGAACCTTTAATCCCAGTCAGCATCAGAACCTTTAATCCCAGTCAGCATCTAGAACCTTTAATCCCAGTCAGCATCCAGAAACTTTAATCCCAGTCAGCATCCAGAACCTTTAATCCCAGTCAGCATCTAGAATCTTTAATTCCAGTCAGCATCAGAACCTTTAATCCCAGCCAGCATCCAGAACCTTTAATCCCAGTCAGCATCTAGAACCTTTAATCCCAGTCAGCATCCAGAACCTTTAATCCCAGTCAGCATCTAGAACCTTTAATCCCAGTCAGCATCTAGAACCTTTAATCCCAGTCAGCATCCAGAACATTTAATCCCAGTCAGCATCTAGAACCTTTAATCCCAGTCAGCATCTAGAACCTTTAATCCCAGTCAGCATCCAGAACCTTTAATCCCAGTCAGTATCTAGAACTTTTAATCCCAGTCAGCATCTAGAACCTTTAATCCCAGTCTGCATCCAGAACCTTTAATCCCAGTCAGCATCTAGAACCTTTAATCCCAGTCAGCATCTAGAACCTTTAATCCCAGTCAGCATCAGAACCTTTAATCCCAGTCAGCATCCAGAACCTTTAATCCCAGTCAGCATCAGAACCTTTAATCCCAGTCAGCATCTAGAACCTTTCATTCCAGTCAGCATCAGAACCTTTAATCCCAGTCAGCATCTAGAACCTTTAATCCCAGTCAGCACCAGAACCTTTAATCCCAGTCAGCATCAGAACCTTTAATCCGAGTCAGTATCAGAACCTTTAATCCCAGTCAGTATCTAGAACTTTTAATCCCAGTCAGCATCTAGAACCTTTAATCCCAGTCTGCATCCAGAACCTTTAATCCCAGTCAGCATCTAGAACCTTTAATCCCAGTCAGCATCTAGAACCTTTAATCCCAGTCAGCATCAGAACCTTTAATCCCAGTCAGCATCCAGAACCTTTAATCCCAGTCAGCATCAGAACCTTTAATCCCAGTCAGCATCTAGAACCTTTCATTCCAGTCAGCATCAGAACCTTTAATCCCAGTCAGCATCTAGAACCTTTAATCCCAGTCAGCACCAGAACCTTTAATCCCAGTCAGCATCAGAACCTTTAATCCCGGTCAGCATCAGAACCTTTAATCCCAGTCAGTATCAGAACCTTTAATCCCAGTCAGCATCAGAACCTTTAATCCCAGTCAGCACGGTAGCCGTGGACCACCGTCCAGCACCGTGGGTCCAGATGTCCCCCCGATGAGCTGCAGGAGCTGCTAAAGCCAGCGTCGGGACGAGGGACGTGCTGCCGAGGCCGGCTGAAGGTCCAGCTCCGGTCCCACGTCTCACATGTTTATTTAAATTTTCACTTCTTGCTAAATCAGCCGAGAAATGTGAAGAATGTGAGCAGCTCGGACCTGGCAGCCTGCCGCAACATTACGCCGTTTAGCTGCACATGTGAGCTCACGCTGGCCAGATGAGTGTTTTTCTAACAATTTCCTCACTAAGCAACCCCCCCCCCCCCCCCCCCCCCAACACAGATGGAGGAGGGAAGCTGCTCATCAATCATGAAGCTCTGACACAAACAGTTATGAGCGAGAGCTCACGACTCGGACGTGAAACCAGCTCAGGACCGGACGAACCGGCAGAATCAGGAATCTGAGCAGGATCTGAGCAGGATCTGGGGTCACATCAGGACCAGGACTTCCTTCAGACTCAGGTGAAGAAGATTAACGATGAAGGTTATGACAGCTGCAGCACCGCGTTCTCATCCTCCATCATTTAACTCGCCGAGTTCCACTCAAGAACACCATCAGAAACAACATGCTTCATGAGAACGTACCGAAGAAAACTACGATCAGAGAGGTTCTAGGATCAGACAGGTTCTAGGATCAGAGAGGTTCTAGGATCAGAGAGGGTCTAGGATCAGAGAGGATCTAGGATCAGAGATGTTCTAGAATCAGAGAGGTTCTAGGATCAGAGAGGTTCTAGAATCAGAGAGGGTCTAGGATCAGAGAGGATCTAGGATCAGAGAGGATCTAGGATCAGAGAGGTTCTAGAATCAGAGAGGGTCTAGGATCAGAGAGGTTCTAGAATCAGAGAGGTTCTAGGATCAGAGAGGTTCTAGGATCAGAGAGGTTCTACGTTCAGAGACGTTCTAGGATCAGAGAGGTTCTAGGATCAGAGAGGTTCTAGGATCAGAGAGGTTCTACGTTCAGAGACGTTCTAGGTTCAGAGAGGTTCTAGGATCAGAAAGGTTCTAGGATTAGAGAGGTTCTAGGATCAGAGAGGTTCTAGGATCAGAGAGGTTCTAGGATCAGAGAGGTTCTAGGATCAGAGAGGTTCTAGGATCAGAGAGGTTCTAGGATTAGAGAGGTTCTAGGATCAGAGAGGTTCTAGGATAAGAGAGGATCTAGGATCAGAGAGGTTCTAGGATCAGAGAGGTTCTAGGATCAGAGAGGTTCAAGGATCAGAGAGGATCTAGGATCAGAGAGGTTCTAGGATCAGAGAGGTTCTACGTTCAGAGACGTTCTAGGATCAGAGAGGTTCTAGGATCAGAGAGGTTCTAGGATCAGAGAGGTTCTAGGATCAGAGAGGTTCTACGTTCAGAGACGTTCTAGGTTCAGAGAGGTTCTAGGATCAGAGAGGTTCTAGGATTAGAGAGGTTCTAGGATCAGAGAGGTTCTAGGATCAGAGAGGTTCTAGGATCAGAGAGGTTCTAGGATCAAATAGGTTCTGGGATCAGAGAGGTTCTAGGATCATAGAGGTTCTAGGTTCAGAGAGGTTCTAGGTTCATAGAGGTTCTATGATCAGAGAATATCTAGGTTCAGAGAGGTTCTAGGTTCAGAGAGGTTCTAGGTTCATAGAGGTTCTAGGATCAGAGAGGTTCTAGGATCAGAGAGGTTCTAGGATCAGAGAGGTTCTAAGATCAGAGAGTTTCTAGGATCAGAGAGGTTCTAGGTTCAGAGATTTTCTAGGTTCAGAGAGGTTCTAGGATCAGAGAGGTCCTACGATCAGAGAGGTTCTAGGATCAGAGGGGTTCTAGGATCAGAGAGGTTCTAGGATCAGAGAGGTCCTACGATCAGAGAGGTTCTAGGATCAGAGGGGTTCTAGGATCAGAGAGGTTCTAGGATCAGAGAGGTTCTAGGTTCAGAGAGGTTCTAGGAACAGAGAGGTTCTAGGATCAGAGAGGTTCTAGGATCATAGAGGTTCTAGGTTCAGAGAGGTTCTAGGTTCAGAGAGGTTCTAGGATCAGAGAGGTTCTAAGATCAGAGAGGTTCTAGGATCAGAGAGGTTCTAGGATCAGAGAGGTCCTACGATCAGAGAGGTTCTAGGATCAGAGGGGTTCTAGGATCAGAGAGGTTCTAGGATCAGAGAGGTCCTACGATCAGAGAGGTTCTAGGATCAGAGGGGTTCTAGGATCAGAGAAGTTCTAGGATCAGAGAGGTTCTACGATCAGAGAGGTTCTAGGATCAGAGGGGTTCTAGGATCAGAGAGGTTCTAGGATCAGAGAGGTTCTAGGATCAGAGAGGTTCTAGGTTCAGAGAGGTTCTAGGATTAGAGAGGTTCTAGGATCAGAGAGGTTCTAGGATCAGAGAGGATCTAGGATTAGAGAGGTTCTAGGATCAGAGAGGTTCTAGGATCAGAGAGGTTCTACGTTCAGAGACGTTCTAGGTTCAGAGAGGTTCTAGGATCAGAGAGGTTCTAGGATTAGAGAGGTTCTAGGATCAGAGAGGTTCTAGGTTCAGAGAGGTTCTAGGAACAGAGAGGTTCTAGGATCAGAGAGGTTCTAGGATCAAATAGGTTCTGGCATCAGAGAGGTTCTAGGATCATAGAGGTTCTAGGTTCAGAGAGGTTCTAGGTTCATAGAGGTTCGATGATCAGAGAAGATCTAGGTTCAGAGAGGTTCTAGGTTCAGAGAGGTTCTAGGTTCATAGAGGTTCTAGGATCAGAGAGGTTCTAGGATCAGAGAGGTTCCAGGATCAGAGAGGTTCTAGGATCAGAGAGGTTCTAGGATCAGAGGGGTTCTAGGATCAGAGAAGTTCTAGGATCAGAGAGGTCCTACGATCAGAGAGGTTCTAGGATCAGAGGGGTTCTAGGATCAGAGAAGTTCTAGGATCAGAGAGGTCCTACGATCAGAGAGGTTCTAGGATCAGAGGGGTTCTAGGATCAGAGAGGTTCTAGGATCAGAGAGGTTCTAGGATCAGAGAGGTTCTAGGTTCAGAGAGGTTCTAGGATTAGAGAGGTTCTAGGATCAGAGAGGTTCTAGGATCAGAGAGGATCTAGGATTAGAGAGGTTCTAGGATCAGAGAGGTTCTAGGATCAGAGAGGTTCTACGTTCAGAGACGTTCTAGGTTCAGAGAGGTTCTAGGATCAGAGAGGTTCTAGGATTAGAGAGGGATCAGAGAGGTTCTAGGTTCAGAGAGGTTCTAGGAACAGAGAGGTTCTAGGATCAGAGAGGTTCTAGGATCAAATAGGTTCTGGCATCAGAGAGGTTCTAGGATCATAGAGGTTCTAGGTTCAGAGAGGTTCTAGGTTCATAGAGGTTCGATGATCAGAGAAGATCTAGGTTCAGAGAGGTTCTAGGTTCAGAGAGGTTCTAGGTTCATAGAGGTTCTAGGATCAGAGAGGTTCTAGGATCAGAGAGGTTCCAGGATCAGAGAGGTTCTAGGATCAGAGAGGTTCTAGGATCGGTTCCTAGAACTCCCCGTCTGGAGTTTTATTTATCAGAAGTATGTTCTCCATCAGTCTGCGTTGGAACATGAGGGAGAACCTTGATAGGAACCATGTTTGACACAATCGTCTGAGACAGAGACACATTTATGCCCCAGATCATCTGATACAAACTGAGGTTTCTCATCTCTGTTATTCAAAGCTGTTATAAAGCTGCTTACCAGCTTTCATCATCACGCTCATATGTAATGGAACAGGCCCCCCCCCCCCCCTGTTGAAAAGCTGCCCTGCTTATGTCTTGTTAACTTTTCGTTGAAGTGTGTCCGGACACTCTAGTGGACGGTTTGTCCACTAAAGTGTCCGGCGGCAGCCACAGATTCTCCTGCTATCCTCTGCAGCTGCATCTGGTCATTAAATCTGCATAAAATAATCACTTATGGACGTTTCAGAACAGTTCTGGATCGGGGACGTGTTCCATTCTGATGGATGTAATAAAGAATTGGTATGCTCCTGTTGGAATAGTTCTTGTTGTTATTACGAACTCGGTAAACAGCTGTGAGACTTTTTAAATATGGCGGCTGGAAGAAGCAAAGATCATGCAAGGGGCGGGGCTTACCAGTTCTACCAATCACCAAACACCTACGTATTTCAGTTCCTGTGGAACCCTGAAAAGATCCTGCCTCGGAGGAGGAGCTATAAAGGTTCTAGGAACTGAGGGCCGAGGTTCCTTTGTGTTTGAATGCACCAAAAATGACCTGGTTCCTGAAAAGGTTCTAGGTTCCGAAAGGTTCCTACAGTCCGAAAGTTCCTATTGGCAAGTTTTTGGTTCAGCCGCCGTTGAACTCCCGGTGGATAATGAACCCCCCCCTGCTGCATTTGAGATATTTAAAAAGTGCTCCAGAGTGTTGCTCAGCACGAGGATGAGGAGACGATGAAGGAGCATCGTTCTGGGGGGGGGGGTAGATCACTTTAGGCCTCTTCTCTGACCTTTGACCAGATTCCCGCGGTAACGTTCCAGCAGCTCGGATGGGGGGAGGCAGCTTCTGTTGGTGTTTGTGGAAGGTTTGGGAGTTTTCTGGAATCCGTCCTTTATGTCCCCCCCCCAGCAGGACTTCAGGTCCAGCCCCGCACGTTTGTGTTTGACAGGTTTCACTAATGTCGTCCATGTGGGGAGGAGATGTGGCTGAATCCGGTCCAGCAGCAAAACGACCAGCATCCGTCAAAGTGTCGTTTACGCTGCTAATGTCGGCTAATGACGGGAGCTAAGAACAGCGGGCCGAGAACCGCTGCCCCGCCGGCTCAGCAGCCAATCACACGCTCCGTAATTACAGCCGCTGATTGCAGCGGCCGACGTTGCCGGGCAGGAATTTCCATCGTTAATGAGCAAAAGAAAACATTTGTGTCTGATGCTGGAAGCTGCAGCCGCCGCGTTTCATCATCATTAGCTAGAAAAACACGGCGGCAGACCCCGTCCCAGACCAGGTCCCAGACCAGGTCCCAGACCAGGAGACCCCGTCCCAGACCAGGAGACCGCGTCCCAGACCCCGTCCCAGACCAGGAGACCCCGTCCCAGACCAGGAGACCCCGTCCCAGACCCCGTCCCAGACCAGGAGACCCCGTCCCAGACCAGGTCCCAGACCAGGAGACCCCGTCCCAGACCAGGAGACCCCGTCCCAGACCAGGTCCCAGACCAGGAGACCCCGTCCCAGACCCCGTCCCAGACCAGGAGACCCCGTCCCAGACCCCGTCCCAGACCAGCAGACCCCGTCCCAGACCAGGAGACCCCGTCCCAGACCCCGTCCCAGACCAGGAGACCCCGTCCCAGACCCCGTCCCAGACCAGCAGACCCCGTCCCAGACCAGCAGACCCCGTCCCAGACCAGCAGACCCCGTCCCAGACCAGGAGACCCCGTCCCAGACCAGGAGACCGCGTCCCAGACCAGCAGACCCCGTCCCAGACCCCGTCCCAGACCAGGAGACCCCGTCCCAGACCAGGAGACCCCGTCCCAGACCCCGTCCCAGACCAGGTCCCAGACCAGGAGACCCCGTCCCAGACCAGGAGACCCCGTCCCAGACCAGGAGACCCCGTCCCAGACCCCGTCCCAGACCAGGTCCCAGACCAGGAGACCCCGTCCCAGACCAGGAGACCGCGTCCCAGACCCCGTCCCAGACCAGGAGACCCCGTCCCAGACCAGGAGACCCCGTCCCAGACATGCAGACCCCGTCCCAGACCAGGAGACCCCGTCCCAGACCAGGAGACCCCGTCCCAGACCAGGAGACCCCGTCCCAGACCCCGTCCCAGACCAGGAGACCCCGTCCCAGACATGCAGACCCCGTCCCAGACCAGGAGACCCCGTCCCAGACCCCGTCCCAGACCAGGAGACCCCGTCCCAGACATGCAGACCCCGTCCCAGACCAGGAGACCCCGTCCCAGACCAGGAGACCCCGTCCCAGACATGCAGACCCCGTCCCAGACCAGGAGAGCCCGTCCCAGACCAGGTCCCAAACCCCGTCCCAGACCAGGAGACCCCGTCCCAGACCAGGAGACCCCGTCCCAGACCAGGTCCCAGACCAGGAGACCCCGTCCCAGACCAGGAGACCCCGTCCCAGACCGGGAAACCCCGTCCCAGACCAGGAGACCCTGTCCCAGACCAGGAGACCAGGTCCCAGACCAGGAGACCGCGTCCCAGACCCCGTCCCAGACCAGGAGACCCCGTCCCAGACCAGGAGACCCCGTCCCAGACCCCGTCCCAGACCAGGAGACCCCGTCCCAGACCAGGAGACCCCGTCCCAGACCCCGTCCCAGACCAGGAGACCCCGTCCCAGACCAGGAGACCCCGTCCCAGACCCCGTCCCAGACCAGGAGACCCCGTCCCAGACCAGGAGACCCCGTCCCAGACCCCGTCCCAGACCAGGTCCCAGACCAGGAAACCCCGTCCCAGACCAGCAGACCCCGTCCCAGACCAGGAGACCCCGTCCCAGACCCCGTCCCAGACCAGGAGACCCCGTCCCAGACCAGGAGACCCCGTCCCAGACCAGCAGACCCCGTCCCAGACCAGGAGACCCCGTCCCAGACCAGGAGACCAGGTCCCAGACCAGCAGACCCCATCCCAGACCAGCAGACCCCGTCCCAGACCAGCAGACCCCGTCCCAGACCAGGAGACCCCGTCTCAGACCAGGAGACCCCGTCCCAGACCAGGAGACCAGGTCCCAGACCAGGAGACCCCGTCCCAGACCAGCAGACCCCGTCCCAGACCAGCAGACCCCGTCCCAGACCAGGAGACCCCGTCCCAGACCAGGAGACCAGGTCCCAGACCAGGAGACCCCGTCCCAGACCAGCAGACCCCGTCCCAGACCAGCAGACCCCGTCCCAGACCAGGAGACCAGGTCCCAGACCAGGAGACCCCGTCCCAGACCAGCAGACCCCGTCCCAGACCAGCAGACCCCGTCCCAGACCAGGAGACCCCGTCCCAGACCAGGAGACCAGGTCCCAGACCAGGAGACCCCGTCCCAGACCAGCAGACCCCGTCCCAGACCAGCAGACCCCGTCCCAGACCAGGAGACCAGGTCCCAGACCAGCAGACCCCGTCCCAGACCAGGAGACCCCATCCCAGACCCCGTCCCAGACCAGGAGACCCCGTCCCAGACCATGAGACAAGGTCCCAGACCAGCAGACCAGGTGTCCCTGCAGACCCGGAGAGTCAGCAGTCCAGAAGCCAGGGGGCCACTCAGCCTCCTGGGGACAGGAATGTTGGAGATGTCCAGGAGGACCAGGTCTTGGTCCAGGTGCAAGTGCTGCACATGAAGGGGGGCAGTGGTCCAACATGATCACATCGGTCTTCAGCGGACTCCAGAGTCCACCGAGCGGGACGGGAGACCGTTACCCTCCAGTCCGGCCGCGGGTCTTGGACAGCCAGACCTGGACTCACGGCTGCTGGACTTCCAGGACCAGAGTCCACCTGCTCAGTTTTCACTAGAAGAAATCCTGATGTTCCTGAACGCCCCACTGGAAGAAATCCTGATGTCCCTGAACGCCCCACTGGAAGAAATCCTGATGTCCCTGAACGCCCCACTGGAAGAAATCCTGATGTCCCTGAACGCCCCACGCTCCGAACATCACATGGATGTTGATGTAGTAATCCGTCCCTGGAACGTCTCACATGAGCCGCCGTGAAGACAACGTACTGGTACACATACTGGTACTGGCATGTACTGGTATGTATGTACTGGTATGTACTGGTATGTATGTACTGCTATGTATGTACTGGTATGTACTGGTATGTACTGGCATGTACTGGTATGTATGTACTGGTATGTACTGGTATGTATGTACTGGTATGTACTGGTAGGTATGTACTGGTATGTATTGGTATGTATGTACTGGTATGTACTGGCATGTACTGGTATGTATGTACTGGTATGTACTGGTAGGTATGTACTGGTATGTATTGGTATGTATGTACTGGTATGTATGTACTGGTATGTATGTACTGGTATGTACTGGTATGTACTGGCATGTACTGGTATGTATGTACTGGTATGTACTGGTAGGTATGTACTGGTATGTATTGGTATGTATGTACTGGTATGTACTGGCATGTACTGGTATGTACTGGTATGTACTGGTATGTATGTACTGGTATGTATGTACTGGTATGTACTGGTATGTATGTACTGGTATGTACTGGTATGTACTGGCATGTACTGGCATGTACTGGTATGTATGTACTGGTATGTACTGGTAGGTATGTACTGGTATGTATTGGTATGTATGTACTGGTATGTACTGGCATGTACTGGTATGTACTGGTATGTACTGGTATGTATGTACTGGTATGTACTGGTATGTATGTACTGGTATGTACTGGTATGTACTGGCATGTACTGGTATGTATGTACTGGTATGTACTGGTAGGTATGTACTGGTATGTATTGGTATGTATGTACTGGTATGTACTGGAATGTACTGGTATGTACTGGTATGTATGTACTGGCATGTACTGGTATGTACTGGCATGTACTGGTATGTATGTACTGCTATGTACTGGTATGTACTGGTATGTATGTACTGGTATGTACTGGTATGTATGTACTGGTATGTATGTACTGGTATGTATGTACTGGTATGTACTGGTATGTATGTACTGGTATGTACTGGTATGTACTGGTATGTAGTGGTATGTATGAACTGGTATGTACTGGTATGTACTGGCATGTACTGGTACGTATGTACTGGTATGTATGTACTGGTATGTATGTACTGGTATGTATGTACTGGTATGTACTGGTATGTATGTACTGGTATGTACTGGTATGTAGTGGTATGTATGTACTGGTATGTACTGGTATGTACTGGCATGTACTGGTACGTATGTACTGGTATGTATGTACTGGTATGTATGTACTGGTATGTACTGGTATGTACTGGCATGTACTGGTACGTATGTACTGGTATGTATGTACTGGTATGTACTGGTATGTACTGGTACGTATGTACTGGTATGTATGTACTGGTATGTATGTACTGGTATGTACTGGTATGTACTGGCATGTACTGGTACGTATGTACTGGTACGTATGTACTGGTATGTATGTACTGGTATGTACTGGTATGTATGTACTGGTATGTACTGGTATGTAATGGTATGTATGTACTGGTATGTAGTGGTATGTATGTACTGGTATGTACTGGTATGTACTGGCATGTACTGGTACGTATGTACTGGTATGTACTGGTATGTACTGGTATGTATGTACTGGTATGTACTGGTATGTACTAGTATGTACTGGTATGTACTGGTATGTATGTACTGGTATGTACTGGTATGTACTGGTATGTACTGGTATGTATGTACTGGTATGTACTGGAATGTATGTACTGGTATGTACTGGTATGTACTGGCATGTACTGGTATGTATGTACTGGTATGTACTGGTATGTACTGGTATGTATGTACTGGTATGTACTGGTATGTATGTACTGGTATGTACTGGTATGTACTGGTATGTATGTACTGGTATGTACTGGTATGTACTGGTATGTATGTACTGGTATGTACTGGTATGTATGTACTGGTATGTACTGGTATGTACTGGTATGTATGTACTGGTATGTACTGGTATGTCCTGGTATGTATGTACTGGCATGTACTGGCATGTACTGGTATGTACTGGTATGTACTGGTATGTACTGGAATGTACTGGCATGTACTGGTATGTACTGGTATGTATGTACTGGTATGTACTGGTATGTACTGGTATGTATGTACTGGTATGTACTGGTATGTATGTACTGGTATGTATGTACTGGTATGTACTGGTATGTACTGGTAAGTATGTACTGGTATGTACTGTTATGTATGTACTGGTATGTACTGGTATGTACTGGTATGTTTGTACTGGTATGTACTGGTATGTACTGGTATGTACTGGTATGTATGTACTGGTATGTACTGGTATGTACTGGTATGTACTGGTATGTATGTACTGGTATGTACTGGTATGTATGTACTGGTATGTACTGGCATGTACTGGTATGTACTGGCATGTACTTGTATGTACTGGTATGTACTGGTATGTATGTACTGGTATGTACTGGTATGTATGTACTGGTATGTACTGGTATGTATGTACTGGTATGTACTGGTATGTACTGGTATGTACTGGGATGTACTGGGATGTACTGGGATGTACTGGTATGTATGTACTGGTATGTACTGGTATGTACTGGGATGTACTGGTATGTATGTACTGGTATGTACTGGTATGTACTGGGATGTACTGGTATGTATTGGTATGTACTGGTATGTACTGGTATGTATGTACTGGTATGTACTGGTATGTATGTACTGGTATGTACTGGTATGTATGTACTGGTATGTATGTACTGGTATGTATGTACTGGTATGTACTGGTATTTACTGGTATGTACTGGTATGTACTTGTATGTACTGGTATGTATGTACTGGCATGTACTGGCATGTACTGGTATGTACTGGTATGTACTGGCATGTACTGGTATGTACTGGTATGTATGTACTGGTATGTATGTATTGGTATGTATGTACTGGTATGTACTGGTATGTACTGGTGTGTACTGGTATGTACTGGTATGTATGTACTGGTATGTACTGGTATGTATGTACTGGTATGTACTGGTATGTACTGGTATGTACTGGTATGTATGTACTGGTATGTACTGGTATGTATGTACTGGTATGTATGTACTGGCATGTACTGGTATGTACTGGTATGTACTGGTATGTATGTACTGGTATGTATGTACTGGTATGTACTGGTATGTACTGGTATGTACTGGTATGTATGTACTGGTATGTACTGGTATGTACTGGCATGTACTGGTATGTATGTACTGGTATGTACTGGTATGTACTGGTATGTATGTACTGGCATGTACTGGCATGTACTGGCATGTACTGGTATGTACTGGTATGTACTGGTATGTACTGCCATGTACTGGTATGTACTGGTATGTACTGGTATGTATGTACTGGTATGTACTGGTATGTACTGGTATGTACTGGTATGTATGTACTGGTATGTACTGGTATGTACTGGTATGTATGTACTGGTATGTATGTACTGGTATGTACTGGTATGTATGTACTGGTATGTATGTACCGGTATGTACTGGTATGTATGTACTGGTATGTACTGGTATGTACTGGTATGTATGTACTGGTATGTACTGGTATGTACTGGTATGTATGTACTGGTATGTACTGGTATGTATGTACTGGTATGTACTGGCATGTACTGGTATGTACTGGCATGTACTTGTATGTACTGGTATGTACTGGTATGTATGTACTGGTATGTACTGGTATGTACTGGTATGTATGTACTGGTATGTACTGGGATGTACTGGGATGTACTGGGATGTACTGGGATGTATGTACTGGTATGTACTGGTATGTACTGGTATGTATTTACTGGTATGTACTGGTATGTACTGGGATGTACTGGTATGTATGTACTGGTATGTACTGGTATGTACTGGGATGTACTGGTATGTATTGGTATGTACTGGTATGTACTGGTATGTATGTACTGGTATGTACTGGTATGTACTGGTATGTATGTACTGGGATGTACTGGTATGTACTGGTATGTATGTACTGGTATGTATGTACTGGTATGTATGTACTGGTATGCACTGGTATTTACTGGTATGTACTGGTATGTACTTGTATGTACTGGTATGTGTGTACTGGCATGTACTGGCATGTACTTGTATGTACTGGTATGTATGTACTGGCATGTACTGGCATGTACTGGTATGTACTGGTATGTACTGGTATGTATGTACTGGTATGTATGTACTGGTATGTATGTACTGGTATGTATGTACTGGTATGTACTGGTATGTACTGGTGTGTACTGGTATGTACTGGTATGTATGTACTGGTATGTACTGGTATGTATGTACTGGTATGTACTGGTATGTATGTACTGGTATGTACTGGTATGTACTGGTATGTATGTACTGGTATGTATGTACTGGTATGTATGTACTGGTATGTACTGGTATGTATGTACTGGTATGTACTGGTATGTATGTACTGGTATGTATGTACTGGTATGTACTGGTATGTACTGGTATGTACTGGTATGTATGTACTGGTATGTATGTACTGGCATGTACTGGTATGTACTGGTATGTACTGGTATGTATGTACTGGTATGTATGTACTGGTATGTACTGGTATGTATGTACTGGTATGTACTGGTATGTATGTACTGGTATGTATGTACTGGCATGTACTGGTATGTACTGGTATGTATGTACTGGTATGTATGTACTGGTATGTACTGGTATGTACTGGTATGTATGTACTGGCATGTACTGGTATGTACTGGTATGTACTGGTATGTATGTACTGGTATGTATGTACTGGTATGTACTGGTATGTACTGGGATGTACTGGTATGTACTGGTATGTATGTACTGGTATGTACTGGTATGTACTGGTATGTACTGGCATGTACTGGTATGTACTGGTATGTACTGGTATGTACTGGGATGTACTGGTATGTACTGGTATGTATGTACTGGTATGTACTGGTATGTACTAGCATGTACTGGTATGTACTGGTATGTACTGGTATGTACTGGGATGTACTGGTATGTACTGGTATGTATGTACTGGGATGTACTGGTATGTACTGGTATGTACTGGTATGTACTGGTATGTATGTACTGGTATGTACTGGTATGTACTGGTATGTACTGGCATGTACTGGCATGTACTGGTATGTACTGGTATGTATGTACTGGTATGTACTGGTATGTACTGGCATGTACTGGCATGTACTGGTATGTACTGGCATGTACTGGCATGTACTGGTATGTACTGGTATGTACTGGTATGTACTGGTATGTATGTACTGGTATGTACTGGTATGTACTGGCATGTACTGGCATGTACTGGTATGTACTGGCATGTACTGGCATGTACTGGTATGTACTGGTATGTACTGGTATGTACTGGTATGTATGTACTGGTATGTATGTACAGGTATGTACTGGTATGTACTGGTATGTATGTACTGGTATGTACTGGCATGTACTGGCATGTACTGGTATGTACTGGTATGTATGTACTGGTATGTACTGGTATGTACTGGTATGTACTGGTATGTACTGGCATGTACTGGCATGTACTGGTATGTACTGGTATGTACTGGTATGTATGTACTGGTATGTACTGGCATGTACTGGTATGTACTGGTATGTACTGGTATGTACTGGTATGTACTGGTATGTATGTACTGGTATGTACTGGCATGTACTGGTATGTACTGGCATGTACTGGCATGTACTGGCATGTACTGGTATGTACTGGTATGTACTGGTATGTACTGGTATGTATGTACTGGTATGTACTGGCATGTACTGGTATGTACTGGTATGTACTGGTATGTATGTACTGGTATGTACTGGCATGTACTGGTATGTACTGGTATGTACTGGTATGTATGTACTGGTATGTACTGGCATGTACTGGTATGTACTGGCATGTACTGGCATGTACTGGCATGTACTGGTATGTACTGGTATGTACTGGTATGTACTGGTATGTATGTACTGGTATGTACTGGCATGTACTGGTATGTACTGGTATGTACTGGTATGTATGTACTGGTATGTACTGGCATGTACTGGTATGTACTGGCATGTACTGGCATGTACTGGCATGTACTGGTATGTACTGGTATGTACTGGTATGTACTGGTATGTATGTACTGGTATGTACTGGCATGTACTGGTATGTACTGGTATGTACTGGTATGTACTGGTATGTAGACTGGTATGTACTGGCATGTACTGGTATGTACTGGTATGTACTGGTATGTATGTACTGGTATGTACTGGCATGTACTGGTATGTACTGGCATGTACTGCTGTACTGGCATGTACTGGTATGTACTGGTATGTACTGGTATGTACTGGTATGTATGTACTGGTATGTACTGGCATGTACTGGTATGTACTGGTATGTACTGGTATGTATGTACTGGTATGTACTGGCATGTACTGGTATGTACTGGCATGTACTGGCATGTACTGGCATGTACTGGTATGTACTGGTATGTACTGGTATGTACTGGTATGTATGTACTGGTATGTACTGGCATGTACTGGTATGTACTGGTATGTACTGGTATGTACTGGTATGTATGTACTGGTATGTACTGGCATGTACTGGTATGTACTGGTATGTACTGGTATGTATGTACTGGTATGTACTGGCATGTACTGGTATGTACTGGCATGTACTGGCATGTACTGGCATGTACTGGTATGTACTGGTATGTACTGGTATGTACTGGTATGTATGTACTGGTATGTACTGGCATGTACTGGTATGTACTGGTATGTACTGGTATGTATGTACTGGTATGTACTGGTATGTACTGGCATGTACTGGTATGTACTGGTATGTACTGGTATGTACTGGTATGTACTGGTATGTACTGGTATGTACTGGTATGTACTGGTATGTATGTACTGGTATGTACTGGCATGTACTGGCATGTACTGGTATGTACTGGTATGTACTGGTATGTACTGGCATGTACTGGTATGTACTGGTATGTACTGGTATGTACTGGTATGTACTGGCATGTACTGGTATGTACTGGTATGTACTGGTATGTACTGGTATGTACTGGTATGTACTGGGATACTCTGTGTGCTGACATGTGATTGGCTGCGTCACCTCCACGCTGGTCAATCAAAACAAAGTTCTGGGATCTCCTGAAACATGGAGAACCGGCTCTACTGAGCGTGACATCATTGATGATGTCACCGCAGTTCTAAGACTCCAGAACCAGGACCATGTCTGTGGGTCCCCCCCTCCCCCCCCCCCCCCCCCATCTAAAACAAACATGATGAGGATGAGGGAAAGGCGTTCTGGAGCTTTTTCTGGGGGTTTTCTTTGAGGCTCTGGGGACATTCTTGATGCTGAACACTTTATGGTCCCAATTGCTAGCAGCTGCCCCCCCCCCCCCCCCACACACACACACACACACACACACACACCCCCCTCTGGGATCTGCAGCATTCTTGTTTCTATGAAATCATCCAGCAGCTTTTAGACGATGTCATTTCATATTTTCTCTGCTGTCCAGAGGGAGATTGCACTCAGATGTGCATGTGGCTGGAGGGGGTGGGAGGGGGGGGGTGCTGCCCCCTCCTGGTCGCTTTAAAACATCAGGGAAAGGAAAGATGAAGATGATGATGATGATGCAGTTCCCCTGTCACACCACTACACTGGGTGACTCCCATTTCTCCCCTAAGCCCCTCCCCTCCATTTTGTGTGTTCATGTGTAGGGGTGGGGGTGTCCCAGCACCTGTTAGGCCAGAGGGGAGGGGCAATAAACCCCTTCAAACCAAGGCCTTTAGGGAGCACGAGGGACGGCTGCTGCCGAGTAGCCTGGTACACCAGCCTGACTAACGCCATGTATGAGACACACGGCAAGTCAGTCTGGATTCCCTCCGTTGGAGGCTGATTTCCAATGCGAGACGAGAGGCGGGACTAACAGGAGGAAAGTGAACCGGAGAGAACCAATCAGAAGTGACTGTAGCTGGCGTAGCTCGGCACTCTGTTGCTACGTTGCTATGGCGACGCCGGAAGTCAGCGTTGACACGTTGTTTTTCTCTCTATTTAATGTAATTTTCTTGTGTATATTGACATAGAATGTTTGGTTTTATTATTATAAATACTCTGTTACATGTCAGCATTGTTTATTGCTGAACTACTAATATGAGAAAGCGTTTCTGTCGCACGTCATGTGACTATGACCCGGAAGCTGTTAGTTACGCACCAAAACAGAGCAAAACAGCTGTGGAAACGTCGGAGGAGTTTAACGTTCATCTGTTAATAATTCTACCGCTGCGCTGTGATTGGTCCGGTCAATTTTTTACCGGAGTGGAATCATTCTCCAATGGAGGGAGCCCAGACTGACTTGCCGTGTATCTCATACATGGCGTTAGTCAGGCTGGTGTACCAGGCTAGCTGCCGAGTCCAACAACATCCACTAACAGAAACATTTTCTCACTAAATAAAGTTTAAAAAGCACCAAAACCATTTTATCGTCTAGTTTAACGCTGTTTAAATGTTTAAAGTCATTTTCTTTGTAAAATACACATGAAAAAACTCACTAGTACTACACTGATACTTCAGTAACATAAACGCTAGCAGAAACCAGCGGTGCTCTGCAGCAGCCTGATGATCTACAGATAGATGACCGATAACGACTTCAGCAAAGTCCAGCTTCTGTTTTCTGGAACCCAGTCAACCCCCCCCCCCCCCCCCCCCCCCCCCTTTTTTTTTTCTTTTTTTTTTTTCTTTTTTCGGTATTTTTTGGTATTTTGGTTATGGTTTATTGGTATCTATCTGGTATCGTAATTTGTCATGTTATTGGTTAGTTTTACATATAGTCTGGCGCTGTTTTTTAGATATTTCCACCGTTTTCTCATTAGATGCCCTTTGTTTTACCATTGGTGTTTATTTTTTTTTCTTAATCTTTATCCTAGTGTTGATTTTTTTTCTCAACTTCCACCAACTTCATCTTCCTCTCCAACAACTTCTACTTGTTTTTTTGGTGGGTTTTTTTGTTTTGGTTTTCTTTCCTCCCTCTCCCCCCCTCCTTCTTTTTTTTGGCAAGGGCCAAAGGGACGGGGGAAAAAAGAAATGAGATTTTGTCTCTCTCTGCTCTGTGGACCCCTTTTCTTTTTTTTGGACCCATCAACTCTCCCCGTACGACGTTTCCCCAATGGACACTGTTGGCAATATATGCATACGTCATCTTACTTACTCATAACCGGTAATAACTGGCCAAAACTGGTAATTACCAGTCATAACTGGTAATAACTGGTCATAATTGGTAATTACTGGTAATAAATGGTCAGAACTGGTCAACGCTGGTCATAATTAGTAATAACTGGTAACAACTGGTAATAATTGGTAAATTGTAATAACTGGTGATAACTGGTTATACCTGGTCATGACTGGTCATACCTGGTAATAGCTGGTCATAACGTCCCCACAGTCCAGCTGTCCATGAAACAGTGAGTTTCTTTATATGCAAATTTAAATGATGCTTTAATGGACGAGCAGAGAACTCACCTAGAACCAGTTCTTACTGGTGAAGAAACACCAGCGAGCGGCCTGAACTTATAAATCACTATGTTAAACTAGCGCCCCAACAGGCCTCAACAATGACAAATAATGAAGTTGTGAGGTGGAGGAAGGTGCTAGTACAATACCAAC
Organism: Atherinomorus stipes; assembly: GCA_023101725.1. Classification (NCBI taxonomy): domain Eukaryota; kingdom Metazoa; phylum Chordata; class Actinopteri; order Atheriniformes; family Atherinidae; genus Atherinomorus; species Atherinomorus stipes. The sequence continues at coordinate 498,355 of JALJCO010001934.1, read as the reverse complement.
ATGGTACTAGCACCATGCTAACACTAGGCTAGCATGATACTATCACCAGGCTAACATAATGCTAACACCATGCTCATACCAACAGAATACTATCACCATGTTTACATAATGCTCACACCATGCTAGCATGATACTAGCACCATGCTAACATAATGCTCACACCATGCTACTATGATGCTAGCACCATGTTAACATAATACTCACACCATTCTAACATGGTGCTATCGCCATGCTAGCATAATACTTACACCATGCTCATGCCATGTTAACATAATGCTACACTGTGCTAACATAATGCTCACACCATGCTAGCATGATGCTAACACCATGCTAGCATAATTCTAACACCATACTAACATGACGCTATCACCATGCTCACACCTTAGGCTACATGATGCTAGCATAATACTAACATGACACTATCACTTGGCCAATATAATACTCACACCATGCTAGCATGATGCTAACAACATGCTAACATAATGCTCAGACCATGTTAATGTGATGCTAGCACCATGCATACATGATGCAACAAACATGCTATCACCAGAGGGAGGCCATGTCCTCGCCAGCCCCATTCTCAAATTATGCTAACACAATGCTAAGCTGGTAACATGCTGATTCAATGCTATCACCTCATCATGCTATCTCAGCTCAGACTACATCTAAACTACACTGTGAAAATGTTTGAATCCAGTATTTGGCCGTCATTTAAACAGCTTACAGTAATTATATAGCTGATGATACAAAAAATAATAATTAGATTAAATTCTAACGTCTAAATCCTGACATGATGGGGTCTAAATCCTGACAGTGATGGGGTCTAAATCCTGACATGATGGGGTCTAAATCCTGACATGATGGGGTCTAAATCCTGACAGTGATGGGGTCTAAATCCTGACAGTGATGGGGTCTAAATCCTGACATGATGGGGTCTAAATCCTGACAGTGATGGGGTCTAAATCCTGACATGATGGGGACTAAATCCATACATGATGGGGTCTAAATCCTGACATGATGGGGTCTAAATCCTGACATGATGGGGTCTAAATCCTGACGGTGATGGGGTCTAAATCCTGACATGATGGGGTCTAAATCCTGACATGATGGGGTCTAAATCCTGACATAATGGGGTCTAAATCCTGACATGATGGGGTCTAAATCTTGACAGTGATGGGGTCTAAATCCTGACATGATGGGGTCTAAATCCTGACATGATGGGGTCTAAATCCTGACATGATGGGGTCTAAATCCTGACAGTGATGGGGTCTAAATCCTGACATGATGGGGTCTAAATCCTGACATGATGGGGTCTAAATCCTGACATGATGGGGTCTAAATCCTGACATGATGGGGACTAAATCCTGACAGTGATGGGGTCTAAATCCTGACATGATGGGGTCTAAATCCTGACAGTGATGGGGTCTAAATCCTGACATGATGGGGTCTAAATCCTGACATGATGGGGTCTAAATCCTGACATGATGGGGACTAAATCCTGACAGTGATGGGGTCTAAATCCTGACAGTGATGGGGTCTAAATCCTGACATGATGGGGTCTAAATCCTGACATGATGGGGTCTAAATCCTGACATGATGGGGTCTAAATCCTGACATGATGGGGACTAAATCCTGACAGTGATGGGGTCTAAATCCTGACAGTGATGGGGTCTAAATCCTGACATTGATGGGGACTAAATCCTGACATGATGGGGTCTAAATCCTGACATGATGGGGTCTAAATCCTGACAGTGATGGGGTCTAAATCCTGACAGTGATGGGGTCTAAATCCTGACATGATGGGGTCTAAATCCTGACAGTGATGGGGTCTAAATCCTGACATGATGGGGTCTAAATCCTGACATGATGGGGTCTATATCCTGACATGATGGGGTCTAAATCCTGACATGATGGGGACTAAATCCTGACAGTGATGGGGACTAAATCCTGACATGATGGGGTCTAAATCCTGACAGTGATGGGGTCTAAATCCTGACATGATGGGGTCTAAATCCTGACATTGATGGGGACTAAATCCTGACAGTGATGGGGACTAAATCCTGACATGATGGGGACTAAATCCTGACAGTGATGGGGTCTAAATCCTGACATGATGGGGTCTAAATCCTGACATGATGGGGACTAAATCCTGACAGTGATGGGGACTAAATCCTGACATGATGGGGTCTAAATCCTGACAGTGATGGGGTCTAAATCCTGACATGATGGGGTCTAAATCCTGACATGATGGGGTCTAAATCCTGACATGATGGGGTCTAAATCCTGACAGGGGGTGATGGGGTCTAAATCCTGACATGATGGGGTCTAAATCCTGACAGTGATGGGGTCTAAATCCTGACAGTGATGGGGTCTAAATCCTGACAGTGATGGGGTCTAAATCCTGACATGATGGGGTCTAAATCCTGACATGATGGGGTCTAAATCCTGACATGATGGGGTCTAAATCCTGACAGTGATGGGGTCTAAATCCTGACATGATGGGGTCTAAATCCTGACAGTGATGGGGTCTAAATCCTGACATGATGGGGTCTAAATCCTGACATGATGGGGTCTAAATCCTGACAGTGATGGGGTCTAAATCCTGACATGATGGGGTCTAAATCCTGACAGTGATGGGGTCTAAATCCTGACATGATGGGGTCTAAATCCTGACATGATGGGGTCTAAATCCTGACAGTGATGGGGTCTAAATCCTGACATGATGGGGTCTAAATCCTGACATGATGGGGTCTAAATCCTGACAGTGATGGGGTCTAAATCCTGACATGATGGGGTCTAAATCCTGACATGATGGGGACTAAATCCTGACATGATGGGGTCTAAATCCTGACATGATGGGGTCTAAATCCTGACATGATGGGGTCTAAATCCTGACAGTGATGGGGACTAAATCCTGACATGATGGGGTCTAAATCCTGACATGATGGGGTCTAAATCCTGACATGATGGGGTCTAAATCCTGACATGATGGGGTCTAAATCCTGACAGTGATGGGGTCTAAATCCTGACAGTGATGGGGACTAAATCCTGACATGATGGGGTCTAAATCCTGACATGATGGGGTCTAAATCCTGACAGTGATGGGGTCTAAATCCTGACATGATGGGGTCTAAATCCTGACATGATGGGGTCTAAATCCTGACATGATGGGGTCTAAATCCTGACATGATGGGGACTAAATCCTGACAGTGATGGGGTCTAAATCCTGACAGTGATGGGGTCTAAATCCTGACATGATGGGGTCTAAATCCTGACATGATGGGGTCTAAATCCTGACATGATGGGGACTAAATCCTGACAGTGATGGGGTCTAAATCCTGACAGTGATGGGGTCTAAATCCTGACATGATGGGGTCTAAATCCTGACATGATGGGGACTAAATCCTGACATGATGGGGTCTAAATCCTGACAGTGATGGGGTCTAAATCCTGACATGATGGGGTCTAAATCCTGACATGATGGGGTCTAAATCCTGACAGTGATGGGGTCTAAATCCTGACATGATGGGGTCTAAATCCTGACATTGATGGGGTCTAAATCCTGACATGATGGGGTCTAAATCCTGACAGTGATGGGGTCTAAATCCTGACATGATGGGGACTAAATCCTGACATGATGGGGTGTAAATCCTGACAGTGATGGGGTCTAAATCCTGACATGATGGGGTCTAAATCCTGACATGATGGGGTCTAAATCCTGACAGTGATGGGGTCTAAATCCTGACATGATGGGGACTAAATCCTGACATGATGGGGTGTAAATCCTGACAGTGATGGGGTCTAAATCCTGACATGATGGGGTCTAAATCCTGACATGATGGGGTCTAAATCCTGACATGATGGGGTCTAAATCCTGACATGATGGGGTCTAAATCCTGACATGATGGGGTCTAAATCCTGACAGTGATGGGGTCTAAATCCTGACATGATGGGGTCTAAATCCTGACATGATGGGGTGTAAATCCTGACAGTGATGGGGTCTAAATCCTGACATGATGGGGACTAAATCCTGACATGATGGGGACTAAATCCTGACATGATGGGGTCTAAATCCTGACAGTGATGGGGTCTAATTCCTGACATGATGGGGTCTAAATCCTGACAGTGATGGGGTCTAATTCCTGACATGATGGGGTCTAAATCCTGACAGTGATGGGGTCTAATTCCTGACATGATGGGGTCTAAATCCTGACATGATGGGGTCTAAATCCTGACAGTGATGGGGTCTAAATCCTGACATGATGGGGTCTAAATCCTGACATGATGGGGTCTAAATCCTGACAGTGATGGGGTCTAAATCCTGACAGTGATGGGGTCTAAATCCTGACATGATGGGGTCTAATTCCTGACATGATGGGGTCTAAATCCTGACAGTGATGGGGTCTAATTCCTGACATGATGGGGTCTAAATCCTGACAGTGATGGGGTCTAATTCCTGACATGATGGGGTCTAATTCCTGACATGATGGGGTCTAAATCCTGACAGTGATGGGGTCTAAATCCTGACATGATGGGGTCTAAATCCTGACATGATGGGGTCTAAATCCTGACATGATGGGGTCTAAATCCTGACATGATGGGGTCTAAATCCTGACAGTGATGGGGTCTAATTCCTGACATGATGGGGTCTAAATCCTGACATGATGGGGTCTAATTCCTGACATGATGGGGTCTAAATCCTGACAGTGATGGGGTCTAAATCCTGACATGATGGGGTCTAAATCCTGACATGATGGGGTCTAAATCCTGACATGATGGGGTCTAAATCCTGACAGTGATGGGGTCTAAATCCTGACATGATGGGGACTAAATCCTGACATGATGGGGTCTAAATCCTGACATGATGGGGTCTAAATCCTGACATGATGGGGCTAAATCCTGACATGATGGGGTCTAAATCCTGACATTGATGGGGACTAAATCCTGACAGTGATGGGGTCTAATTCCTGACATGATGGGGTCTAAATCCTGACATGATGGGGTCTAAATCCTGACAGTGATGGGGTCTAAATCCTGACATGATGGGGTCTAAATCCTGACATGATGGGGTCTAAATCCTGACATGATGGGGTCTAAATCCTGACAGTGATGGGGTCTAAATCCTGACATGATGGGGACTAAATCCTGACATGATGGGGTCTAAATCCTGACATGATGGGGTCTAAATCCTGACAGTGATGGGGTCTAAATCCTGACATGATGGGGTCTAAATCCTGACATGATGGGGTCTAAATCCTGACAGTGATGGGGTCTAAATCCTGACATGATGGGGTCTAAATCCTGACAGTGATGGGGTCTAAATCCTGACATGATGGGGTGTAAATCCTGACAGTGATGGGGTCTAAATCCTGACATGATGGGGTCTAAATCCTGACATGATGGGGTCTAAATCCTGACAGTGATGGGGTCTAAATCCTGACATGATGGGGTCTAAATCCTGACATGATGGGGTCTAAATCCTGACAGTGATGGGGTCTAAATCCTGACATGATGGGGTCTAAATCCTGACAGTGATGGGGTCTAAATCCTGACATGATGGGGTCTAAATCCTGACAGTGATGGGGACTAAATCCTGACAGTGATGGGGACTAAATCCTGACAGTGATGGGGTCTAAATCCTGACAGTGATGGGGACTAAATCCTGACAGTGATGGGGTCTAAATCCTGACAGTGATGGGGTCTAAATCCTGACAGTGATGGGGACTAAATCCTGACATCGGTCTGTTCTTATTTTGGGTTTAAGGTTGAAAATCTGGCAGTGATGATCTGAAGGAGGACGGAGTCCGTCCCCGTCTTTGTTCTCCAGTGTCTCGGGGACACAGCGGAGACCTGAAGCTCTGCATGCGGCCGTCAGGAACAAACACAGCTGTGGAGTCCGGCCCCCACGTCTGGGCCGTCCGCCTGAAGGGTCCGAGCCCGCGCGGCGTCCCGCCTCCCGCTGCGCGCTTTATTTGCTCAGCGGTCACATGTTCCCGCGCGGGCGGCAGCAGTTGGCCCCCCCGCACGGCTCCTGCGTCGTCTGCAGATGTTGTGGAGGTTTATTTGTATTTAGAGGTCTTGTTTTGCGCGGTTGCATCGGGGAGCTGCTGCTCCGCCGGGGGGGGGGTCACATGCCTCCATGTCAGCTTCCAGCAGCTGGACGGCTGCAGCCTCGTCCTCATCAGCCAAACATCTTCTGCATTTTTTATGTTTCACTCGTTCTCATCAAATTTATCAAACTTCTTTTTCCTTTTTTATTTTTATTTTTTTAGCTATATCTGCCCCTTTATCATCTAATTTATTCGTGGTGGATTGTTTTTGTTGTCTTTCAAACACCAGACGGTGCAGAACGAAGTTACACTGGAACAAATGAACAAAAACTGGAAAACCGTTGGCGGTTAAAACAGATGAAGCAGTTTTCAGATCAACTGTCGAATGTGAAGCAAAATGAATAAATATGAGCAAAGTGACCATTAAACTATAAAATTAAGAAAAAAAATATGACAGATATGAAGATTTTCTGCTGAATTTAACATTCAGTTACATTTTATATTTATAGTCCTTTTCTTCATTCTTATTGTTATTAGATTTATTTAGTTTTATGTAATCGTAGATAAATTTGGGCTTTAAGAGCTCAAACTCGTCTTTAAATGAAATTCTAGAATTTCACGTCACTGGCATTAGAAATTCCTGCATGTGAAGTCTGGATCCATCATCAGAACCACCTTTTAGAACCGGGTCAGAACCATGCTTTAACTCCTGCTGGGATCGATCCAACCAGGACATGAGAGCATCACGCAGATGATGATTCTCATGTTCCACCACATCTCTGGAGGAACCCTGAAGTAACCTTTAAGGAACACATCAGGAACCCTGATGGAACCCTGAAGTAACCTTTAAGGAACACATCAGGAACCCTGATGGAACCCTGAAATAACCTTTAAGGAACACATCAGGAACCCTGATGGAACCCTGAAGTAACCTTTAAGGAACACATCAGGAACCCTGATGGAACCCTGAAATAACCTTTAAGGAACACATCAGGAACCCTGATGGAACCCTGAAGTAACCTTTAAGGAACCGTGCAGGTCAAAACTGGTAATAGTTGGTAATAACTGGTCACCCTGGACGAACCTCTGTCAGATTCAGATCTGATCAATAAATAACCAGCAGAAACACAAACCTTCATCTGGTCTTTGGTCATCTGCTGGACCTTCATCTGGACCTTCATCTGGTCTACAATCAGCTGCTGGACCTTCATCTGGTCTACAATCATCTGCTGGATCTTCATCTGGTCTACAATCAGCTGCTGGACCTTCATCTGGTCTACGATCAGCTGCTGGACCTTCATCTGGTCTACAATCAGCTGCTGGACCTTCATCTGGTCTACAATTATCTGCTGGACCTTCATCTGGTCTACAATCAGCTGCTGGACCTTCATCTGGTCTTTGGTCATCTGCTGGACCTTTATCTGGTCTAAGGTCATCTGCTGGACCTTCATCTGGTCTACAATCAGCTGCTGGACCTTCATCTGGTCTACAATCAGCTGCTGGACCTTCATCTGGTCTACAATCAGCTGCTGGACCTTCATCTGGTCTTTGGTCATCTGCTGGACCTTTATCTGGTCTAATCATCTGCTGGACCTTCATCTGGTCTACAATCAGCTGCTGGACCTTCATCTGGTCTACAATCAGCTGCTGGACCTTCATCTGGTCTACAATCAGCTGCTGGATCTTCATCTGGTCTACAATTATCTGCTGGACCTTCATCTGGTCTACAATCAGCTGCTGGACCTTCATCTGGTCTTTGGTCATCTGCTGGACCTTCATCTGGTCTACAATCATCTGCTGGACCTTCATCTGGTCTACAATCAGCTGCTGGACCTTCATCTGGTCTACATTCAGCTGCTGGACCTTCATCTGGTCTACAATCATCTGCTGGACCTTCATCTGGTCTGCAATCAGCTGCTGGACCTTCATCTGGTCTACAATCAGCTGCTGGACCTTCATCTGGTCTACATTCAGCTGCTGGACCTTCATCTGGTCTAAGGTCATCTGCTGGACCTTCATCTGGTCTAAGGTCATCTGCTGGACCTTCATCTGGTCTACAATCATCTGCTGGACCTTCATCTGGTCTACAATCAGCTGCTGGACCTTCATCTGGTCTACATTCAGCTGCTGGACCTTCATCTGGTCTACAATCAGCTGCTGGACCTTCATCTGGTCTGCAATCAGCTGCTGGACCTTCATCTGGTCTACAATCAGCTGCTGGACCTTCATCTGGTCTACATTCAGCTGCTGGACCTTCATCTGGTCTACGGTCATCTGCTGGACCTTCATCTGGTCTACAATCAGCTGCTGGACCTTCATCTGGTCTACAATCAGCTGCTGGATCTTCATCTGGTCTACAATCAGCTGCTGGACCTTCATCTGGTCTACAATCAGCTGCTGGACCTTCATCTGGTCTAAGGTCATCTGCTGGACCTTCATCTGCTCTACAATAATCTGCTGGACCTTCATCTGGTCTACAATCATCTGCTGGACCTTCATCTGGTCTACAATCAGCTGCTGGATCTTCATCTGGTCTACAGTCATCTGCTGGATCTTCATCTGGTCTACAATCAGCTGCTGGATCTTCATCTGGTCTACAGTCAGCTGCTGGACCTTCATCTGGTCTACAATCAGCTGCTGGACCTTCATCTGGTCTACAATCATCTGCTGGACCTTCATCTGGTCTACAATCAGCTGCTGGACCTTCATCTGGTCTACAATAATCTGCTGGACCTTCATCTGGTCTACAATCATCTGCTGGACCTTCATCTGGTCTACAATCAGCTGCAGGATCTTCATCTGGTCTACAATCAGCTGCTGGACCTTCATCTGGTCTACAATCAGCTGCTGGACCTTCATCTGGTCTACGGTCATCTGCTGGACCTTCATCTGGTCTACAATCAGCTGCTGGATCTTCATCTGGTCTACAATCAGCTGCTGGACCTTCATATGGTCTACAATCAGCTGCTGGACCTTCATCTGGTCTACGGTCATCTGCTGGACCTTCATCTGGTCTTCGGTCATCTGCTGGACCATCATCTGGTCTACAATCAGCTGCTGGACCTTCATCTGGTCTTCGGTCATATGCTGGACCTTCATTTGGTCTTCAGTCATCTGCTGGACCTTCATCTGGTCTTCAGTCATCTGCTGGACCTTCATCTGGTCTTCAGTCATCTGCTGGACCTTCATCTGGTCTACGATCATCTGCTGGACCTTCATCTGGTCTACAATCATCTGCTGGACCTTCATCTGGTCTACAATCATCTGCTGGACCTTCATCTGGTCTACGATCAGCTGCTGGACCTTCATCTGGTCTACAATCAGCTGCTGGACCTTCATCTGGTCTACAATCATCTGCTGGACCTTCATCTGGTCTACAATCAGCTGCTGGACCTTCATCTGGTCTACATTCAGCTGCTGGACCTTCATCTGGTCTACAATCAGCTGCTGGACCTTCATCTGGTCTACAATCAGCTGCTGGACCTTCATCTGGTCTACAATCAGCTGCTGGACCTTCATCTGGTCTACATTCAGCTGCTGGACCTTCATCTGGTCTACGATCATCTGCTGGACCTACATCTGGTCTACAATAATCTACTGGACCTTCATCTGGTCTACGGTCATCTGCTGGACCTTCATCTGGTCTACGATCATCTGCTGGACCTTCATCTGGTCTACGATCATCTGCTGGACCTTCATCTGGTCTACGGTCATCTGCTGGACCTTCATCTGGTCTACAATCAGCTGCTGGACCTTCATCTGGTCTACAATCAGCTGCTGGATCTTCATCTGGTCTACAATCAGCTGCTGGACCTTCATCTGGACCTTCATCTGGTCTACAATCAGCTGCTGGACCTACATCTGGTATACAATCAGCTGCTGGACCTTCATCTGGTCTACAATCAGCTGCTGGACCTTCATCTGGTCTACAATCAGCTGCTGGACCTTCATCTGGTCTACAATCAGCTGCTGGATCTTCATCTGGTCTACAGTCATCTGCTGGATCTTCATCTGGTCTACAATCAGCTGCTGGATCTTCATCTGGTCTACAGTCAGCTGCTGGACCTTCATCTGGTCTACAATCAGCTGCTGGACCTTCATCTGGTCTACAATCATCTGCTGGACCTTCATCTGGTCTACAATCAGCTGCTGGACCTTCATCTGGTCTACAATAATCTGCTGGACCTTCATCTGGTCTACAATCATCTGCTGGACCTTCATCTGGTCTACAATCAGCTGCAGGATCTTCATCTGGTCTACAATCAGCTGCTGGACCTTCATCTGGTCTACAATCAGCTGCTGGACCTTCATCTGGTCTACGGTCATCTGCTGGACCTTCATCTGGTCTACAATCAGCTGCTGGACCTTCATCTGGTCTACAATCATCTGCTGGACCTTCATCTGGTCTACAATCAGCTGCTGGACCTTCATCTGGTCTACAATAATCTGCTGGACCTTCATCTGGTCTACAATCATCTGCTGGACCTTCATCTGGTCTACAATCAGCTGCAGGATCTTCATCTGGTCTACAATCAGCTGCTGGACCTTCATCTGGTCTACAATCAGCTGCTGGACCTTCATCTGGTCTACGGTCATCTGCTGGACCTTCATCTGGTCTACAATCAGCTGCTGGATCTTCATCTGGTCTACAATCAGCTGCTGGACCTTCATATGGTCTACAATCAGCTGCTGGACCTTCATCTGGTCTACGGTCATCTGCTGGACCTTCATCTGGTCTTCGGTCATCTGCTGGACCATCATCTGGTCTACAATCAGCTGCTGGACCTTCATCTGGTCTTCGGTCATATGCTGGACCTTCATTTGGTCTTCAGTCATCTGCTGGACCTTCATCTGGTCTTCAGTCATCTGCTGGACCTTCATCTGGTCTTCAGTCATCTGCTGGACCTTCATCTGGTCTACGATCATCTGCTGGACCTTCATCTGGTCTACAATCATCTGCTGGACCTTCATCTGGTCTACAATCATCTGCTGGACCTTCATCTGGTCTACGATCAGCTGCTGGACCTTCATCTGGTCTACAATCAGCTGCTGGACCTTCATCTGGTCTACAATCATCTGCTGGACCTTCATCTGGTCTACAATCAGCTGCTGGACCTTCATCTGGTCTACATTCAGCTGCTGGACCTTCATCTGGTCTACAATCAGCTGCTGGACCTTCATCTGGTCTACAATCAGCTGCTGGACCTTCATCTGGTCTACAATCAGCTGCTGGACCTTCATCTGGTCTACATTCAGCTGCTGGACCTTCATCTGGTCTACGATCATCTGCTGGACCTACATCTGGTCTACAATAATCTACTGGACCTTCATCTGGTCTACGGTCATCTGCTGGACCTTCATCTGGTCTACGATCATCTGCTGGACCTTCATCTGGTCTACGATCATCTGCTGGACCTTCATCTGGTCTACGGTCATCTGCTGGACCTTCATCTGGTCTACAATCAGCTGCTGGACCTTCATCTGGTCTACAATCAGCTGCTGGATCTTCATCTGGTCTACAATCAGCTGCTGGACCTTCATCTGGACCTTCATCTGGTCTACAATCAGCTGCTGGACCTACATCTGGTATACAATCAGCTGCTGGACCTTCATCTGGTCTACAATCAGCTGCTGGACCTTCATCTGGTCTACAATCAGCTGCTGGACCTTCATCTGGTCTACAATCAGCTGCTGGATCTTCATCTGGTCTACAGTCATCTGCTGGATCTTCATCTGGTCTACAATCAGCTGCTGGATCTTCATCTGGTCTACAGTCAGCTGCTGGACCTTCATCTGGTCTACAATCAGCTGCTGGACCTTCATCTGGTCTACAATCATCTGCTGGACCTTCATCTGGTCTACAATCAGCTGCTGGACCTTCATCTGGTCTACAATAATCTGCTGGACCTTCATCTGGTCTACAATCATCTGCTGGACCTTCATCTGGTCTACAATCAGCTGCAGGATCTTCATCTGGTCTACAATCAGCTGCTGGACCTTCATCTGGTCTACAATCAGCTGCTGGACCTTCATCTGGTCTACGGTCATCTGCTGGACCTTCATCTGGTCTACAATCAGCTGCTGGATCTTCATCTGGTCTACAATCAGCTGCTGGACCTTCATATGGTCTACAATCAGCTGCTGGACCTTCATCTGGTCTACGGTCATCTGCTGGACCATCATCTGGTCTACAATCAGCTGCTGGATCTTCATCTGGTCTACAGTCATCTGCTGGATCTTCATCTGGTCTACAATCAGCTGCTGGATCTTCATCTGGTCTACAGTCAGCTGCTGGACCTTCATCTGGTCTACAATCAGCTGCTGGACCTTCATCTGGTCTACAATCATCTGCTGGACCTTCATCTGGTCTACAATCAGCTGCTGGACCTTCATCTGGTCTACAATAATCTGCTGGACCTTCATCTGGTCTACAATCATCTGCTGGACCTTCATCTGGTCTACAATCAGCTGCTGGATCTTCATCTGGTCTACAATCAGCTGCTGGACCTTCATCTGGACCTTCATCTGGTCTACAGTCATCTGCTGGACCTTCATCTGGTCTACAATCATCTGCTGGACCTTCATCTGGTCTAAGGTCATCTGCTGGACCTTCATCTGGTCTACATTCAGCTGCTGGACCTTCATCTGGTCTACAATCAGCTGCTGGACCTTCATCTGGTCTACAATCAGCTGCTGGACCTTCATCTGGTCTACATTCAGCTGCTGGACCTTCATCTGGTCTACGGTCATCTGCTGGACCTTCATCTGGTCTACAATCAGCTGCTGGACCTTCATCTGGTCTTCGGTCATATGCTGGACCTTCATTTGGTCTTCAGTCATCTGCTGGACCTTCATCTGGTCTACAATCAGCTGCTGGACCTTCATCTGGTCTACAATCAGCTGCTGGACCTTCATCTGGTCTACAATGAGCTGCTGGACCTTCATCTGGTCTTCAGTCATCTGCTGGACCTTCATCTGGTCTTCAGTCATCTGCTGGACCTTCATCTGGTCTACGATAATCTGCTGGACCTTCATCTGGTCTACGATCATCTGCTGGACCTTCATCTGGTCTACGGTCATCTGCTGGACCTTCATTTGGTCTACAATCAGCTGCTGGACCTTCATCTGGTCTACAATCAGCTGCTGGATCTTCATCTGGTCTACAATCAGCTGCTGGACCTTCATCTGGACCTTCATCTGGTCTACAGTCATCTGCTGGACCTTCATCTGGTCTACAATCAGCTGCTGGATCTTCATCAGGTCTAAGGTCATCTGCTGGACCTTCATCTGGTCTAAGGTCATCTGCTGGACCTTCATCTGGTCTACAATCATCTGCTGGACCTTCATCTGGTCTACAATCATATGCTGGACCTTCATCTGGTCTACAATCAGCTGCTGGACCTTCATCTGGTCTACAATCAGCTGCTGGACCTTCATCTGGTCTACAATCAGCTGCTGGACCTTCATATGGTCTACAATCAGCTGCTGGACCTTCATCTGGTCTACGGTCATCTGCTGGACCTTCATCTGGTCTTCGGTCATCTGCTGGACCTTCATCTGGTCTACAATCAGCTGCTGGACCTTCATCTGGTCTACAGTCATCTGCTGGATCTTCATCTGGTCTACGGTCATCTGCTGGACCTTCATCTGGTCTACAATCAGCTGCTGGACCTTCATCTGGTCTACAATCAGCTGCTGGACCTTCATCTGGTCTACAATCAGCTGCTGGACCTTCATCTGGTCTACAATCAGCTGCTGGATCTTCATCTGGTCTACAATCAGCTGCTGGACCTTCATATGGTCTACAATCAGCTGCTGGACCTTCATCTGGTCTACGGTCATCTGCTGGACCTTCATCTGGTCTACATTCAGCTGCTGGACCTTCATCTGGTCTACGGTCATCTGCTGGACCTTCATCTGGTCTACAATCAGCTGCTGGACCTTCATCTGGTCTACAATCAGCTGCTGGATCTTCATCTGGTCTACAATCAGCTGCTGGACCTTCATCTGGTCTACAATCAGCTGCTGGACCTTCATCTGGTCTAAGGTCATCTGCTGGACCTTCATCTGCTCTACAATAATCTGCTGGACCTTCATCTGGTCTACAATCATCTGCTGGACCTTCATCTGGTCTACAATCAGCTGCTGGATCTTCATCTGGTCTACAGTCATCTGCTGGATCTTCATCTGGTCTACAATCAGCTGCTGGATCTTCATCTGGTCTACAGTCAGCTGCTGGACCTTCATCTGGTCTACAATCAGCTGCTGGACCTTCATCTGGTCTACAATCATCTGCTGGACCTTCATCTGGTCTACAATCAGCTGCTGGACCTTCATCTGGTCTACAATCAGCTGCTGGACCTTCATCTGGTCTACGGTCATCTGCTGGACCTTCATCTGGTCTACAATCAGCTGCTGGATCTTCATCTGGTCTACAATCAGCTGCTGGACCTTCATATGGTCTACAATCAGCTGCTGGACCTTCATCTGGTCTACGGTCATCTGCTGGACCTTCATCTGGTCTTCGGTCATCTGCTGGACCATCATCTGGTCTACAATCAGCTGCTGGACCTTCATCTGGTCTTCGGTCATATGCTGGACCTTCATTTGGTCTTCAGTCATCTGCTGGACCTTCATCTGGTCTTCAGTCATCTGCTGGACCTTCATCTGGTCTTCAGTCATCTGCTGGACCTTCATCTGGTCTACGATCATCTGCTGGACCTTCATCTGGTCTACAATCAGCTGCTGGACCTTCATCTGGTATACAATCATCTGCTGGACCTTCATCTGGTCTACGATCAGCTGCTGGACCTTCATCTGGTCTACAATCAGCTGCTGGACCTTCATCTGGTCTACAATCATCTGCTGGACCTTCATCTGGTCTACAATCAGCTGCTGGACCTTCATCTGGTCTACATTCAGCTGCTGGACCTTCATCTGGTCTACAATCAGCTGCTGGACCTTCATCTGGTCTACAATCAGCTGCTGGACCTTCATCTGGTCTACAATCAGCTGCTGGACCTTCATCTGGTCTACATTCAGCTGCTGGACCTTCATCTGGTCTACGATCATCTGCTGGACCTACATCTGGTCTACAATAATCTACTGGACCTTCATCTGGTCTACGGTCATCTGCTGGACCTTCATCTGGTCTACGATCATCTGCTGGACCTTCATCTGGTCTACGATCATCTGCTGGACCTTCATCTGGTCTACGGTCATCTGCTGGACCTTCATCTGGTCTACAATCAGCTGCTGGACCTTCATCTGGTCTACAATCAGCTGCTGGATCTTCATCTGGTCTACAATCAGCTGCTGGACCTTCATCTGGACCTTCATCTGGTCTACAATCAGCTGCTGGACCTACATCTGGTATACAATCAGCTGCTGGACCTTCATCTGGTCTACAATCAGCTGCTGGACCTTCATCTGGTCTACAATCAGCTGCTGGACCTTCATCTGGTCTACAATCAGCTGCTGGATCTTCATCTGGTCTACAATCAGCTGCTGGACCTTCATCTGGACCTTCATCTGGTCTACAGTCATCTGCTGGACCTTCATCTGGTCTACAATCATCTGCTGGACCTTCATCTGGTCTAAGGTCATCTGCTGGACCTTCATCTGGTCTACATTCAGCTGCTGGACCTTCATCTGGTCTACAATCAGCTGCTGGACCTTCATCTGGTCTACAATCAGCTGCTGGACCTTCATCTGGTCTACAATCAGCTGCTGGACCTTCATCTGGTCTACATTCAGCTGCTGGACCTTCATCTGGTCTACGGTCATCTGCTGGACCTTCATCTGG
>JALJCO010001934.1:325000-480000 GCA_023101725.1 Atherinomorus stipes | reverse complement strand
CACATACAC
The DNA here is from genome assembly GCA_023101725.1 of Atherinomorus stipes. Taxonomy (NCBI): domain Eukaryota; kingdom Metazoa; phylum Chordata; class Actinopteri; order Atheriniformes; family Atherinidae; genus Atherinomorus; species Atherinomorus stipes. The sequence goes on along the minus strand of JALJCO010001934.1, from coordinate 479,991 downwards.
AGGTTGCATCTTGTGACAGGAACCAGTCTGGCTGTGTTTGGTTCCTGGTTCCAGTTCAGGTCCTGGTCCTGGTTTTCCTCCTTCATCATCTACGCAACATTTAGCTGAGCAGGATGACGGCCAATCAGCTCCACCGGGAGAAGCCGCGTCATGTGACCCCGTTTTCCCCGTAAATCCCACCATCGCTGTCATCCTCCACTTCCCCCTCCATCAGATACCAGCGCTGCGTTCAGGGTGCGTAGGAGATCTCCACCTCACAATCACATACCAGCGCTGCGTTCAGGGTGCGTAGGAGATCTCCACCTCACCATCAGATACCAGCGCTGCGTTCAGGGTGCGTAGGAGATCTCCACCTCACCATCAGATACCAGCGCTGTGTTCAGGGTGCGTAGGAGATCTCCACATCACAATCAGATACCAGCGCTGCATTCAGGGTGCGTAGGAGATCTCCACCTCACAATCAGATACCAGCGCTGCGTTCAGGGTGCGTAGGAGATCTCCACCTCACAATCACATACCAGCGCTGCGTTCAGGGTGCGTAGGAGATCTCCACCTCACAATCAGATACCAGCGCTGCGTTCAGGGTGCGTAGGAGATCTCCACCTCACAATCAGATACCAGCGCTGCGTTCAGGGTGCGTAGGAGATCTCTACCTCACAATCACATACCAGCGCTGCGTTCAGGGTGCGTAGGAGATCTCCACCTCACAATCACATACTAGCGCTGGGTTCAGGGTGCGTAGGAGATCTCCACCTCACAATCACATACCAGCGCTGCGTTCAGGGTGCGTAGGAGATCACCTCACAATCAGATACCAGCGGTGCGTTCAAGTTGCGTAGGAGATCTCCACCTCACAATCAGATACCAGTGCTGCGTTCAGGGTGCGTAGGAGATCTCCACCTCTCAATAACATACCAGTGCTGCGTTCAAGGTGCGTAGGAGATCTCCACCTCTCAATAACATACCAGTGCTGCGTTCAAGTTGCGTAGGAGATCTCCACCTCACAATCAGATACCAGTGCTGCGTTCAGGGTGCGTAGGAGATCTCCACCTCACAATCAGATACCAGTGCTGCGTTCAGGGTGCGTAGGAGATCTCCACCTCACAATCACATACCAGCGCTGCGTTCAGGGTGCGTAGGAGATCTCCACCTCTCAATAACATACCAGTGCTGCGTTCAGGGTGCGTAGGAGATCTCCACCTCACAATAACATACCAGTGCTGCGTTCAGGGTGCGTAGGAGATCTCCACCTCACAATAACATACCAGTGCTGCGTTCAGGGTGCGTAGGAGAATTCCACCTCACAATCAGATACCAGCGCTGCGTTCAGGGTGCGTAGGAGATCTCCACCTCACAATCAGATACCAGCGCTGCGTTCAGGGTGCGTAGGAGATCTCCACCTCTCAATAACATACCAGTGCTGCGTTCAGGGTGCGTAGGAGATCTCCACCTCACAATAACATACCAGTGCTGCGTTCAGGGTGCGTAGGAGATCTCCACCTCACAATAACATACCAGTGCTGCGTTCAGGGTGCGTAGGAGAATTCCACCTCACAATCAGATACCAGCGCTGCGTTCAGGGTGCGTAGGAGATCTCCACCTCACAATCAGATACCAGTGCTGCGTTCAGGGTGCGTAGGAGATCTCCACCTCTCAATAACATACCAGTGCTGCGTTCAGGGTGCGTAGGAGATCTCCACCTCACAATAACATACCAGTGCTGCGTTCAGGGTGCGTAGGAGAATTCCACCTCACAATCAGATACCAGCGCTGCGTTCAGGGTGCGTAGGAGATCTCCACCTCACAATCAGATACCAGCGCTGCGTTCAGGGTGCGTAGGAGATCTCCACCTCACAATGAGATACCAGCGCTGCGTTCAGGGTGCGTAGGAGATCTCCACCTCACAATCAGATACCAGTGCTGCCTTCAGGGTGCGTAGGAGATCTCCACCTCACAATCAGATACCAGCGCTGCGTTCAGGGTGCGTAGGAGATCTCCACCTCACAATCAGATACCAGTGCTGCGTTCAGGGTGCGTAGGAGATCTCCACCTCACAATCAGATACCAGCGCTGCGTTCAGGGTGCGTAGGAGATCTCCACCTCACAATCAGATACCAGTGCTGCGTTCAGGGTGCGTAGGAGATCTCCACCTAACAATCAGATACCAGCGCTGCGTTCAGGGTGCGTAGGAGAATTCCACCTCACAATCAGATACCAGTGCTGCGTTCAGGGTGTGTAGGAGATCTCCACCTCACAATCACATACCAGTGCTGCGTTCAGGGTGCGTAGGAGATCTCCACCTCTCAATAACATACCAGTGCTGCCTTCAGGGTGCGTAGGAGAATTCCACCTCACAATCAGATACCAGCACTGCCTTCAGGGTGCGTAGGAGATCACCTCACAATCAGACACCAGCGCTGCGTTCAGGGTGCGTAGGAGATCTCCACCTCACAATAACATACCAGCGCTGCGTTCAGGGTGCGTAGGAGAATTCCACCTCACAATCAGATACCAGTGCTGCGTTCAGGGTGCGTAGGAGATCTCCACCTCACAATCAGATACCAGCGCTGCGTTCAGGGTGCGTAGGAGATCTCCACCTCACAATCAGATACCAGCGCTGCGTTCAGAGTGCGTAGGAGATCTCCACCTCACAATCAGATACCAGCGCTGCGTTCAGGGTGCGTAGGAGATCTCCACCTCACAATCACATACCAGCGCTGCGTTCAGGGTGCGTAGGAGAATTCCACCTCACAATCAGATACCAGTGCTGCCTTCAGGGTGCGTAGGAGATCTCCACCTCACAATCAGATACCAGTGCTGCCTTCAGGGTGCGTAGGAGATCTCCACCTCACAATCAGATACCAGCGCTGCGTTCAGGGTGCGTAGGAGATCTCCACCTCACAATCAGATACCAGCGCTGCGTTCAGGTTGCGTAGGAGATCTCCACCTCACAATCACATACCAGTGCTGCGTTCAGGCTGCGTAGGAGAATTCCACCTCACAATCAGATACCAGCGCTGCGTTCAGGGTGCGTAGGAGAATTCCACCTCACAATCACATACCAGTGCTGCGTTCAGGCTGCGTAGGAGAATTCCACCTCACAATCACATACCAGCGCTGCGTTCAGGGTGCGTAGGAGATCTCCACCTCACAATCAGATACCAGCGCTGCGTTCAGGGTGCGTAGGAGATCTCCATCTCACAATCACATACCAGTGCTGCGTTCAGGGTGCGTAGGGAGAATTCCACCTCACAATCAGATACCAGTGCTGCCTTCAGGGTGCATAGGAGATCTCCACCTAACAATCAGATACCAGTGCTGCGTTCAGGGTGCGTAGGAGATCTCCACCTCACAATCAGATACCAGTGCTGCGTTCAGGGTGCGTAGGAGATCTCCACCTCACAATCACATACCAGCGCTGCGTTCAGGGTGCGTAGGAGATCTCCACCTCACAATCAGATACCAGCGCTGCGTTCAGGGTGCGTAGGAGAATACCACCTCACTATCAGATACCAGCGCTGCGTTCAGGGTGCGTAGGAGATCTCCACCTCACAATCAGATACCAGCGGTGCGTTCAAGTTGCGTAGGAGATCTCCACCTCACAATCAGATACCAGTGCTGCGTTCAGGTTGCGTAGGAGAATTCCACCTCACAATCAGATACCAGTGCTGCGTTCAGGTTGCGTAGCAGATCTCCACCTCACAATCAGATACCAGCGCTGCGTTCAGGGTGCGTAGGAGAATTCCACCTCACAATCAGATACCAGTGCTGCCTTCAGGGTGCGTAGGAGATCTCCACCTCACAATCACATACCAGCGCTGTGTTCAGGGTGCGTAGGAGATCTCCACCTCACAATCAGATACCAGCGCTGCGTTCAGGGTGCGTAGGAGATCTCCACCTCACCATCAGATACCAGCGCTGCGTTCAGGGTGCGTAGGAGAGATCCACCTAACAATCACATACTAGCGCTGCGTTCAGGGTGCGTAGGAGATCTCCACCTCACAATCAGATACCAGTGCTGCGTTCAGGGTGCGTAGGAGATCTCCACCTCACAATCAGATACCAGTGCTGCGTTCAGGGTGCGTAGGAGATATCCACCTAACAATCACATACTAGCGCTGCGTTCAGGGTGCGTAGGAGATCTCCACCTCACAATCAGATACCAGTGCTGCGTTCAGGGTGCGTAGGAGATCTCCACCTCACAATCAGATACCAGCGCTGCGTTCAGGGTGCGTAGGAGATCTCCACCTCACAATCAGATACCAGCGCTGCGTTCAGGGTGCGTAGGAGATCTCCACCTCACAATCAGATACCAGCGCTGCGTTCAGGGTGCGTAGGAGAATTCCACCTCACAATCAGATACCAGTGCTGCGTTCAGGTTGCGTAGGAGATCTCCACCTCACAATCAGATACCAGCGCTACGTTCAGGGTGCGTAGGAGATCTCCACCTCACAATCAGACACCAGCGCTGCGTTCAGGGTGCGTAGGAGAATTCCACCTCACAATCAGATACCAGTGCTGCGTTCAGGGTGCGTAGGAGATCTCCACCTCACAATCACATACTAGCGCTGCGTTCAGGGTGCGTAGGAGATCTCCACCTCACAATCAGATACCAGTGCTGCGTTCAGGGTGCGTAGGAGAATTCCACCTCACAATCAGATACCAGCGCTGCGTTCAGGGTGCGTAGGAGAATTCCACCTCACAATCAGATACCAGTGCTGCGTTCAGGTTGCGTAGGAGATCTCCACCTCACAATCAGATACCAGCGCTGCGTTCAGGGTGCGTAGGAGAATTCCACCTCACAATCAGATACCAGTGCTGCGTTCAGGGTGTGTAGGAGATCACCACCTCACAATCAGATACCAGCGCTGCGTTCAGGGTGCGTAGGAGAATTCCACCTCACAATCAGATACCAGTGCTGCGTTCAGGGTGCGTAGGAGAATTCCACCTCACAATCAAATACCAGCGGTGCGTTCAGGGTGCGTAGGAGATCTCCACCTCACAATCAGATACCAGCGCTGCGTTCAGGGTGCGTAGGAGAATTCCACCTCACAATCAGATACCAGCGCTCGTTCAGGGTGCGTAGGAGATCTCCACCTCACAATCAGAACCAGTGCTCAGGGTGCGAGGAGATCTCCACCTCACAATCAGATACCAGCGCTGCGTTCAGGGTGCGTAGGAGATCTCCACCTCACAATCAGATACCAGCGCTGCGTTCAGGGTGCGTAGGAGATCTCCACCTCACAATCACATACCAGCGCTGCGTTCAGGGTGCGTAGGAGATCTCCACCTCACAATCAGATACCAGTGCTGCGTTCAGGGTGCGTAGGAGATCTCCACCTCACAATCAGATACCAGTGCTGCGTTCAGGGTGCGTAGGAGATCTCCACCTCACAATCAGATACCAGCGCTGCGTTCAGGGTGCGTAGGAGATCTCCACCTCACAATCACATACCAGTGCTGCGTTCAGGGTGCGTAGGAGATCTCCACCTCACAATCACATACCAGCGCTGCGTTCAGGGTGCGTAGGAGATCTCCACCTCACAATCACATACCAGTGCTGCGTTCAGGGTGCGTAGGAGATCTCCACCTCACAATCACATACCAGCGCTGCGTTCAGGGTGCGTAGGAGATCTCCACCTCAAACCCTGAACCCACACAGGTCTGGACCAGAACCCTGAACCCACACAGATCTAGACCAGAACCCTGAACCCACACAGTTCTGGACCAGAACCCAGAACCCACACAGGTCTAGACCAGAACCCTGAACCCACACAGGTCTGGACCAGAACCCTGAACCCACACAGGTCTGGACCAGAACCCTGAACCCACACAGGTCTAGACCAGAACCCAGAACCCACACAGGTCTAGACCAGAACCCTGAACCCACACAGGTCTGGACCAGAACCCTGAACCCACACAGGTCTGGACCAGAACCCAGAACTCACACAGGTCTAGACCAGAACCCTGAACTCACACAGGTCTGGACCAGAACCCTGAACCCACACAGGTCTGGACCAGAACCCTGAACCCACACAGGTCTGGACCAGAACCCAGAACCCACACAGGTCTAGACCAGAACCCACACAGGTCTAGACCAGAACCCTGAACTCACACAGGTCTGGACCAGAACCCTGAACCCACACAGGTCTGGACCAGAACCCTGAACCCACACAGGTCTAGACCAGAACCCTGAACCCACACAGGTCTAGACCAGAACCCTGAACCCACACAAGTCTAGACCAGAACCCAGAACCCACACAGGTCTAGACCAGAACCCTGAACCCACACAGGTCTGGACCAGAACCCAGAACTCACACAGGTCTAGACCAGAACCCTGAACCCACACAGGTCTGGACCAGAACCCAGAACCCACACAGGTCTAGACCAGAACCCTGAACCCACACAGGTCTGGACCAGAACCCTGAACTCACACAGGTCTAGACCAGAACCCAGAACCCACACAGGTCTAGACCAGAACCCAGAACCCACACAGGTCTAGACTAGAACCCAGAACCCACACAGGTCTAGACCAGAACTCACACAGGTCTAGACCAGAACCCTGAACCCACACAGGTCTAGACCAGAACCCTGAACTTACACAGGTGTAGACCAGAACCCAGAACCCACACAGGTCTGGACCAGAACCCAGAACCCACACGGGTCTGAACCAGAACCCAGAACTCACACAGGTCTAGACCAGAACCCAGAACCCACACAGGTCTAGACCAGAACCCAGAACCCACACAGGTCTAGACCAGAACCCTGAACTCACACAGGTCTAGACCAGAACCCTGAACTCACACAGGTCTAGACCAGAACTCACACAGGTCTAGACCATAACCCTGAACTTACACAGGTCTAGACCAGAACCCAGAACCCACACAGGTCTAGACCAGAACCCTGAACTCACACAGGTCTAGACCAGAACCCAGAACCCACACAGGTCTAGACCAGAACCCTGAACTCACACAGGTCTAGACCAGAACCCAGAACCCACACAGGTCTAGACCAGAACCCAGAACCCACACAGGTCTAGACCAGAACCCTGAACTTACACAGGTCTATACCAGAACCCTGAACCCACACAGGTCTAGACCAGAACCCAGAACCCACACAGGTCTGGACCAGAACCCAGAACCCACACAGGTCTGGACCAGAACCCAGAACCCACACAGGTCTAGACCAGAACCCTGAACTCACACAGGTCTAGACCAGAACCCAGAACCCACACAGGTCTAGACCAGAACCCAGAACCCACACAGGTCTAGACCAGAACCCTGAACTCACACAGGTCTAGACCAGAACCCAGAACCCACACAGGTCTAGACCAGAACCCAGAACCCACACAGGTCTATACCAGAACCCTGAACCCACACAGGTCTAGACCAGAACCCAGAACCCACACAGGTCTATACCAGAACCCAGAACCCACACAGGTCTGGACCAGAACCCAGAACCACACACAGGTCTGGACCAGAACCCAGAACCCACACAGGTCTGGACCAGAACCCTGAACTCACACAGGTCTAGACCAGAACCCAGAACCCACACAGGTCTAGACCAGAACCCAGAACCCACACAGGTCTGGACCAGAACCCACACAGGTCTATACCAGAACCCAGAACCCACACAGGTCTGGACCAGAACCCAGAACCCACACAGGTCTGGACCAGAACCCTGAACTCACACAGGTCTAGACCAGAACCCAGAACCCACACAGGTCTGGACCAGAACCCTGAACTCACACAGGTCTAGACCAGAACCCAGAACCCACACAGGTCTAGACCAGAACCCAGAACCCACACAGGTCTGGACCAGAACCCAGAACCCACACAGGTCTGGACCAGAACCCAGAACCCACACAGGTCTAGACCAGAACCCAGAACCCACACAGGTCTAGACCAGAACCCTGAACTCACACAGGTCTAGACCAGAACCCAGAACCCACACAGGTCTAGACCAGAACCCAGAACCCACACAGGTCTAGACCAGAACCCAGAACCCACACAGGTCTGGACCAGAACCCAGAACCCACACAGGTCTAGACCAGAACCCAGAACCCACACAGGTCTGGACCAGAACCCAGAACCCACACAGGTCTAGACCAGAACCCAGAACCCACACAGGTCTGGACCAGAACCCAGAACCCACACAGGTCTGGACCAGAACCCTGAACTCACACAGGTCTAGACCAGAACCCAGAACCCACACAGGTCTGGACCAGAACCCAGAACCCACACAGGTCTAGACCAGAACCCAGAACCCACACAGGTCTAGACCAGAACCCAGAACCCACACAGGTCTGGACCAGAACCCAGAACCCACACAGGTCTGGACCAGAACCCAGAACCCACACAGGTCTAGACCAGAACCCAGAACCCACACAGGTCTAGACCAGAACCCTGAACCCACACAGGTCTAGACCAGAACCCAGAACCCACACAGGTCTAGACCAGAACCCAGAACCCACACAGGTCTAGACCAGAACCCAGAACCCACACAGGTCTGGACCAGAACCCAGAACCCACACAGGTCTAGACCAGAACCCAGAACCCACACAGGTCTGGACCAGAACCCAGAACCCACACAGGTCTAGACCAGAACCCAGAACCCACACAGGTCTGGACCAGACAGCTGGGGTTTCTGAGACCCACAGAGAACCAGAATCAACTTGTTTTCAATATAAAACTACGTCTCTCATTTTGGTCTAAAACTTGTGGAGTCATCCACAACAAGAGTCGGGGATGGACCAGTCTACTCCTGGTCTGACTGGTTCAACTGGTCTCTGGAAGACTAGACCAGCTGGGGAGGAGGAGCTGCGTCCAGCGGAGTGGGTGGAAGAAGGAGGATGAAGAATCATCATCATTGTCGCAGTTTACTCCTCTTATGTCCCATTAGGAAGTTTTTAGAAACATGGTTTCGTTTTTAGAACTGGTTCAGTTTTAAGAACTGGTTCATTTTTTTAGAACTTGGTTCAATTTTAGACTGGTTCAGTTTTTAGAACTTGGTTCAATTTTAAGAACTTGGTTCATTTTTTAGAACTTGGTCTGGTTTTAGAACTTGGTTCAGTTTGAAGAACTGGTTCATGTTTTAGAACTTGGTTCAGTTTTAAGAACTGGTTCATTTTTTTAGAACTTGGTTCAGTTTTAAGAACTTGGTTCAGTGTTTAGAACTGGTTCAGCTTTAGAACATGGTTCAGTTTTAAGAACTGGTTCAGTTTTAGAACTTGGTTCAGTTTCAGAGCTTGGATCAGTTTTAAGTACTTGGTTCAGTTTTAAGAACTGGTTCATGTTTTAGAACTTGGTTCAGTTTTAGGAACTTGGTTCAGTTTTAAGAACTGGTTCATGTTTTAGAACTTGGTTCAGTTTTTTAGAACTTGGTTCATTTTAAGAACTTGGTTCAGTTTTAAGAACTGGTTCATGTTTTAGAACTTGGTTCAGTTTTAAGAACTGGTTCATTTTTTTAGAACTTGGTTCAGTTTTAAGAACTTGGTTCAGTGTTTAGAACTGGTTCAGCTTTAGAACATGGTTCAGGTTTAAGAACTGGTTCAGTTTTAGGACTTGGTTCAGTTTCAGAGCTTGGATCAGTTTTAAGTACTTGGTTCAGTTTTAAGAACTGGTTCATGTTTTAGAACTTGGTTCAGTTTTAGGAACTTGGTTCATTTTAAGAACTTGGTTCAGTTTTAAGAACTGGTTCAGTTTTAGAAACTGGTTCAGTTTTAAGAACTGGTTCAGTTTTTAGAACTTGGTTCAATTGTAAGAACTTGGTTCAGCTTTATGAACTGGTTCAGTTTTAGAACTTGGTTCAATTTTAAGAACTTGGTTCATTTTTAGAACTTGGTTTAGCTTTAGAAACTGGTTCAGTTTTAAGAACTGGTTCAGTTTTTAGAACTTGGTTCAATTGTAAGAACTTGGTTCAGCTTTATGAACTGGTTCAGTTTTAGAACTTGGTTCAGTTTTAAGAACTGGTTCATTTTTAGAACTTGGTCTGGTTTTAGAACTTGGTTCAGTTTGAAGAACTGGTTCAGTTTTAGAACTTGGTTCAGTTATAGGAACTTGGTTCATTTTAAGAACTTTGTTCAGTTTTAAGAACTGGTTCAGTTTTAGAAACTGGTTCAGTTTTAAGAACTGGTTCAGTTTTTAGAACTTGGCTCAATTGTAAGAACTTGGTTCAGCTTTATGAACTGGTTCAGTTTTAGAACTTGGTTCAATTTTAAGAACTTGGTTCATTTTTAGAACTTGGTTTAGCTTTAGAAACTGGTTCAGTTTTAAGAACTGGTTCAGTTTTTAGAACTTGGTTCAATTGTAAGAACTTGGTTCAGCTTTATGAACTGGTTCAGTTTTAGAACTTGGTTCAGTTTTAAGAACTGGTTCATTTTTAGAACTTGGTCTGGTTTTAGAACTTGGTTCAGTTTGAAGAACTGGTTCAGTTTTAGAACTTGGTTCAGTTTCAGAGCTTGGATCAGTTTTAAGTACTTGGTTCAGTTTTAAGAACTGGTTCATGTTTTAGAACTTGGTTCAGTTTTAGGAACTTGGTTCATTTTAAGAACTTGGTTCAATTTTAAGAACTGGGTCAGTTTTTAGAACTTGGTTCAGTTTTTTAGAACTTGGTTCATTTTAAGAACTTGGTTCAGTTTGAAGAACTGGTTCAGTTTTAGAACTTGGTTCAGTTTTAAGAACTTGGTTCAGTGTTTAGAACTGGTTCAGCTTTAGAACTTGGTTCAGTTTTAAGATCTGGTTCAGTTTTAGGACTTGGTTCACTTTTTTAGAACCATGTGGTTCACTTTTCAGAACTTGGTTCAGTTTTAAGAACTGGTTCAGTTTTAGGACTTGGTTCACTTTTTAGAACCATGTGGTTCACTTTTCAAAACTTGGTTCAGTTTTTAGAACTTGGGTCCGTTTTTAGAACCATGTGGTTCAGTTTCAGAACTTGGTTCAGTGTTTAGAACTGGTTCAGCTTTAAGAACTTGGTTCAGTTTTAAGAACTTGGTTCAGTTTTTAGAACTGGTTCTGTTCTTAGAACTTGGTACTTTTTAGAACCATGTGGTTCAGTTTCAGAACTTGGTTCAGTTTTAAGAACTTGGTTCAGAGTTTAGAACTGGTTCAGCTTTAGAACTTGGCTCAGCTTTAAGAACTGGTTAGGTTTTTAGAACTTGGTTCAGTTTTCAGAATTTGGTTCAGTTTTAAGAACTTGATTCAGTTTTTAGAACTGGTTCAGTTCTTAGAACTTGGTACTTTTTAGAACCATGTGGTTCACTTTTCAAAACTTGGTTCAGTTTTTAGAACTTGGGTCCATTTTTAGAACCATGTGGTTCACTTTTCAAAACTTGGTTCAGTTTTTAGAACTTGGGTCCGTTTTTAGAACCATGTGGTTCAGTTTCAGAACTTGGTTCAGTTTTAAGAACTTGGTTCAGTGTTTAGAACTGGTTCAGCTTTAGAACTTGGTTCAGCTTTAAGAACTGGTTCAGTTTTAGAACTTGGTTCAGCTTTAAGAACTGGTTAGGTTTTTAGAACTTGGTACTTTTTAGAACCATGTGGTTCACTTTTTAAAACTTGGTTCAGTTTTTAGAACTTGGTTCACTTTTTAGAACCATGTGGTTCACACAAAAGAACTGGGTCTCTACATCTTTCTAGCATAATAAAAAACCTCTGTCCCAGTGTATTCTGGGTTCTGCTGCTCCTGCTTCCATACAGATGTTGTCCTTCAGCTCCACCTTCATTTAAACCCGTAATCAGATTAAAGAAATCAGATTAATTCACAGTTACCGTGGAAACACAGCTATTGTTTCCCTCTGTTTCATGTCCTTCTCCTGCTTGGTGGAAACTTGCGTTGTGCAACCAAGCATCTGCATGTTTTATCAGACTTTCTCGGTTATCCAAAGACCTGATCTCATGTCCGTCTGTCAGTATGCTGGCGTTATCTCAGACCAGAGGAAAGTTTCCTCCACGTAACCCGAGCTGCTCCGCTTCGCTTGGACCTCATCTATCAAATTAAGTAAATTTGCAAAAACACGAGCTGTTGATGTTGGAACCAGGGGCAGTGACCAAAGAGAGGAGAGTCCCTGAAAAGCAGAGTCCCGGAGGGGAGAGTCCCTGAAAAGCAGAGTCCCTGGAGAGGGGAGTCCATGGAGAGAGGAGTCCCCTGGACAAGAGAGTCCCTGGAGAAGAGAGTCCCTGGAGAGGAGAGTCCCTGGAGAGGGGAGTCCCTGGAGAGGGGAGTCCCTGGAGAGGGGAGTCCCTGGAAAGCAGAGTCCCGGAGGGGAGAGCAGCTGGAAAGGAGAGTCCCAGAGAGAAGAGTTCCTGGAGAGGAGAGTCTCTGGAAAGAAGAGTTCCTGGAGAGGAGTGTCCCAAAGAGGAGAGTCCCTGGAGAGGAGCGTCCCTGGAGAAGAGAGTCCCCGGAGAAGAGAGTCCCTGGAGAGGGGAGTCCCTGGAGAGGGGAGTCCCTGGAGAGGGGAGTCCCTGGAGAAGAGAGTCCCTGGAGAGGGGAGTCCCTGGAGAGGGGAGTCCCTGGAGAGGAGAGTTCCTGGAGAAGAGAGTCCCCGGAGAAGAGAGTCCCTGGAGAGGGGAGTCCCTGGAGAGGGGAGTCCCTGGAGAAGAGAGTCCCTGGAGAGGGGAGTCCCTGGAGAGGGGAGTCCCTGGAGAAGAGAGTCCCCGGAGAAGAGAGTCCCTGGAGAGGGGAGTCCCTGGAGAGGGGAGTCCCTGGAGAGGAGAGTTCCTGGAGAAGAGAGTCCCTGGAGAGGGGAGTCCCTGGAGAGGGGAGTCCCTGGAGAGGAGTGTCCCAAAGAGGAGAGTCCCTGGAGAGGAGCGTCCCTGGAGAAGAGAGTCCCCGGAGAAGAGAGTCCCTGGAGAGGGGAGTCCCTGGAGAGGGGAGTCCCTGGAGAGGGGAGTCCCTGGAGAAGAGAGTCCCTGGAGAGGGGAGTCCCTGGAGAGGGGAGTCCCTGGAGAGGAGAGTTCCTGGAGAGGGGAGTCCCTGGAGAAGAGAGTCCCGGAGAGGACAGTCCCAGAGAGAAGAGTTCCTGGAGAGGGAAGTCCCTGTAGAGGAGAGTCTCTGGAAAGAAGAGTTCCTGGAGAGGAGTGTCCCAAAGAGGAGAGTCCCTGGAGAGGAGCCTCCCTGGAGAGGAGCGTCCCTGGAGAAGAGAGTCCCCGGAGAAGAGAGTCCCTGGAGAAGAGAGTCCCTGGAGAGGGGAGTCCCTGGAGAGGGGAGTCCCTGGAGAGGAGCGTCCCTGGAGAAGAGAGTCCCTGGAGAGGGGACTCCCGGACAGGAGAGTCCCTGGAGAGGAGAGTCTCTGGAAAGAAGAGTTCCTGGAGAGGAGTGTCCCAAAGAGGAGAGTCCCTGGAGAGGAGCGTCCCTGGAGAAGAGAGTCCCCGGAGAAGAGAGTCCCTGGAGAGGGGAGTCCCTGGAGAGGGGAGTCCCTGGAGAAGAGAGTCCCGGAGAGGAGAGTCCCTGGAGAGGGGAGTCCCTGGAGAGGAGCGTCCCTGGAGAAGAGAGTCCCTGGAGAGGAGAGTCCCTGAAAAGCAGAGTCCTGGAGAGGAGAGTCCCAGAGAGGGGAGTCCCTGGAGAGGAGAGTCCCTGGAGAGGGGAGTCCCAAAGAGGAGAGTCCCAGAGAGAAGAGTTCCTGGAGAGGAGTGTCCCAAAGAGGAGAGTCCCAAAGAGGAGAGTCCCTGGAGAGGAGCCTCCCTGGAGAGGAGCCTCCCTGGAGAGGAGCCTCCCTGGAGAGGAGCCTCCCTGGAGAAGAGAGTCCCCGGAGAAGAGAGTCCCTGGAGAGGGGAGTCCCTGGAGAGGGGAGTCCCTGGAGAAGAGAGTCCCTGGAGAGGAGCGTCCCTGGAGAAGAGAGTCCCCGGAGAAGAGAGTCCCTGGAGAGGGGAGTCCCTGGAGAGGGGAGTCCCTGGAGAGGAGCGTCCCTGGAGAGGAGAGTCCCTGAAAAGCAGAGTCCTGGAGAGGAGAGTCCCAGAGAGGAGAGTTCCTGGAGAGGGGAGTCCCTGGAGAAGAGAGTCCCTGGAGAGGAGCGTCCCTGGAGAGGGGAGTCCCTGGAGAGGAGAGTCCCTGGAGAGGAGAGTCCCAAAGAGGAGAGTCGCAGAGAGAAGAGTTCCTGGAGAGGGAAGAGTCCCAAAGAGGAGAGTCCCAAAGAGGAGAGTCCCTGGAGAGGAGCCTCCCTGGAGAGGAGCGTCCCTGGAGAAGAGAGTCCCCGGAGAAGAGAGTCCCTGGAGAGGGGAGTCCCTGGAGAGGGGAGTCCCTGGAGAAGAGAGTCCCTGGAGAGGAGCGTCCCTGGAGAGGGGAGTCCCTGGAGAGGAGAGTCCCTGGAGAGGAGAGTCCCAGAGAGAAGAGTTCCTGGAGAGGGGAGTCCCTGGAGAGGAGAGTCCCTGGAGAGGAGAGTCCCAGAGAGGAGAGTCCCTGGAGAGGAGAGTCCCCCTGGAGAGGGGAGTTCCTGGAGAGGAGCGTCCCTGGAGAGGGGAGTCCCTGGAGAAGAGAGTCCCTGGAGAGGAGAGTTCCTGGAGAAGAGAGTCCCTGAAGAGGGGAGTCCCTGGAGAAGAGAGTCCCTGGAGAGGGGAGTCCCTGGAGAAGAGAGTCCCTGGAGAGGGGAGTCCCGAAGAGGAGACTCCCTTGAGAAGTAAGTCCCTGGAGAAGAGAGTCCCTGGAGAGGGGAGTCCCTGGAGAGGGGAGTCCCTGGAGAAGAGAGTCCCTGGAGAGGGGAGTCCCTGGAGAAGAGAGTCCCTGGAGAGGAGAGTCCCAAAGAGGAGACTCCCTGGAAAGGAGAGTCCCTGGAGAAGAGAGTCCCAGAGAGGGGAGTTCCTGGAGAGGAGTGTCCCAGAGAGGAGAGTTCCTGGAGAGGAGTGTCCCAGAGAGGAGGGTCCCTGGAGAGGGGACTCCCGGACGGGAGAGTCCCTGGAGAAGAGAGTCCCTAGAGAGGAGAGTCCCAGAGAAGAGCGTTCCGGAGAGGTAAGTCCCTAAAGAGGAGAGTCCCTGTAGAGGAGAGTCTCTGGAGAGGAGAGTCCCTGGAGAGGAGAGTTCCTGGAGAGGGGCGTCCCTGGAGAGGTACGTCCCTGGAGAAGAGAGTCCTTGGAGAAGAGAGTCCCTGGAGAGAGGAGTCCCTGGAGAGGAGAGTCCCAAAGAGTAGAGTCCCAGGAGAGGAGAGTACCTGGAAAGGAGAGTCCCAGAGAGGAGAGTCCCTGGAGAGGAGAGTCCCAGAGAAGAGAGTTCCTGGAGAGGAGACTCCCAGAGATGAGAGTCCCTGGAGAGGGAAGTCCCTGTAAATGGGGCGTCCCGGAGAGGAGACTCCCTGGAGAGGAGACTCCCAGAGAGGAGAGTCCCTGGAGAAGAGACTCCCTGGAGAGGAGACTCCCAGAGAGGAGAGTCCCTGGAGAAGGGAGTCCCTGGAGAGGAGAGTCCCAAAGAGGAGAGTCCCTGGAAAGGAGAGTCCCTGGAGAGGAGAGTCCCTGGAAAGGAGAGTCCCTGGAAAGGAGCGTCCCGGAGAAGAGAGTCCCTGGAGAAGAGAGTCCCTGGAGAGAGGAGTCCCTGGAGAAGGGAGTCCCTGGAGAGGAGAGTCCCAAAGAGGAGAGTCCCTGGAAAGGAGAGTCCCTGGAGAGGAGAGTCCCTGGAAAGGAGAGTCCCTGGAGAGGAGAGTCCCTGGAGAGGAGAGTCCCTGTAGAGGAGAGTCCCTGGAAAGGAGCGTCCCGGAGAGGAGAGTCCCTGTAGAGGAGAGTCTCTGGAGAGGAGAGTCCCATAGAGAAGAGTCCCAGAGAGGAGAGTTCCTGGAGAGGGAAGTCCCTTGAGAGGTAAGTCCCTGGATAAGAGAGTCCCTGGAGAAGAGAGTCCCTGGAGAGGAGAGTCCCAGAGAGGAGTCCCTGGAGAGGGGAGTCCCTGGAGAGGAGAGTCCCAGAGAGGAGAGTCCCAGAGAGGAGAGTCCCTGGAGAGGAGAGTCCCAGAGAGGAGAGTCCCTGGAGAGGAGCGTCCCTAGAGAGCAATGTCCCCGGAGACTGGACTAGATCAGGTCCACAGGCCAGGTTGGATCAGGTCCACAGGCCGAACTAGATCAGGTCCACATGCTTGACTAGGGCTGGTCCACATTCCCGCTCTCTGTTGTCTGTTTGGATGCCCTCAGACCAGAGTCCAGGTTCTCTGGTGGTTCCAGAGGGTCCACAAGCAGAATGAGAGGCAGAACCTCCAGTTACCAGACCCTGTCTGTGGATCCAGCTCCCAGTCTGGTTTTAGGAAGCAGAACCGGCTCCTGGGACAGGATTCCAGGTCTACCAGACTGGACCAATCCACAGTAGTTCACCTCCACCGGTTCATCAACCGCAGAGCCAATCATGAGGAACTTTTCCAGCTGAGAGCGAAACCTCCATGAATCAGCACGTCCTCCTCCTCGTCTTCCTCAGCAGCCCGTGAACCTGATTAGCATCGGCAGTGGGTGGGGTCAGAGTGTTAATGCGGAAAATGGCGACCACACTTTCCAGGTGGTCCTGCCTCCCCAGGAGAGTCGGGACCAGCTGGAGCTTCAGGCGACCGTGCACGCTGACCTGAGGTGAGTCTGGGAGGTGCCCGAGAGGGAGATGCGGGTGAACGCCGCTGGCCGATCACAGCACACATTACAACGCCTCACCTCCATCTAGGTTTGAGCAGGTCGGTGATGGGGCTGATGTCAGAAAGATTCCTGAGAACTGAAGCAGAGACGTGCAGCTGAGCTGGACCAGCAGGAACCGGACTACTGACCGGAACTAGTCCAGATCATAGCTGCAGGTGGAGATCCTGGTCAACCTGACCATAAACCTGCACACCAGTCCTGAGATCCAGGTCAGCAGGATCAGGGAAGTCTCTAAAAGCTGCAGGACCAAGACATCCCGGTCTGGTCCACCCTGAAACCTGGATCCTGGTCCACCCTGAAGCCTGGACCTGAAGGCTGCAGGCCACCACGTGCTGAAGGCTGCAGGCCACCGCGCGCTGAAGGCTGCGGGCCACCGCGCGCTGAAGGCTGCGGGCCACCGCGCGCTGAAGGCTGCAGGCCACCGCGTGCTGAAGGCTGCGGGCCACCGCGCGCTGAAGGCTGCGGGCCACCGCGCGCTGAAGGCTGCAGGCCACCGCGCGCTGAAGGCTGCAGGCTGCAGGCCACCGCGCGCAGAAGGCTGCAGGCCGCGGGGCACCGCGCGCTGAAGGCTGCAGGCCACCGCGTGCTGAAGGCTGAGGGCCACCGCGCGCTGAAGGCTGCGGGCCACTGCGCGCTGAAGGCTGCAGGCCACCGCGCGCTGAAGGCTGCAGGCTGCAGGCCACCGTGCGCAGAAGGCTGCAGGCCGCGGGGCACCGCGCGCTGAAGGCTGCAGGCCACCGCGTGCTGAAGGCTGAGGGCCACCGCGCGCTGAAGGCTGCGGGCCACCGTGCGCTGAAGGCTGCGGGCCACCGCGTGCTGAAGGCTGCAGGCCACCGCGCGCTGAAGGTTACAGGCCACCGCGCGCTGAAGGCTTCAGGCCACCGTGCGCAGAAGGCTTCAGGCCACTGCGCGCTGAAGGCTTCAGGCCACCGCGCGCTGAAGGCTGCGGGCCACCGTGTGCTGAAGGCTGCAGGATTCAGGATTCAGGATTCAGGACGGACATCTGAGAGTCCAGGATCAGGATTCAGTAGCACAGAGGCTCTGACAACCCAGCAGCCCTGTGGTCCTGGTCCTGAAACCAGGTCCTGAACCCTGGTCCTGAAACCAGGTCCTGAAACCTGGTCCTGAAACCTGGTCCTGAAACCAGGTCCTGAACCCTGGTCCTGAAACCAGGTCCTGCAACCTGGTCCTGAAACCAGGTTCTGAAACCTGGTCCTGAAACCTGGTCCTGAAACCTGGTCCTGAAACCAGGTCCTGAAACCTGGTCCTGAAACCAGGTCCTGAAACCTGGTCCTGAAACCTGGTCCTGAAACCTGGTCCTGAAACCAGGTCCTGAAACCTGGTCCTGAAACCAGATCCTGAACCCTGGTCCTGAAACCTGGTCCTGAAACCAGGTCCTGAAACCAGGTCCTGAACCCTGGTCCTGAAACCTGGTCCTGAAACCAGGTCCTGAAACCAGGTCCTGAACCCTGGTCCTGAAACTTGGTTTTGAAACCTGGTCCTAAAACCAGGTCCTGAAACCTGGTCCTGAAACCAGATCCTGAACCCTGGTCCTGAAACCTGGTCCTGAAACCAGGTCCTGAAACCAGGTCCTGAACCCTGGTCCTGAAACCAGATCCTGAACCCTGGTCCTGAAACCTGGTCCTGAAACCAGGTCCTGAAACCAGGTCCTGAACCCTGGTCCTGAAACCTGGTCCTGAAACCAGGTCCTGAAACCAGGTCCTGAACCCTGGTCCTGAAACTTGGTTTTGAAACCTGGTCCTAAAACCAGGTCCTAAAACCTGGTCCTGAAACCTGGTCCTGAAACCAGGTCCTGAAACCAGGTCCTGAAACCTGGTCCTGAAACCAGGTCATGAAACTCAGTCCTGAAACCTGGTCCTGAAACCAGGTCCTGAAACCTGGATGTACTGCTCCACATTCTGGTTTTTCTAATCCAGATTCTGGATGTCCTGCTCCAGATTGTGGATATCCTGGTCCAGATTCTGGGTGTTCTGATCTAGTTTCTGGATGTCCCGGTCCAGATTCTGGATGTCCTGCTCCATATTCTGGTTTTCCTGCTCCACATTCTGGTTTTCCTGCTCCACATTCTGGATATCCTGGTCCAGATTCTGGATTTCCTGATCAAAATTCTGGATGTCCTGGTCCAGATTTTTTATGTCCCAGTCCAGATTCTGGGTGTCCTATTCCAAATTCTGGATGTCCTGGTCCAGATTCTGGATGTCGTGGTCCAGTTTCTGGACTACTTGGTCCAGATTCTGGATTTTATGGTCCAGTTTCTGGATGTCCCGGTCCAGAGTATGGATGTGTTGCTCCAGATTCTGGATATCCTGATCCATATTCTAGATGTCCTGGTTCACTTTCTCAACTACTTGGTCCAGTTTCTGGATTTCATGGTCGAGATTCTGGAAGTCGAGAACCAGATTCTGGATGTCCCGGTCCAGATTCTGGTTGTCCCCGTCCAGAGTCTGGATGTCCTGCTCGAGATTCTGAATATCCTTGTCCAGATTCTGGATATACTGGTCCAGATTCTGAATGTCCTGCTCCAGACTCTTGATGTCCCGGTCCAGATTCTGGATGTCCTGCTCCACATTCTGGATGTCCCGGTCCAGAGTCTGGATGTCCTGCTCGAGATTCTGGATATCCTGGTCCAGATTCTTATGTTCCAGTCCAGATTCTGGATTTCCTGTTTCAAATTCTGGATGTCCCGGTCCAGATATTGATGTCCTGGTCCAGATTCTGAATGTCCAGCTCCAGATTCTGGATATCCTGGTCCGGAACTTGATGTCCTGGTCCAGATTCTGGATGTCCTGTTCCAAATTTTGAAAGTGCCAGTCCAGATTCTGGATGTTCCGCTCCAAAACGTTGGATGTCCTGCCTCAGATATTGGATGTCTTGGTCCAGATACTGGATGTCCTTGTCCAGATTCTGGATATACCGGTCCAGATTCTGAATGTCCTGCTCCAGACTCTTGATGTCCCGGTCCAGATTCTGGATGTCCTGCTCGAGATTCTGGATATCCTGGTCCAGATTCTGGATTTCCTGTTCCAAATTTGGATGTCCCGGTCGAGATTCTGGATGTCCTGGTCCAGATTCTGAATGTCCCAGTCCAGATCCTGGATGTCCTGGTCCAGATTCTGGATATGCTGGTCAAGATTCTGGATATCCTGGTCCAGATTCTGGATTTCCCAGTCCAGATTCTGGATGTCCTGGTCCAGATTCTGGATGTCCCGGTCAAGATTCTGGATGTCAGGTCCAGATTCTGGATGTCCTGGTCCAGATTCTGGATATTCTGGTCCAGATTCTGGATTTCCTGTTCCAAATTTGGATGTCCCGGTCGAGATTCTGGATGTCCTGGTCCAGATTCTGAATGTCCCAGTCCAGATCCTGGATGTCCTGGTCCAGATTCTGGATATGCTGGTCCAGATTCTGGATTTCCCAGTCCAGATTCTGGATGTCCTGGTCCAGATTCTGGATGTCCCGGTCAAGATTCTGGATGTCAGGTCCAGATTCTGGATGTCCTGGTCCAGATTCTGGATGTCCTGCTCCAGATTCTGGATGTCATGTTCCAGATTTTGGATGTCAGGTCCAGATTCTGGATGTCCTGGTCCAGATTCTGGATGTCCTGCTCCAGATTCTGGATGTCATGTTCCAGATTCTGGATGTCCCGGTCCAGATTCTGGATGTCCTGCTTCAGATTCTTGATGTCCTGGGTCAGTTTCTGGATTTTCTGGTCCAGTTTCTGGATGTAACGGTCAAGATTCTTGATGTCCTGCTCCACATTCTGGATATCGTGGTCCAGATTCTGGATTTTCTGGTCCAGTTTCTGGATGTAACGGTCCAGTTTCTGGATGTCCTGCTCCACATTCTGGTTTTCCTAATCCAGATTTTGGATGTCCTGCTCGAGATTCTGGATATCCTGGTCCAGATTCTGGATTTCCTGTTCCAAATTTGGATGTCCCGGTCGAGATTCTGGATGTCCTGGTCCAGATTCTGAATGTCCCAGTCCAGATCCTGGATGTCCTGGTCCAGATTCTGGATATGCTGGTCAAGATTCTGGATATCCTGGTCCAGATTCTGGATGTCCTCCCAGTCCAGATTCTGGATGTCCTGGTCCAGATTCTGGATGTCCCGGTCAAGATTCTGGATGTCAGGTCCAGATTCTGGATGTCCTGTCTCTCCCTCTTTTCCCTTTTTTTTCCCCTTTTTTCTTTCCCCCCCCCCTTTCTGTTTTTCTATCCAGATTCTTTATGTCCTGCTCTAGATTCTGGATATCCTGGTCCAGATTCTGGATATCCTGGTCCAGGTTCTTGATGTCATGGTTCAGATTCTGGATGTGCTGCTCCACATTCTGGTTTTCCTGATCCAGATTCTGGATGTCCTGCTCTAGATTCTGGATATCCTGGTCCAGATTCTGGATGTCATGTTCCAGATTCTGGATGTCCTTGTGCAGATTCTGGATGTTCTGCTCCAGTTTCTGGATGTCCTGGTCCAGTTTCCGGATGTCCCAGTCCAGATTGTGGATGTCCTGCTCCAGATTCTGCATGTCCTGGTCCAGATTGGTGATTTCCTGGTCCAGTTTCTGGATGTCCGTGCTCCACAGTAGCGTACCGTGCCGCACCGTACTGTGCTGTACCGTGCTGTACTGTGCCGTACCATAGTGTACCGTGCTGTACCGTGCTGTACCGTGCTGTACTGTACCGTGCTGTGCCGTGCTGTACTGTACCGTACTGTACCGTGCTGTACTGTACCGTGCTGTGCCGTGCTGTACTGTGCCGTGCTGTACCGTGCTGTGCCGTGCTGTACTGTGCTGTACTGTGCCGTGCTGTACCGTGCTGTACTGTGCCGTACCGTGCTGTACCGTGCTGTACTGTACCGTGCTGTACTGTGCCGTACCGTGCTGTACCGTGCTGTACCATGCTGTACCGTGCTGTACTGTACCGTGCTGTACTGTGCCGTACCGTGCTGTACCGTGCTGTACCATGCTGTACCGTGCTGTACTGTACCGTGCTGTACTGTGCCGTACCGTGCTGTACTGTGCCGTGCTGTACCGTGCTGTACTGTGCTGTACTGTGCCGTGCTGTACCATGCTGTACCGTGCTGTACTGTGCCAGACCGTGCTGTACCATGCTGTACCGTGCTGTACTGTACCGTGCTGTACCGTGCTGTACCGTGCTGTACTGTGCCGTGCTGTACTGTACCGTGCTGCACTGTGCCGTACTGTACCGTACCATAGTGAACCGTGCTGTACCGTACTGTACCGTACTTTACCATACTGTACCGTACTGTACCGTGCTGTACCGTGCTGTACCGTGCTATACTGTGCCGTACCATAGTGAACCGTGCTGTACCGTACTGTACCGTGCTTTACCGTGCTGTACCGTGCTGTACCGTGCTATACTGTGCCGTACCATAGTGAACCGTGCTGTACCATGCTGTACCGTGCTTTACCGTGCTGTACCGTGCTGTACCGTGCCGTACCATAGTGAACCGTGCTGTACCGTGCTGTACCGTGCTATACTGTGCCGTACCATAGTGAACCGTGCTGTACCGTACTGTACCGTGCTATACTGTGCCGTACCATAGTGAACCGTGCTGTACCGTGCTCTACCGTGCTGTACCGTGCTGTACCGTGCTGTACTGTGCCGTACCATAGTGAACCGTGCTGTACCGTGCTGTACCGTGCTATACTGTGCCGTACCATAGTGAACCGTGCTGTACCGTACTGTACCGTACTTTACCGTGCTGTACCGTGCTGTACCGTGCTGTACCGTGCTATACTGTGCCGTACCATAGTGAACCGTGCTGTACCGTACTGTACCGTGCTTTACCGTACTGTACTGTGCCGTACCATAGTGAACCGTGCTGTACCGTGCTGTACTGTGCCGTACCATAGTGAACCGTGCTGTACCGTGCTGTACTGTGCCGTACCGTGCTGTACTGTACCGTGCTGTACCGTACTGTACCATAACATACCGTGCTGTACCGTACTGAACCGTGCTGTACCGTAGTGAACCGTGCTGTACCGTATCATACCGGGCTGTACCATAGTGTACTGTGCTGTACCATAGCATACCGGGCTGTACCATACTGTACCGTGAAGTACCGTAGCATACCGGGCTGCACCGTAGCATACCGGGCTGTACCGTAGTGAACCGTGCTGTACCGTAGCATACCGGGCTGCACCGTAGCATACCGGGCTGTACCGTAGTGAACCGTGCTGTACCGTAGCATACCGGGCTGCACCGTAGCATACCGGGCTGTACCGTAGTGAACCGTGCTGTACCGTAGCGTACCGGGCTGTACCATACTGTACCGTGCTGTACCGTAGCATACCGGGCTGCACCGTAGCATATCGGGCTGTACCATACTGTACCGTGCTGTACCGTAGCATACCGGGCTGTACCGTAGTGAACCGTGCTGTACCGTAGCGTACCGTGCTGTACCATAGCATACCGGGCTGTACCATACTGTACCGTGAAGTACCGTAGCATACCGGGCTGTACCATACTGTACCGTGCTGTACCGTAGCATACCGGGCTGCACCGTAGCATACCGGGCTGTACCGTAGTGAACCGTGCTGTACCGTAGCGTACCGGGCTGTACCATAGCATACCGGGCTGTACCATACTGTACCGTGAAGTACCGTAGCATACCGGGCTGTACCATACTGTACCGTGCTGTACCGTAGCATACCGGGCTGCACCGTAGCATACCGGGCTGTACCGTAGTGAACCGTGCTGTACCGTAGCGTACCGGGCTGTACCATACTGTACCGTGCTGTACCGTAGCATACCGGGCTGCACCGTAGCATACCGGGCTGTACCGTAGCATACCGTGCTGTACCGTAGCATACCGGGCTGCACCGTAGCATACCGGGCTGTACCGTAGCATACCGGGCTGCACCGTAGCATACCGGGCTGTACCGTAGTGAACCGTGCTGTACCGTAGCATACCGGGCTGTACCGTAGTCCTGCTCCAGATTCTGCATGTCCTGGTCCAGATTGGTGATTTCCTGGTCCAGATTCTGGATGTCCAGGTCCAGATTCTGGATGTGCTGCACCAGATTTTGAATGTCCCGTCCTGATTCTGGATGTGATGTTACAGATTCTGCATTTCCCGGTCAAGATCCTGGATATCCTGCTCCAGAGTCTGAATGTCCTGGTCCAGATTCTGGATTTCCTGGTCCAGTTTCTGGATGTCCTGGTCCAGATTCTGGATGTCCTGGTCCAGATTCTGGATGTCCTGCTCCACATTCTGGATATCCTGGTCCAGATTCTGGATGTCCTGCTTCGAGATTCTGGTTTTCCTGATCCAGATTCTGGATATCCTGGTCCAGATTCTGAATGTCCCACTCCAGATTCTGGATGTCCTTGCCCAGATTCTGGATATCCTGGTCCAGATTCTGGATGTACTGCTCCACATTCTGGTTTTCCTGATCCAGTTTCTGGATATCCTGGTCCAGGTTCTTGATGTCCTGTTCCAAATTCTGGATGTCCCGGTCCAGATTCTGGATGTCGTGCTCCACATTCTGGATGTCCTGCTCCACATTCTGGATGTCCTGGTCCACATTCTGGATGTCCCGGTCCAGATTCTGGATGTCCCGGTCCAGATTCTGGATGTCCCGGTCCAGATTCTGGATGTCGTGCTCCACATTCTGGATGTCCTGGTCCACATTCTGGATGTCCTGGTCCAGGTTCTTGATGTCCTGTTCCAAATTCTGGATGTCCCGGTCCAGATTCTGGATGTCCCGGTCCAGATTCTGGATGTACTGCTCCACATTCTGGTTTTCCTGATCCAGTTTCTGGATATCCTGGTCCAGGTTCTTGATGTCCTGTTCCAAATTCTGGATGTCCCGGTCCAGATTCTGGATGTCCTGCTCCACATTCTGGATGTCCTGGTCCACATTCTGGATGTCCCGGTCCAGATTCTGGATGTCCCGGTCCAGATTCTGGATGTCGTGCTCCACATTCTGGATGTCCTGTTCCAAATTCTGTATGTGCTGCTCCACATTCTGGATACCGTACTGCTGTACCGTAGCGTACTCTGCTGTACCGTAGTGAACCGTGCTGTACCATGCTGCACCGTAGTGTACCGTGCTGCACCATAGTGTACCGTGCTGAACCGTACTGTACCGTAGTGAACCGTGCTGTACCGTACTGTACCGTGCTCTACTGTAGCATACCGTGCTGTACCGTACTGTACCGTGCTGTACCGTAGCATACCGTGATGTACCGTGGCGTACCCTGCTGAACCGTAGTGTACCGTGATGTACCATGCCGTACCGCAGTGTACTGTGCTGTACCGTAGCGTACTGTGCTGTACCGTAGCGTACCATAGTGTACCGTGCTGTACCGTAGTGTACCGTGCTGTACTAGTGTACCGTGCTGTACGTAGTGTACCGTGCTGTACCGTAGTGTACCGTAGTGTACCGTAGTGTACCGTGCTGTACCGTAGTGTACCGTGCTGTACCGTAGTGTACCGTAGTGTACCGTGCTGTACCGTAGCGTACCGTAGTGTACCGTGCTGTACCGTAGTGTACCGTAGTGTACCGTGCTGTACTGTAGTGTACCGTGCTGTACCGTAGTGTACCGTGCTGTACTGTAGTGTACCGTAGTGTACCGTGCTGTACCGTAGTGTACTCTGCTGAATTGTAGTGTACCGTGCTGTACCGTAGTGTACCGTAGTGTACCATGCTGTACCGTAGTGTACTCTGCTGAATTGTAGTGTACCGTGCTGTACCGTAGTGTACCGTAGTGTACCGTGCTGTACCGTAGCGTACCGTAGTGTACCGTGCTGTACCGTAGTGTACCGTAGTGTACCGTAGTGTACCGTAGTGTACCGTAGTGTACCGTGCTGTACCGTAGTGTACCGTGCTGTACCGTAGTGTACCGTAGTGTACCGTAGTGTACCGTAGTGTACCGTGCTGTACCGTAGTGTACCGTGCTGTACCGTAGTGTACCGTGCTGTACCGTAGTGTACCATGCTGTACCGTAGTGTACTCTGCTGAATTGTAGTGTACCGTGCTGTACCGTAGTGTACCGTAGTGTACCGTGCTGTACCGTAGCGTACCGTAGTGTACCGTGCTGTACCGTAGTGTACCCTGCTGTACCGTAGCGTACCGTAGTGTACCGTGCTGTACCGTAGTGTACCGTAGTGTACCGTGCTGTACCGTAGTGTACCGTGCTGTACTGTAGTGTACCGTAGTGTACCGTGCTGTACCGTAATGTACTCTGCTGAATTGTAGTGTACCGTGCTGTACCATAGCGTACCGTAGTGTACCATGCTGTACAGTACCGCACTCTGCTGTATCGTAGTGTACCGTGCTGTACAGTACCGCACTCTGCTGTATCGTAGTGTACCATGCTGTACTCTGCTGTACCGTAGTGTACCCTGCAGAATTGTAGTGTACCGTAGCGTACTGTGTTGTACCCTGCTGTACCATAGCGTACCGTGCCGTACTCTGCTGTACCGTAGTGCACGCTGCTGAATTGTAGTGTACCGTAGCGTACTGTGCTGGACCCTGCTGTACTGCAGCGCACCGTACTCTGCTGTACCGTAGTGTACCCTGCTGAACTGTAGTGTACCGTGCTGTACCCTGCTGTACCGTAGTGTACCGTGCTGTACCGTAGTGTACCGTGCCGTACCCTGCTGTACCGTAGTGTACCGTGCTGTACCGTAGTGTACCGTGCCGTACCCTGCTGTACCGTAGTGTACCGTGCTGTACCGTAGTGTACCGTGCCGTACCCTGCTGTTCCGTAGTGTACCGTGCTGTACCGTAGCGTGCCGTGCCGTACCCTGCTGTACCGTAGTGTACCGTGCTGTACCGTAGTGTACCCTGCTGTACCGTAGTGTACCGTGCTGTACCGTAGTGTACCGTGCCGTACCCTGCTGTTCCGTAGTGTACCGTGCTGTACCGTAGTGTACCGTGCTGTACCGTAGCGTACCCTGCTGTACCATAGTGTACCGTGCCGTACCCTGCTGTACCGTAGTGTACCGTGCCGTACCCTGCTGTTCCGTAGTGTACCGTGCTGTACCGTAGCGTGCCGTGCCGTACCCTGCTGTACCGTAGTGTACCGTGCTGTACCGTAGTGTACCGTGCTGTACCGTAGTGTACCCTGCTGTACCGTAGTGTACCCTGCTGTACCGTAGCGTACCGTGCCGTACCGTGCTGTACCGTAGTGTACCGTGCTGTACCGTAGTGTACCCTGCTGTACCGTAGCGTACCGTGCCGTACCGTGCTGTACCGTAGTGTACCGTGCTGTACCGTAGTGTACCCTGCTGTACCGTAGTGTACCGTGCTGTACCGTAGTGTACCCTGCTGTACCGTAGTGTACCGTGCTGTACCGTAGTGTACCCTGCTGTACCGTAGTGTACCGTGCTGTACCATAGTGTACCGTGCCGTACCCTGCTGTTCCGTAGTGTACCGTGCTGTACCGTAGTGTACCCTGCTGTACCGTAGTGTACCGTGCTGTACCGTAGTGTACCCTGCTGTACCGTAGTGTACCGTGCTGTACCATAGTGTACCGTGCTGTACCATAGTGTACCGTGCCGTACCCTGCTGTTCCGTAGTGTACCGTGCTGTACCGTAGCGTGCCGTGCCGTACCCTGCTGTTCCGTAGTGTACCGTGCTGTACCGTAGTGTACCCTGCTGTACCGTAGTGTACCGTGCTGTACCGTAGTGTACCCTGCTGTACCGTAGTGTACCGTGCTGTACCATAGTGTACCGTGCTGTACCATAGTGTACCCTGCTGTACCGTAGTGTACCCTGCTGTACCGTAGTGTACCGTGCTGTACCATAGTGTACCGTGCTGTACCGTAGTGTACCGTGCTGTACCGTAGTGTACCCTGCTGTACCGTAGTGTACCGTGCTGTACCATAGTGTACCGTGCTGTACCGTAGTGTACCCTGCTGTACCGTAGTGTACCGTGCTGTACCATAGTGTACCGTGCTGTACCATAGTGTACCGTGCCGTACCCTGCTGTTCCGTAGTGTACCGTGCTGTACCGTAGCGTGCCGTGCCGTACCCTGCTGTTCCGTAGTGTACCGTGCTGTACCGTAGCGTGCCGTGCCGTACCCTGCTGTACCGTAGTGTACCGTGCTGTACCGTAGTGTACCCTGCTGT
Organism: Atherinomorus stipes; assembly: GCA_023101725.1. Classification (NCBI taxonomy): domain Eukaryota; kingdom Metazoa; phylum Chordata; class Actinopteri; order Atheriniformes; family Atherinidae; genus Atherinomorus; species Atherinomorus stipes. Next base: position 452,284 of record JALJCO010001934.1, on the reverse strand, counting down.
ACCGTAGTGTACCGTGCTGTACCGTAGTGTACCCTGCTGTACCGTAGTGTACCGTGCTGTACCATAGTGTACCGTGCCGTACCCTGCTGTACCGTAGTGTACCGTAGTGTACCGTGCTGTACCGTAGCGTACCCTGCTGTACCGTAGTGTACCGTGCTGTACCGTAGCGTACCCTGCTGTACCGTAGCGTACCCTGCTGAATTGTAGTGTACCGTAGCGTACTGTGCTGGACCCTGCTGTACTGCAGCGTACGGTACCCTGCTGTACCGTAGTGTACCGTGCTGTACCGTAGTGTACCGTGCTGTACCGTAGCGTACTCTGCTGTACCGTAGTGTACCCTGCTGTACCGTAGCGTACTCTGCTGTACCGTAGTGTACCCTGCTGTACCGTAGCGTGCCGTGCCGTACTCTGCTGTACCGTAGTGTACCGTAGCGTACTCTGCTGTACCGTAGTGTACCCTGCTGTACCGTAGCGTGCCGTGCCGTACTCTGCTGTACCGTAGTGTACCGTAGCGTACTCTGCTGTACCGTAGCGTACTCTGCTGTACCGTGCCCCATCCAGCTTCCATGGAAAAGGCCAGTTAGTCCAGATTCAGGACTACTTTGTCCAGCTCCTGGATTTCTTGGTCCAGAAGTGTGATGATGAACAGCCCAATTATCTTCTTTTCTCTGCTTGAATAACAGAACCATGTGACATCATCACAGCTCCTCATTGGTCCGTGCAGGCCACTGAGGAACATCTAGTTCTGTCTGCACATAAACGTTTTCTAAAGTTTAGTTTCAGTGGATTTTAGAGGTTTTGTTGAAGATCTAAGTTTTGTTTTGTTCTCTGTTAGAAAATGCTGTGTAGAATTTAGCTCAATGTTATTCGTGACTGCCGTTTTTAAATTCAATTTGGTTAGAAATAATACTAAAGTTCAATAGAAAAAAAATTCTTTCTAAAAAAGGAAAAGGAAATCATCTTTAACAAAGCAAAACTTTTTTTTTAGTTTAATTTTTGTTTGTTTTTAAGGCGCGAAGCTCCACCGGAAGTCAGTATGGCTTCCTGTGAATTCTGGGTAATGAAGTATTTGTGGTTTGTTGTTGTCACGTGACGCTAGCTAGCGCGGCTGCTAGCCCGCGAGGCTCCGGAGAGTCTCGGAACCGGACCGGGATGCTGAGCGGGAAGACGGTGATCGTGACCGGAGCCAACAGCGGGGTCGGGAAGGCCACCGCGGCCGGGGTGGTGAAGCTCCAGGGTCGGGTGATCATGGCCTGTCGGGACCGGGGCAGGGCCGAAGAGGCCGCCCGGGACATCATGCAGGAGACCGGGGCGGACCAGAACCAGGTGGTGGTCCGCCTGCTGGACCTGGCCTCGCTCACGTCCGTCCGAGCTTTCTGTGAGGAGATCCTGAAGGTAGCTGGAGGTTCTGAGAAGTTCAGACAGTTATAACGACTTTATAAACTAATAAACATGAGAATTAATTACAACTACATTACCCAGAAAACCTTTCACTGCTCAGGAAAACCTGCTTTATGATATATATATATATATATATATATATATATATATATATATATATATATATATATATACATTATTTATAATACAGATGCCAACATTGGTATCGATATTATTGGTATTCGTCACATATTTTTGTTGATAATACTGATACCAACGTTGGTATTGGTATTATTGGGGCGGCCGTAGCTCAGGTGGAAGAGCAGTTGTCTTTCAACCAGAGGGTCGGGGGATCGATTCTAGGCTACCCCTATTTTTCAAAGTGTTGTAAATGAATAACAAGACTGTTATTTGAAATGACTGCTTATTTTTTTTAGCTTTAATATCGGTTTTGATATCAGTTTTCGGCCAGTTTTAAAATATCTGAATATTGGATATCAGGCAAAATTCCAATATCGTGCAACCCTAGACAGGTGGATGTGTGTGAACATTAACGCTGAGTCATGCTAATGTGTGTGAACATTAACGCTGAGTCATGCTAACGTGTGTGAACATTAACGCTGAGTCATGCTAACGTGTGTGAACATTAACGCTGAGTCATGCAAACATGTGAAAACATTGACGCTAAGTCATGCTAACATGTAAAAACATTAATGCTGAGTCATGCTAACGTGTGTGAACATTAACGCTGGATCATGTTAACCCGTGTGAACATTAACGCTAAGTCATGCAAACGTGTGTGAACATAAACACTGAGTCATGCAAACATGTGAAAACATTGACGCTGAGTCATGCTAACATGTAACAACATTAATGCTGAGTCATGCTAACGTGTGTGAACATTAGCGCTGGATCATGTTAACCCGTGTGAACATTAACGCTAAGTCATGCAAACGTGTGTGAACATAAACGCTGAGTCATGCTAATGTGTGTGAACATTAATGCTGAGTCATGCTAACGTATGTGAACATTAACGATGAGTCAAGCTAATGTGTGTGAACACTAATGCTGATTAATGCTAATGTGTGTGAGCACTAACGCTGAGTCATGCTAACGTGTGAGAACATTAATGCTGAGTCATGCTAATGTGTGTGAACATTTACGCTGGATCATGCAAACTTGTGTTAACATTAATGTTGAGTCATGCTAATGTGTGAGAACATTAACGCTGAGTCATGCTAACAAGTGAGAACATTGACGCTGAGTCATTCTAACGTCTGTGAACATTAACGCCGAGAAATGCTAATGTGTGCGAACATTAATGCTAAGTCATGCTTACGTGCATAAACATTAATGATGAGTCATGCTCATGTGTGTGAACATTAACACTGAGTCATGCTAATGTGTAACAACATTAATGCTGAGCCATGCGAACGTGTGTGAACATTAACGCTGGATCATGCTAACCCATGTGAGCATTAATGCTGAGTCATGCAAATGTGTGCGAACATAAACGCTGAGTCATGCTAACGTTTGAGAACATTAACGCCGAGAAATGCTAATGTGTGCGAACATTAATGCTAAGTCATGCTCATCTAAGAACATTAATGCTGAGTCACGCTTACGTGCATAAACATTAATGATGAGTCATGCTCATGTGTGTGAACATTAACACTGAGTCATGCTAATGTGTAACAACATTAATGCTGAGCCATGCGAACGTGTGTGAACATTAACGCTGGATCATGCTAACCCATGTGAGCATTAATGCTGAGTCATGCAAATGTGTGCGAACATAAACGCTGAGTCATGCTAACGTTTGAGAACATTGACGCTGAGTCATACTAACGTGTGTGAACATTAATGCTGAGTCATGCTAATGTGTGTGAACATTAACGATGAGTCATGCCCATGTGTGTGAACATTAACGATGAGTCATGCTAACGTGTGTGAACATTAACACTGAGTCATGCTAACATGTAACAACAATGATGCTTAGTGATGATGTGTGTGAACATTAACGCTGGATCATACTAACCCGTGTGAACATTAACACTGAGTGATGCAAACTTGTGCGAATATAAACGCTGAGTCATGCTAACGTGTGAGAACATTGACGCCGAGTCATACTGACGGGTGTGAACATTAATGCTGAGTCGTACTAACGTGTGAGAACATTAACGCTGAGTCATCCTAACGTGTTTGAACATTAATGCTGAGTTATGCTCACGTGTGTGAACATTTACGTTGAGTCATGCTCACGAGTGTAAACATTAACGCTGTGTGAACATTATCGCTGAGTCATCTTAACGTGTGTGAACATTAACGCTGAGTCATGCTCACGTGTGTGAACATTAAGGCTGAGTCATGCTAACATGTGTGAACATTAACGCTGAGTCGTGCTAACGTGTGACAACAGTAACGCTGAGTCATCCTAACGTGTGTGAAAATTAATGCTGAGTCATGCTCACTTGTGTAAACATTTACGCTGAGTCATGCTAATGTGTGAGAACATTAACGCTGAGTCATCCTAAAGTATGTGAACATTAACACTGAATCATGCTAACGTGTGATAACATTAATGCTAAGTCATGCAAACGTGTGTGAACATTAACGCTGAGTTATGCTAACGTGTGCGAACATTAATTCTGAGTCATGCTAACGTGTGTGAACAATAACAATAAGTCATGCTACCGTGTGTGAACATTAATGCTGAGTCATGCTAATGTGTAACAACATCAACGCTCAGTCATGCAAACGTGTGCGAACATAAACGCTGAGTCATGCTAACATGAGAACATTGACGCTGAGTCATACTAACGTGTGTTAACATTAATACTGAGTCATGCTAACGTGTGTGAACATTAATGCTGAGTCATGCTAACGTGTGAACATTAACGCTGAGTCATGCAAATGTGTGCGAACATTAACGCTGAGTCATGCTAACATGTGAGAACATTGACGCTGAGTCATTCTAACGTCTGTGAACATTAATGCTGAGTTATGCTCACGTGTGTGAACATTTACGCTGAGTCATGCTCATGAGTGTAAACATTAACGCTGTGTGAACATTAATGCTGAGTCATGCTAACGTGTGTAAACATTGACGCTGAGTCATGCTAACGTGTGAGAACATTGACGCTGAGTCATGCTAACGTTAGAACATTAACGCTGTGTCATGCTAACGTGTGTAAACATTAATGATGAGTCATGCTCACGTGTGGACAGGAGGAGCCGCGGCTGGATGTCCTCATCAACAACGCGGGCGTGTACCAGTGTCCATACGGCAGGACAGAGGACGGCTTCGAGATGCAGTTCGGGGTGAACCACCTGGGCCACTTCCTGCTGACACACCTGCTGCTGGACCTGCTGAAGCGCTCGGCCCCCAGCCGCGTGCTGGTGGTGTCGTCCCGGCTCTACAAGCGCGGCCGCATCGACTTCGAGGACCTGAACAGCGAGCGGTCGTACGACGCGGCGGCGGCGTACGCCCGCAGCAAGCTGGCCAACCTGCTGTTCGCCCGCGAGCTGGCGCGCCGCCTGGACGGCAGCGGCGTGACCGCGAACGCGCTGACGCCCGGCCTGGTCCGGACCGAGCTGGGCCGCCACGTCCCCGTCCCCGCGCCCGCACGCCCGCTGGTCCGGCTGCTGTCCCGCGCTCTGCTCCGCAGCCCCGAGGACGGGGCGCGCACCGCCCTGTTCCTGGCCTCCAGCCCCGACCTGGACTGCGTCTCCGGGAAGTTCTACGCAGACTGTCGCCCCGTGGACCCAGACCTGGACCCGGACCGGGACCTGGACCTGGCCGGGAAGCTGTGGGACATGAGCGAGGTCATGGTGGGCATCCTCACCTGAAACCTTGCGGGGACGTCCTGGTAGAGGAGAGGTGGACAGGACAGAGACAAAAGACTTTTGACTTTTAATTCCAGAACAAATAAAACTTGTGCTGCTTCCAGTGAATCTGGTTTAATCTGGTTTAATCTGGTTTAATCTGGTTTCTTTCTGCTGTATAAACCTGGAGTCCCACGGAAATATTTAAGATTACCTGAAGTAGACGCAGACCGGTCCACGTGTCCTGAAGTAAACGCAGTCCAGTCTACGTGTCCTGAAGTAAACACAGATGGTCCACGTGTCCTGAAGTAAACGCAGACCGGTCTACGTGTCCTGAAGTAAACACAGACGGTCTACGTGTCCTGAAGTAAACACAGACGGTCTACGTGTCCTGAAGTAGACACAGATGGTCTACGTGTCCTGAAGTAAACGCAGTCCGGTCTACGTGTCCTGAAGTAAACGCAGTCCGGTCTACGTGTCCTGAAGTAAACACAGACGGTCTACGTGTTCTGAAGTAAACACAGACCGGTCTACTTGTCCTGAAGTAAACACAGACGGTCTACGTGTCCTGAAGTAAACACAGATGGTCTACGTGTCCTGAAGTAAACACAGATGGTCTACGTGTCCTGAAGTAGACACAGATGGTCTACGTGTCCTGAAGTAAACACAGATGGTCTACGTGTCCTGAAGTAAACACAGTCCGGTCTACGTGTTCTGAAGTAGACGCAGACCGGTTTACGTGTCCTGAAGTAGACACAGACGGTCTACGTGTCCTGAAGTAGACGCAGACCGGTCTACGTGTCCTGAAGTAAACACAGACGGTCTACGTGTCCTGAAGTAGACGCAGACCGGTCCACGTGTCCTGAAGTAAACACAGACTAGTCTACGTGTCCTGAAGTAAACACAGATGGTCTACGTGTCCTGAAGTAAACACAGACGGTCTACGTGTCCTGAAGTAGACGCAGTCCGGTCCACGTGTCCTGAAGTAAACACAGACCGGTCTACGTGTCCTGAAGTAGACACAGACGGTCTACGTGTCCTGAAGTAGACGCAGACCGGTCTACGTGTCCTGAAGTAAACACAGACGGTCTACGTGTCCTGAAGTAAACGCAGTCCGGTCTACGTGTCCTGAAGTAGACGCAGACCGGTCTACGTGTCCTGAAGTAAACGCAGTCCGGTCTACGTGTTCTGAAGTAGACGCAGTCCGGTCCACGTGTCCTGAAGTAAACACAGACCGGTCTACGTGTCCTGAAGTAGACACAGACCGGTCTACGTGTCCTGAAGTAAACACAGTCCGGTCTACGTGTCCTGAAGTAGACGCAGACCGGTCTACGTGTCCTGAAGTAAACGCAGTCCGGTCTACGTGTCCTGAAGTAGACGCAGACCGGTCTACGTGTCCTGAAGTAGACACAGATGGTCTACGTGTCCTGAAGTAGACACAGATGGTCTACGTGTCCTGAAGTAAACACAGACGGTCTACGTGTCCTGAAGTAGACGCAGACCGGTCTACGTGTCCTGAAGTAGACACAGACCGGTCTACGTGTCCTGAAGTAAACACAGTCCGGTCTACGTGTCCTGAAGTAGACGCAGACCGGTCTACGTGTCCTGAAGTAAACGCAGTCCGGTCTACGTGTCCTGAAGTAGACGCAGACCGGTCTACGTGTCCTGAAGTAGACACAGATGGTCTACGTGTCCTGAAGTAGACACAGATGGTCTACGTGTCCTGAAGTAAACACAGACGGTCTACGTGTCCTGAAGTAAACACAGACCGGTCTACGTGTCCTGAAGTAGACACAGATGGTCTACGTGTCCTGAAGTAGACACAGATGGTCTACGTGTCCTGAAGTAGACACAGACCGGTCTACGTGTCCTGAAGTAAACACAGTCCGGTCTACGTGTCCTGAAGTAGACGCAGACCGGTCTACGTGTCCTGAAGTAAACGCAGTCCGGTCTACGTGTCCTGAAGTAGACGCAGACCGGTCTACGTGTCCTGAAGTAGACACAGATGGTCTACGTGTCCTGAAGTAGACACAGATGGTCTACGTGTCCTGAAGTAAACACAGACCGGTCTACGTGTTCTGAAGTAGACGCAGTCCGGTCCACGTGTCCTGAAGTAAACACAGACCGGTCTACGTGTCCTGAAGTAGACGCAGACCGGTCTACATGTCCTGGGCAGCTCTGCAGGTCTTCACCGAGACCAGTTTTCTGAAGGTTCGGGTTTAACCGCCGGTGTTTCAGGAGGTCGGGTAAACGTGGGGAACAGCTCTGAAACCTGATAAGAATCCAGACCTGCAGGAACCTGGAGACCACACTGGTGTAAATAACAGCGTCATTATAATAATAGAATAATGTCCTGGGACACGCTTCATTAACGGGGCGGGGGGGACCAGTCAGCCATGCTGCTCGCTCTGAGCGCGCTCATTAGCTGCTCCCTCTGAGCACGCTCATTAGCCGGGAATGTTTACTCTCCAAGTCACCCACAAACAGGTAGCAGGACCTCCAGGAATCCCGACTTTCCCACCTGGACGGGTTATCGGGACATTTCCAGATCCTTTATGGAGATGAGGATGAGGAGGATAAAGGCTCCCGTCCATCATCGTCCCTGGAGACTCCCTCACCTCCCACTGATCCCAGTTCCTGCAGTGACAGACTTATACTGGCAGCAGGCCTTAACGGAGCCGGAACATTCACACAGGCTGGAAGCCTGGACCTGGACCTGAACATGGACCTAGACCCAGACCTGGACCTGGACGTGGACCTAGACCCGGACCGGGCTCTGGACACGGAAAAGTGAATCTTGTAGAAAAACTACTGATTTCTGCAGGTTTTGACTGGTTTGTACGGGTTTCTACTGGCTTTTACTGGTTTCAACCAATGGACACTAATCTAAAACAGTAAAAACAAGTAGAAAATAACGCTAACCAGTATAAACTAATCAAACCTAGTAGAAACCAATCAAAACCAGTAATAAAACAGTAGAAACCAGTCAAAGCTAGAAAAAAACATAGAAATCAATCGAAACCAGTGAAAAAACAGTAGAATCCAGGCGCAACCAATAGAGACGAGAAAAAAAACAGTAGGAACCAGCAGAAATAAGTAGACACCAACTGAAAACAGTAAATACTGGTGCAAACCAACATGAACCAGTAAAGAACAGTCGAATCCAGTAGAAACCAATAAGATACAGTGGAAACCTGTAAAAAAAAAACCAAACAGAAAACAATCAAAAACAGCAAAAAAAAAAAAACAGTAGAACACAGTAGCAACCCATCTTAACCAGAGGAAAAACAGTAGAAACCAACAGAAATAAGTAGAGGCTAATCGAAACCAGATAATAGTGGTGCAAAACAACATAAACCAGTAGAAACCAATAAAAAATCTGAAAAAAAAAACTGTAGAAACCAATCAAACCAATAACGAAAAAAACAGAAGAAACCAGCAGAGATCAGTAGTCACCAATAGAAACCAGTACATACCGGCGCAGACCAACATTAACCAGTAGAAACCAGTAAAAGAAATAGTAGAAACCAATCAAAACCAGTGAAAAAACAGTAGAATCCAGTATCATCCAATCAAAACAAGAAAACCAAACAGTAGAAACCAGCAGAAAAAAGTAGACACCAATTGGAAACAGTAAATACTGGTGCAAACCAACATGAACCAGTAGAGACCAATCGAATCCAGTAGAAACCAATAAGATACAGTAGAAACCAGTAAAAAAGAAAAAAACAGAAAACAATCAAAAACAGTAGATCACAGTAGCGACCTATCAAAACCAGAGAAAAAACAGTAGAATACTGGTGTAAACCAACATAAGCCAGTAGAAACCAATCGAAACCAGTAGAAACTGATAAGAAAACAGTAAATAAAAACAGTAGAAAACTATCAAAAACAGCAAAAAACAGTAGAACCCAGAAGCGACCAATCAAAACCAGAGAAAAAACAGTAGAAACCAGCAGAAATAAGTAGAGGACGGAGAAAACAAGAAAATACCAGCAAAAAAAATAGAAAAAAATAAGAGCTCTGTAAAAAAACAAAAAAACAGTAGAACCCAATCAAAACCAGTAAAAAGAAAACAAAAGTAGAAACCAGCAGAAAAAGTAGGGACCAATTGAAGCCAGTGAAAAAAGTACAAACCAGCACAAACCAGTAAAAACCAACAGAAACCAGTCAAAACAAGTAAAAGAAAACAAAAAAAACAAAACAATTGAAAACAGTAGAAACCAGCAGACGGTTTTTAATAAAAGTAATAGTAATACTAATAATAATGGATTAGATTTATCACATGCTTTTTCTTTCACGCTTCACAGTAGGTCCATTATTCTTTCACTCCTCATTCATACGTGGTGATGGTAAGGTACGCATGCAGCCACAGCTGCCCTGGGTTTCTACTGGTTCTTACTGGTTTTACTTATTTGTACTGGTTTGTGCTGATTTCTACTTGTTTTTACTGGGTTCCATTGGTTTCTACTTGTTTGTGCTGGTTTCTACTGGTTTGTGCTAGTTTCTACTGGTTTTACTGGTTTCCATTTGTTTCTGATGGTTTGCACAGGTTTCTACTGGTTTTTACTGGTTTCCATTGGTTTCTACTGGTTTGTGTTTGTTTCTACTGGTTTTCACTGGTTTCCATTGGTTTCTACTGGTTTGTGCAGGTTTTTACTGGTTTCCATTGGTTTCTACTGGTTTGTGTATGTTTCTACTGGTGTTTACTGGTTTCCATTGATTGCTACTGGTTTGTGCTGGTTTCTACTGGTTTCCATTGGTTTCTACTGGTTTGTGTAGGTTTCTACTGGTTTCCATTGGTTTCCACTGGTTTGTGTAGGTTTCTACTGGTTTTTATTGGTTTCCATTGGTTTTTACTGGTTTGTGTAGGCTTCTTCTGGTTTTTACTGGTTTCCATTTGCTTCTACTGGTTTGTGGTTGTTTCTACTGGTTTTTACAGGTTTCCATTGCCTTCTACTGGGTTGTGCTGGTTTTTACTGGTTTGTAGGTTTCTACTGGTTTCCATTGGTTTCTACTGGTTTGTGTAGGTTTCTACTGGTTTCCATTGATTTCTACTGGTTTGTGAAGGTTTCTACCAGTTTTTATTGGTTTCCATTGGTTTTTACTGGTTTCCATTTGTTTCTACTGGTTTGTGCTTGTTTCTACTGGTTCTTACAGGTTGCCATTGGCTTCTACTGGCTTGTGCTGGTTTTTACTGGTTTGTAGGTTTCTACTGGTTTGTGTAGGTTTCTACTGGTTTCCATTGGTTTCCACTGGTTTGTGTAGGTTTCTACTGGTTTTTATTGGTTTCCATTGGTTTTTACTGGTTTGTGTAGGCTTCTTCTGGTTTTTACTGGTTTCCATTTGCTTCTACTGGTTTGTGGTTGTTTCTACTGGTTTTTACAGGTTTCCATTGCCTTCTACTGGGTTGTGCTGGTTTTTACTGGTTTGTAGGTTTCTACTGGTTTCCATTGGTTTCTACTGGTTTGTGTAGGTTTCTACTGGTTTCCATTGATTTCTACTGGTTTGTGAAGGTTTCTACCAGTTTTTATTGGTTTCCATTGGTTTTTACCTGGTTTACTGGTTTCCATTTGTTTCTACTGATTTGTGCTTGTTTCTACTGGTTCTTACAGGTTGCCATTGGCTTCTACTGGCTTGTGCTGGTTTTTACTGGTTTGTAGGTTTCTACTGGTTTGTGTAGGTTTCTACTGGTTTCCATTGGTTTCCACTGGTTTGTGTAGGTTTCTACTGGTTTTTATTGGTTTCCATTGGTTTTTACTGGTTTGTGTAGGCTTCTTCTGGTTTTTACTGGTTTCCATTTGCTTCTACTGGTTTGTGGTTGTTTCTACTGGTTTTTACAGGTTTCCATTGCCTTCTACTGGGTTGTGCTGGTTTTTACTGGTTTGTAGGTTTCTACTGGTTTCCATTGGTTTCTACTGGTTTGTGTAGGTTTCTACTGGTTTCCATTGATTTCTACTGGTTTGTGAAGGTTTCTACCAGTTTTTATTGGTTTCCATTGGTTTTTACTGGTTTCCATTTGTTTCTACTGGTTTGTGCTTGTTTCTACTGGTTTTTACAGGTTGCCATTGGCTTCTACTGGCTTGTGCTGGTTTTTACTGGTTTGTAGGTTTCTACTGGTTTGTGCTGGTTGTGAAAGGTTTGTAATGGTGAAATGGCACAGGTACGTTGATGTGCTGTCCTTATGCAGGGTTTTAATCTGGCTGGATTGTTGATCCGGACTCCTCATCTAGAGGCGAGTTAAAGCAGAGATGGCTCACAGCCGTCAGCCAATGGGAAGCGAGCAGCGGCCATAACTCATCTGGAAGAGTTTAGCATGGAGTAGCAGGACTGCGCGGGGACCGCTTGTCTGCAGCCTGCCGCTTGGCCAGAGGGATTTGTTTGCTTTAAGCAGTCCAAACAGTCAGGAGAAGAAAGAGCGGCCGGCTGCTGGCGTCCCAGCGTGGGACTGTCCTTCCCTTCCCCTCTGCTTTCTGTCAAACATGTTCCCCACATACATCCCCCCGCGGCGGGGGTGCGCGCTCACTAATGTAAACACAGTTGTTTATGCTAGCACTTCAGCTAACGGTGCCGAGGACACCAGATCAGGTTCTGACTCCATCACCAGACCTGCAGAGGAACTGACCGATTAAAGGGTCGCTAAACCTGGTCAGCTCTCAGATTAGAGACTTCAGCTTCAACTCTGACGTTCACCCGACCTCATCATGATTCTCATCATGATGAGGTGGAACGGGAGATTCTCATCACGATGAGGTGGAACGGGAGATTCTCATCACGATGAGGTGGAACGGGAGATTCTCATCACAATGAGGTGGAACGGGAGATTCTCATCACAATGAGGTGGAACGGGAGATTCTCATCACGATGAGGTGGAACGGGAGATTCTCATCACAATGAGGTGGAACGGGAGATTCTCATCACGATGAGGTGGAACGGGTCATTCTCATCACGATGCGGTGGAACGGGAGATTCTCATCACGATGAGGTGGAACGGGAGATTCTCATCACGATGAGGTGGAACGGGTCATTCTCATCACGATGAGGTGGAACAGGAGATTCTCATCACGATGAGGTGGAACGGGAGATTCTCATCATGATAAGGTGGAACGGGTCATTCTCATCACGATGAGGTGGAACAGGAGATTCTCATCACGATGAGGTGGAACGGGAGATTCTCATCACGATGAGGTGGAACGGGAGATTCTCATCACGATGAGGTGGAACGGGAGATTCTCATCACGATGAGGTGGAACGGGAGATTCTCGTCACGATGAGGTGGAACGGGAGATTCTCATCACGATGAGGTGGAACAGGAGAGATTCTCATCACGATGAGGTGGAACGGGTCATTCTCATCATGATGAGGTGGAACAGGAGATTCTCATCACGATGAGGTGGAACGGGTCATTCTCATCACGATGAGGTGGAACAGGAGATTCTCATCACCATGAGGTGGAACGGGAGATTCTCATCACCATGAGGTGGAACACGGGAGATTCTCATCACGATGAGGTGGAACGGGAGATTCTCATCACGATGAGGTGGAACGGGAGATTCTCATCACGATGAGGTGGAACGGGTCATTCTCATCACGATGAGGTGGAACGGGAGATTCTCATCACGATGAGGTGGAACGGGAGATTCTCATCACGATGAGGTGGAACGGGTCATTCTCATCACGATGAGGTGATACGGGAGTTTCTCATCACGATGAGGTGGAACGGGAGATTCTCATCACGATGAGGTGGAACGGGAAATTCTCATCATGATGAGGTGGAACAGGAGATTCTCATCATGATGAGGTGGAACGGGAGATTCTCATCACGATGAGGTGGAACGGGAGATTCTCATCACGATGAGGTGGAACGGGAGATTCTCATCATGATGAGGTGGAACGGGATATTCTCATCACGATGAGGTGGAACGGGAGATTCTCATCATGATGACGTGGAACGGGAGATTCTCATCACGATGAGGCGGAACCGGAGATTCTCATCATGATGAGGTGGAACGGGAGATTCTCATCATGATGAGGTGGAACGGGAGATTCTCATCATGATGAGGTGGAACGGGAGATTCTCATCACGATGAGGCGGAACCGGAGATTCTCATCATGATGAGGTGGAACGGGAGATTCTCATCATGATGAGGTGGAACGGGAGATTCTCATCATGATGAGGTGGAACGGGAGATTCTCATCATGATGAGGTAGAACGGGAGATTCTCATCACGATGAGGTGGAACGGGAGATTCTCATCACGATGAGGTGGAACGGGAGATTCTCATCACGATGAGGTGGAACCGGAGATTCTCATCACGATGAGGCAGAACAGGAGATTCTCATCACGATGAGGCAGAACAGGAGATTCTTCCACTTTTTCTCCGAGCAGGAAAGACCCGGCCTCCTCCAGAGGCACGCCCCCCGATGGGGACCTGATCTACCTGGGTGGGGTCCTTGTGAGGATCACAGCTGATCTTGTGGATGTCCAGCACCCCCAGTGTCCCCTCCTGTCTCTGTTTCCCGCCTGCAGAGCATCAGGACCTCTGTAGCTGTCGGCTTCTGCTCACAGACCCATAAATCTAAACTCAGCCATTACCATCCTCCTCCTCCTCCAGTCTCAGAAACAGAACCCCCCCTTCACACGAAGCTTTCGGTGAAACAAAAGATAAAACTGGACGGGGTCTCAGAGGACGTGGACGTGTCTCCTGGATGTGACTGATCAGGCTCAGCATGTTTGCTGGGGAATGTTGAGGATCTGTGATGTTGCAACGGCCTCTGCTGGAGGAGCGAGGAAACGCGCCGCCCCAGCTCCTACCTTCCTGTACGGGAGGTCCGCTCCTTCATCATCATTATCATTTACACCATCATCATCATTTACAGCAGCAGCAACATCCTCATTATCATTATCATTTACATCATCATCATCATCTACAGCAGCAGCAACATCCTCATTATCATCATCATTGACATCATCATCATCATCATCATCATCTACAGCAGCAGCAACATCCTCATCATCATTATCATTTACACCATCATCATCATTTACAGCAGCAGCAACATCCTCATCATCATTATCATTTACATCATCATCATCATCATTTACAGCAGCAGCAACATCCTCATCATCATTATCATTTACATCATCATTATCATTTACATCATCATCATCATCATCATTTACAGCAGCAGCAACTCCTCATTATCATTATCATTTACATCATCATCATCATCATTTACAGCAGCAGCAACTCCTCATTATCATTATCATTTACATCATCATCATCATTTACAGCAGCAGCAACATCCTCATCATCATTATCATTTACATCATCATTATCATTTACATCATCATTATCATTTACATCATCATTATCATTTACAGCAGCAGCAACTCCTCATTATCATTATCATTTACATCATCATCTACAGCAGCAGCAACATCCTCATCATCATTATCATTTACATCATCATCATCATCTACAGCAGCAGCAACATCCTCATTATCATTATCATTTACATCATCATCATCATTATCATTTACATCATCATTATCATTTACAGCAGCAGCAACATCCTCATTATCATTGTCATTTACATCATCATCATCATCATCATCATTTACAGCAGCAGCAACATCCTCATTATCATTTACATCATCATCATCATCATCATTTACAGCAGCAGCAACATCCTCATTATCATTATCATTTACATCATCATCATTTACAGCAGCAGCAACATCCTCATCATCATTATCATTTACATCATCATCATCATCTACAGCAGCAGCAACATCCTCATTATCATTATCATTTACATCATCATTATCATTTACAGCAGCAGCAACATCCTCATTATCATTATCATTTACATCATCATCATCATCTACAGCAGCAGCAACATCCTCATCATCATTATCATTTACATCATCATCAACATCTACAGCAGCAGCAACATCCTCATTATCATTATCATTTACACCATCATCATTTACAGCAGCAGCAACATCCTCATCATCATTATCATTTACATCATCATCATCATCATCATTTACAGCAGCAGCAACATCTTCATCATCATTATCATTTACATCATCATCATCATCTACAGCTGCAGCAACATCCTCATTATCATTATCATTTACATCATCATTATCATTTACAGCAGCAGCAACATCCTCATTATCATTATCATTTACATCATCATCATCATTTACAGCTGCAGCAACATCCTCATTATCATTATCATTTACATCATCATCATTATCATTTACAGCAGCAGCAACATCCTCATTATCATTATCATTTATTTCATTTTACATCATCATCTACACCAGCAGCAGCAACATCCTCATTATCATTATCATTTACATCATCATCATCTACAGCAGCAGCAACATCCTCATCATCATTATCATTTACATCATCATCATGAACATCCCATCATATTATATTTACATCATTTTATCATTTACATCATCATCTACAGCAGCAGCAACATCCTCATTATCATTATCATTTACATCATCATCTACAGCAGCAGCAACATCCTCATCATCATCATCATCATCATCATTGTCTCTTTTTCTGTTACCCTGCTGTAAAGCACTTTGTGTGTCCAGTGGATACTGTAAAGGGCTATATAAATAAATTTGATTTGATTTGATTTGATTTGATCATTTACAGCAGCAGCAACATCCTCATCATCATTATCATTTACATCATCATCTACAGCAGCAGCAACATCCTCATTATCATTATCATTTACATCATCATCATCATCTACAGCAGCAGCAACATCCTCATTATCATTATCATCATCATCATCTACAGTGATAATCATTTTACCGCATTTTACCCTATTTTACTGTATTTTACTGTGTTTTGTAATATTTTACCCTATTTTACTGTATTTTACTGTGTTTTGTAATATTCTGCCCTATTTTAATGTATTTTACCATATTTTTCTGTATTTTACCATATTTTAGCGTATTTTACCGTATTTTCTGAACTATAAGTCACATTCATTTTTAAAAATCGGGTGATTTTTTTAATTTTTCATGACCAGTTTTATTTCTGCTAAAATCCCCACTCTGATTCTAAAGTTAATGCCTGTAAATGATCATAAACATGATTAAACAGGATCAACATCATTGGCCATGTTAGTCAGCACGAACTGACACTTAAAAACATGTTAAATTGTGTATATTCTGATATATCAGTCACACTGGACTATAAGTCGGAGGAGCAGCCAAACTGTGACAAAAGTGTGACTTATAGTCCGGAAAATACGGTAGTCCTTTTTCACAAAAACCAGAAGTACGTAACCGTTGGGGATCTTGTCTTCCTGTGAGGGCCATGTACTGTTTGGAAGCTGTATAGATGGGTTTCCCATTTACAAACATTGGCAGTTGCTAGGCAACCAGGGGCAAAAAGCCTGTGTTTTGTATTGGAGTCTACGGCCAAACACGCACTCATATCATTCATAAAAATGTAAATAACCCGACGAAACTAACAGAGATCGTGTTTTAAATTATATTGAGTAAATATGTATTTTAATGACGAATAACAAAATACCGACGCTGCGTTGCTGTTATATTTCTATCACGATTACACTAACTTGGTAAGGGAGTCATCACCCAGAAACGGCATTTTTCTTGTTAAAACATGGATATTATTCGTGTTGGACCTCATTTGAAATTTGCCTGAAAAACCTGAGTTAGAAAGCGGCTTAAACTTTGGTTTAGACTCTTTGTTCAAACCAAAAGAGGCCACAACAATCTGCAGCCTGCAGCAGGTTCAGTTCAGCTCCGTGTCGTCCTCACCTCCTCCATACAGGAGCAACTTTCACTAGTCTGGATTAAACCAGGCAAAGACGACATCATCACTACGTTTGGAAAGGAGCTGATTCCAGCTGTTAGGGACTAACACGCATTGCTGTCGCTAAGTTTTGCTGCTTGTGGAACGTTTTGCTTTATTGTGGATGAGATCGTGGTGGACAGCAGACAGACTAGCTAACTGCTAACAAGCTAACTGCTAGCAAGCTAACAGTATAAACTCAAACGCCATCTGATTTACGACCCCGTACTTCGTACTAAATCTCCGGGATGCGTTGTTATGCCGCGTGAACGTTCGTAAACGGCTCCACCATCAGTTTCTTCTTCTTTTTTAAGTTCGTGTCTAAGCAGCAGAGGACGGCTGTCACACACAGTGTTTACAGTTTATGTCATGCAGCCGATCGCGGCGGTGATGCTGCTATTACAGTCTTCCCACTAGAATACGGGAATCATTTCTGCCTCCGCCGTGGTTTCATCCTACATGTGACCATGGTGAAAGACTAAATAAATCATAGTCTGAACCGGAATAAGTTATCTGGGAGGGTTTTCTGAAGATCAGTCACGCCTACTGTCCTATTTTCACCATTTTCAGCTGTTCACATGCATTAATGTTTGATTTTTGCAACCGAACAAATACCAGGACTCAAACATTATATTTCCCCGACACTTTCACGTCATCATGACCTAATCTGCATTAAAAGTCGAGTTTTGTATGTAAAACACGTCTGCTCATAGTTCAGTAATGCTTTTGCTCTGTTTTCTTGCCCCCTGGTTGCGCGCGCATCTATCTGTGACGTTGCTCAGAAACATCTATAATGTTTCGGTACAGACGCGGCCTGGCGGACATGACGGGGAGTGTGATTCCGGTGGCACTCTGCTCGCTGTACGGCACACTGCTGCCCTCTGCTGGCGAGGCGGAACAAACACACCTGTATTCCAGCAGCAGTCCACCACGTCCCTCTCACACTCTACAGCCTTCATACTCATGAGCAACGTTGTTGCACGGTTCTGGAGCACATTTCTGTCTTTGGAGACTGAACAGCAGAAAAGAACCAGCAGTGGAAACAGATGGACATGAGGAAGCTGGAAGCATCAGCGCCGTCCTGCGGCGACTCCTTCACAAGTTTGGCTGGTTTCATTCCTCTTCCTCTGCCGGTGGTGTTTGACACTGAAACTTGAACCTGACCAGAGTCCTGAAGCGTTTCTGCTGACTCAGCTGCTGACTCAGCTGCTGACTCAGCATCTGCACAGGTGAGTCCTGCTCTGGAGAAGCACCAGCAGACTCCGTCCAAACTTCATCTCGGGGAGATCACGTGAGCAGTGCTGCAGGACCTCGGAGCATCGCAGCTGCAGGTGACCCACGAGGCTTTTCCCGGATGGGGAGATGGAGTCCGGATCTCCTGGAGGCGGGGGGCGCGGCGTGATGATGTCACAGCAGAACTTTTGGCTTTCTTTGGATGTATCCAGCTGATGTTGGACTTTAGTACACGCTCAGAAACATGGAGGTACGAGACAGGATCATTTCTGTACCTGCAGGTACATTTATTACAAAAGTACAATATTGGTCTTTATGAGGCCAGAAGTACCTATATACTATGAAAAAGGCTCCAAAGTAATATAAAGTACACATTTGTACCATTCCAACCCTAAGGGTACCTGCAGCATTGAAACATGTACAATAACTATAAATAGCAGTACTTCTAAACAGTAGTATAATTATAGTTATTATATTATGATTTTCATAATAATCATAGTAATAATTATATGTATAATTATATATGTGTTTGTCCTAATATTTCTATAATAATTATTCATTTATTATTAGCATCTTTGATTGTTGTCATAATCTCTATTTTATTGACTTTTATTCATCATCTTTAATTGGTTTAATTGTACTTTATTAACTCATACAGCTTGATAAGGTACAAAATGGACCATGAAGGTATAGAAATGTCTTTCAGAAAGGACCCCCCCCCCCCAGCAACAAGCTTTGGACCCTTTCAGGTACAAACTGGTACCTCTGTTTCTGAGTGTGCACGGTCGTAGCTTTTGGACTAAGAGGCGGTTGAGCTGCGGGCAGCTGCTTCGTGGCCCCCGGCCTTCAGCAGCTGTGCAGGTGACGTAGCAGCTGATTGGAGGGTGGTTCTGTCCAGGTGACGTAGCAGCTGATTGGAGGGTGGTTCTGTCCAGGTGACGTAGCAGCTGATTGGAGGGTGGTTCTGTCCAGGTGACGTAGCAGCTGATTGGAGGGTGGTTCTGTCCAGGTGACGTAGCAGCTGATTGGAGGGTGGTTCTGTCCAGGTGCAGGTGACGTAGCAGCTGATTGGAGGATGGTTCCGTGCAGGTGCCCGTTCTCCGGCCGTCCCTGGTGAACCGGGTCTGTGCTCACGGCAGCCGTGTCACCATGACTCAGCGTTTCACGGGGCTTCGCTGTTTCCGTCCCTGTCATGGATGGACGTTGGACTCCTGGACATGCTCCAGACAGAAGACATCCCGGTGCTGCAGGGACTCGACTCTCCAGCTGCAGACGTGCTGGTCGGAGTAAAGACCCGCGACGGTCGCGCGCGTCCGTCACAAACAAGGAAGTGAGAGAAAAGTCTGCTGTCGTCATCAGCAGACCAGCGGCCTCGCGTACGAAGAGTCGCGTGGATTTCCTCCTGAAACTACGTACGATCAAATCCTGAAAACGTCGTACGCACAAACGTTTTCAGACGTACGAATCTGTGCGCACGCACGGATACAAGTACTTTCCCATCAATGTGGAACTGAGCCACATGTTGGAGAACCTGACGCCTCCCTGTCCACCCCCCCAACATAAATACGCAAATGACATGTAAATGAGATCTGCAGGGAGATTCTCCTCTCTGCTCATCAGACAGAATAAATATGAGCATGACAGAGAATGAAAATGAAAAAGATTCACGGAGAACAAACTTAAAGCAGCTTGTTTCAGTATAAATGCGCAAAAATGTGAACTTTAACACGCTGATGTCCGGCAACACACCCCCCAACAGAAAAGTGAATGGGAGAGTGTGTGTTGTGGTCAAAGATGGGGGGTCAGAGTCTCGCTCACAAGCCGAAAAACGAAGTGGTCCGACTTCATGTTGGATGTGAATCAGAGGACGGCTGCTCGTGACTGCATTTCCTCTTTCAGGGTGGGGGGAGTTCACGCGGGTGACTCCGGTTTTTCTAAAGGTAAATAAATAAATATTTGTGAAACGTGTGTTTATACAGTCGCCCCCCCACAGCCCGATGTCGCCCCCCCACAGCCTGATGTCGCCTCCTCACAGTCTGATGTCGCCCCCCACAGTCTGATGTCGCCCCCCACAGCCTGATGTCGCCCCCCACAGCCTGATGTCGCCTCCTCACAGTCTGATGTCGCCCCCCACAGTCTGATGTCGCCCCCCACAGCCTGATGTCGCCTCCTCACAGCCTGATGTCGCCCCCCACAGCCTGATGTCGCCCCCCCACAGCCTGATGTCGCCTCCTCACAGTCTGATGTCGCCCCCCCACACACACTCACAGTCTGATGTCGCCCCCCCACAGCCTGATGTCACCCCCCCACACACACTCCACAGCCTGATGTCGCCCCCCACAGCCTGATGTCACCCCCCACAGCCTGATGTCGCCCCCCACAGCCTGATGTCGCCTCCTCACAGCCTGATGTCGCCTCCTCACAGTCTGATGTCGCCCCCCCCACAGCCTGATGTCGCCTCCTCACAGTCTGATGTCGCCCCCCCACAGCCTGATGTCGCCCCCACAGCCTGATGTCGCCTCCTCACCAGCCTGATGTCGCCCCCCACAGCCTGATGTCGCCCCCCACAGCCTGATGTCGCCCCCCACAGCCTGATGTCGCCTCCTCACAGCCTGATGTCGCCCCCCACAGCCTGATGTCGCCCCCCCACAGCCTGATGTCGCCCCCACAGCCTGATGTCGCCTCCTCACAGCCTGATGTCGCCCCCCACAGCCTGATGTCACCCCCAAAGCCTGATGTCGCCCCCCCACAGCCTGATGTCGCCTCCTCACAGTCTGATGTCGCCCCCACAGCCTGATGTCACCCCCACACACACTCACAGCCTGATGTCGCCCCCACAGCCTGATGTCACCCCCCACAGCCTGATGTCGCCTCCTCACAGCCTGATGTCACCCCCACCCTATGTCGCCCCCACAGCCTGATGTCGCCTCCTCACAGCCTGATGTCGCCCCCCACAGCCTGATGTCGCCCCCTCACAGCCTGATGTCGCCCCCACAGCCTGATGTCGCCTCCTCACAGCCTGATGTCGCCCCCCCCACAGCCTGATGTCGCCCCCCACAGCCTGATGTCGCCCCCCACAGCCTGATGTCGCCCCCCACAGCCTGATGTCGCCCCCCACAGCCTGATGTCGCCCCCCACAGCCTGATGTCGCCCCCCACAGCCTGATGTCGCCCCCACAGCCTGATGTCGCCTCCTCACAGTCTGATGTCGCCCCCCACAGCCTGATGTCGCCCCCCACAGCCTGATGTCGCCTCCTCACAGTCTGATGTCGCCCCCACAGTCTGATGTCGCCCCCACAGTCTGATGTCGCCCCCACAGTCTGATGTCGCCCCCACAGCCTGATGTCGCCTCCTCACAGCCTGATGTCGCCCCCCACACCTATGTCGCCCCCCACAGCCTGATGTCGCCTCCTCACAGTCTGATGTCGCCCCCCCCACACACACTCACAGTCTGATGTCGCCCCCCCACAGCCTGATGTCACCCCCCCACACACACTCACAGCCTGATGTCGCCCCCCCACAGCCTGATGTCACCCCCACAGCCTGATGTCGCCCCCCCACAGCCTGATGTCGCCTCCTCACAGCCTGATGTCGCCTCCTCACAGTCTGATGTCGCCCCCCCCCCACAGCCTGATGTCGCCTCCTCACAGTCTGATGTCGCCCCCCCACAGCCTGATGTCGCCCCCCCACAGCCTGATGTCGCCTCCTCACAGCCTGATGTCGCCCCCCACAGCCTGATGTCGCCCCCACAGCCTGATGTCGCCCCCCACAGCCTGATGTCGCCTCCTCCACAGCCTGATGTCGCCCCCCACAGCCTGATGTCGCCCCCCACAGCCTGATGTCGCCCCCCACAGCCTGATGTCGCCTCCTCACAGCCTGATGTCGCCCCCCACAGCCTGATGTCACCCCCCCCAAAGCCTGATGTCGCCCCCACAGCCTGATGTCGCCTCCTCACAGTCTGATGTCGCCCCCCCACAGCCTGATGTCACCCCCACACACACTCACAGCCTGATGTCGCCCCCCCACAGCCTGATGTCACCCCCACAGCCTGATGTCGCCTCCTCACAGCCTGATGTCACCCCCCACAGCCTGATGTCGCCCCCCACAGCCTGATGTCGCCTCCTCACAGCCTGATGTCGCCCCCCACAGCCTGATGTCGCCTCCTCACAGCCTGATGTCGCCCCCCACAGCCTGATGTCGCCTCCTCACAGCCTGATGTCGCCCCCCCCACAGCCTGATGTCGCCCCCCCACAGCCTGATGTCGCCCCCCACAGCCTGATGTCGCCCCCACAGCCTGATGTCGCCTCCTCACAGCCTGATGTCGCCCCCCACAGCCTGATGTCGCCCCCCCCACAGCCTGATGTCGCCTCCTCACAGCCTGATGTCGCCTCCTCACAGCCTGATGTCGCCCCCCCACAGCCTGATGTCGCCTCCTCACAGCCTGATGTCGCCCCCCCACAGCCTGATGTCGCCTCCTCACAGCCTGATGTCACCCCCACAGCCTGATGTCGCCCCCCACAGCCTGATGTCGCCTCCTCACAGCCTGATGTCACCCCCACAGTCTGATGTCGCCCCCCACAGCCTGATGTCGCCCCCCCACAGCCTGATGTCACCCCCCCACACACACTCACAGCCTGATGTCGCCCCCCCACAGCCTGATGTCACCCCCCACAGCCTGATGTCGCCTCCTCACAGCCTGATGTCACCCCCCACAGCCTGATGTCGCCCCCCCCACAGCCTGATGTCGCCTCCTCACAGTCTGATGTCGCCCCCCCACAGCCTGATGTCGCCTCCTCACAGTCTGATGTCGCCCCCCACAGCCTGATGTCGCCCCCCACAGCCTGATGTCGCCTCCTCACAGTCTGATGTCGCCCCCCCACAGCCTGATGTCGCCCCCCCACAGCCTGATGTCGCCTCCTCACAGCCTGATGTCGCCCCCCACAGCCTGATGTCGCCCCCCCACAGCCTGATGTCGCCTCCTCACAGCCTGATGTCGCCCCCCACAGCCTGATGTCGCCCCCCACAGCCTGATGTCGCCCCCCCACAGTCTGATGTCGCCCCCCCACAGCCTGATGTCGCCTCCTCACAGCCTGATGTCGCCCCCACAGCCTGATGTCGCCCCCCCACAGCCTGATGTCGCCCCCCACAGCCTGATGTCGCCTCCTCACAGCCTGATGTCGCCCCCCACAGCCTGATGTCACCCCCACAGCCTGATGTCGCCTCCTCACAGCCTGATGTCGCCCCCCACAGCCTGATGTCGCGTCCTCACAGTCTGATGTCGCCCCCCCACAGCCTGATGTCACCCCCCACACACACTCACAGCCTGATGTCGCCCCCCCACAGCCTGATGTCACCCCCCCCACAGCCTGATGTCACCCCCCACAGCCTGATGTCGCCTCCTCACAGCCTGATGTCGCCCCCCACAGCCTGATGTCGCCTCCTCACAGCCTGATGTCACCCCCCACAGCCTGATGTCGCCCCCCACAGCCTGATGTTGCCCCCCCACAGCCTGATGTCGCCCCCCACAGCCTGATGTCGCCCCCCCCCACAGCCTGATGTCGCCCCCCACAGCCTGATGTCGCCCCCCACAGCCTGATGTCGCCTCCTCACAGCCTGATGTCGCCCCCCCACAGTCTGATGTCGCCTCCTCACAGCCTGATGTCGCCCCCCACAGCCTGATGTCGCCTCCTCACAGCCTGATGTCACCCCCCACAGCCTGATGTCGCCCCCCACAGCCTGATGTTGCCCCCCACAGCCTGATGTCGCCCCCCACAGCCTGATGTCGCCCCCCCCACAGCCTGATGTCGCCCCCACAGCCTGATGTCGCCCCCCACAGCCTGATGTCGCCTCCTCACAGCCTGATGTCGCCCCCCCACAGCCTGATGTCGCCTCCTCACAGCCTGATGTCGCCCCCCACAGCCTGATGTCGCCCCCCACAGCCTGATGTCGCCCCCCACAGCCTGATGTCGCCCCCCCCACAGCCTGATGTCGCCTCCTCACAGCCTGATGCCGCCCCCCACAGCCTGATGTCGCCCCCCCACAGCCTGATGTCGCCTCCTCACAGCCTGATGTCGCCCCCCACAGCCTGATGTCACCCCCCACAGCCTGATGTCGCCCCCCCCACAGCCTGATGTCGCCTCCCACAGCCTGATGTCACCCCCCCACAGCCTGATGTCGCCTCCTCACAGCCTGATGTCACCCCCCACAGCCTGATGTCGCCCCCCCACAGCCTGATGTCGCCTCCTCACAGCCTGATGTCACCCCCCACAGTCTGATGTCGCCCCCCCACAGTCTGATGTCGCCCCCCACAGCCTGATGTCGCGGGAAATACTTTATTTATTAGCTGATACATCTATGACCATAAGAGGACGTGCAGCATTGGGAATTCCTCCTGCATCATCTGCGTCACAGCCTCGGGGGTTTCCTCATCCCGGGACGCCCCCCCCCCCCCCCCCCCGCTGTGCTGGTATAAGTGGTTGAACAGATCATCCTATAGATGTCCTCACAAATTAAGTGCATTAATAAATAAATCAGCATATAAGTGAATTTATTCCCGCGTGGAGGCACAGCTGGGGGTGTTGCCCCCCCAGCCTGGCTTCAGCTCTGCGCAATTGGCGGAGCGGGGGGGGCGGCTTAGAGGCCTTAAGCCTGGAATGATTCTTCAAAAGCCCCGGATCTTTTTTGAGGTTTCTTTTTTCTGTTTTTCATTATTTTAGATTTGATTCAATAATTTCTCATCAACTACAATATATGCAAAACGTAATAAAAAGGGGACGCTGCATGTCGTTACTGGGCTCCCCCCTCTCTAAACTTGGTGGCGTTTGCAGCCTGCAGCAGCCCCCACAGGCTCATTGATTCAGAGCATCAGAGGACGTCAATCGTACGTTCATCTGCTGGTAGCGGTCACGTGTTAGTCACCTTCTTACTGTGAGGCTGCGGTGCTAACCACCACGCCACCGTGCAGCCCATATGGCATATAACTTTGGATAATATTACTTTGTTCTGGTTGATGTATGAGTGAAGGACAAAAAGAGAGAGATGGTATTAAGAAAGAAGAATGCCAGCATGAGCATTTTAGAACACATGTACCCTAGTTTGTGTACTTTCTTTTGAAGTTTAGGTTAAGTGATGTTGTCATGTTTAAATGCTGTACATATTACTAACAAAAACACCTTACCTGGTGATGTTGTGGTTTCAGCCCACCGCAATATGCAGATATGACCTTTAACCTGTTTTACCTCCAGAACAAAGGTACAAATAACCTGATAATTGTGTGGCATATATCGGTGTATCAATTTTTACAATAATATTTTTTGTGGCTCTGTTTGATCTTTGTGTGTTAGTACAAAGAGAAGATGACAGCAAGAATGAGAACAACACAGAGGTGGAACAAGAACCAGGTTAAAAGAAGAAGAAGATGATTTTATTTTAGGACATATTTACTTTGGGTGAAGTAGAATTTTTAAAAACAGTTTTTCTTTATATTTTTGGTTAAATTTATGGATATTTCCCTGACTGAGTCCTGGTTTAGTCCTGGTTTATAACTGGTTTAGTCCTGGTTTAGTCCTGGTTTATAACTGGTTTAGTCCTGGTTTAGTCCTGGTTTATAACTGGTTCTGTGAGTTCTGCTCGGTGAGTCCTGGTTTGGTCCTGAACTTTATATTTGTGTTGTTCTGTGAGTACGATGTGTGACACCAAGACTGAGTTTTAACTTTAATGGTTATCCATTAATACATTAAAATGAAAACATAATGTAGTTATGATGATTAAAGAACGTGGGCAGGACGTGCTAAACGTTAGCTAGATAAAGGTAAATACTGATATTTTGGTACGGCACCAGTAGATTAAACTCTTATTTCTTATTTGCTGTACTGGATCATCCGTGTAACGATGAATGTTTTTGTGGGCGGAGCCCCTGATGATGACGATGTCTAGCTCCGCCCCCCCCAGCCTGGCTTCAGCTCTGCGCGCAGAGATAGTGAACTTAAAGCGTCTGACCAGCCAGTTATCATTGAATCAGTAAATCTTCTCGGCCTCTGAATTCTCTCTCTGCATATCCACCATTTCCATCGTCTTCTTCCATCTACAGCAGCTGCTGGACAGGAGCCGAGTTTCTGCTTTTATATCCACATAACTGCAGAATCAGGTGTTGATTGTTTATGAGGCTGTTTGTTTATGTGTCTGATGACATCATCAGTCTGGGACTGGTTGTTTTCACATTTATTTCTTTTAACAGTTCCCAGCGTCGCCTCCAAGTGTCGCCAAAGTCTCCACAGCTGTAGAAACGTTCGTACGCAGCCGTGAAGTTGACGTGGAGCACCGCACATTTCCACGGTCACATTTCCACACTCACATTTCCACGCTCACATTTCCACGCTCACATTTCCACGCTCACATTTCCACGGTCACATTTCCACGCTCACATTTCCACGCTCACATTTCCACGCTCACATTTCCACGCTCACATTTCCACGCTCACATTTCCACGCTCACATTTCCACGCTCACATTTCCACGCTCACATTTCCACGCTCACATTTCCACGCTCACATTTCCACGCTCACATTTCCACACTCACATTTCCACGCTCACATTTCCACGCTCACATTTCCACGCTCACATTTCCACGCTCACATTTCCACGGTCACATTTCCACGCTCACATTTCCACGGTCACATTTCCACGTCACATTTCCTCGCTCACATTTCCACGCTCACATTTCCACGGTCACATTTCCACGTCACATTTCCTCGCTCACATTTCCACGCTCACATTTCCACGCTCACATTTCCACGCTCACATTTCCACGCTCACATTTCCACGCTCACATTTCCACGCGCACATTTCCACGCTCACATTTCCACGTCACATTTCCACGGTCACATTTCCACGCTCACATTTCCACGCTCACATTTCCACGCTCACATTTCCACGGTCACATTTCCACGCTCACATTTCCACGCTCACATTTCCACGCTCACATTTCCAGGTCACATTTCCACGCTCACATTTCCACGCTCACATTTCCACGCTCACATTTCCACGCTCACATTTCCACACTCACATTTCCACGGGCACATTTCCACGGTCACATTTCCACGGTCACATTTCCACGCTCACATTTCCACGGTCACATTTCCACGGTCACATTTCCACGCTCACATTTCCACGCTCACATTTCCACGCTCACATTTCCACGCTCACATTTCCACGCTCACATTTCCACACTCACATTTCCACGGTCACATTTCCACGCTCACATTTCCACGCTCACATTTCCACGCTCACATTTCCACGCTCACATTTCCACGCTCACATTTCCACGGTCACATTTCCACGGTCACATTTCCACGGTCACATTTCCACGGTCACATTTCCACGGTCACATTTCCACGGTCACATTTCCACACTCACATTTCCACGCTCACATTTCCACGCTCACATTTCCACGCTCACATTTCCACGCTCACATTTCCACGCTCACATTTCCACCCCCATTTCCACGCTCACATTTCCACGGTCACATTTCCACGGTCACATTTCCACGCTCACATTTCCACGCTCACATTTCCAGGTCACATTTCCACGCTCACATTTCCACCGTCACATTTCCACGCTCACATTTCCACGCTCACATTTCCACGCTCACATTTCCACGCTCACATTTCCACGCTCACATTTCCACGTCACATTTCCACGCTCACATTTCCACGCTCACATTTCCACGCTCACATTTCCACGCTCACATTTCCACGCTCACATTTCCACACTCACATTTCCACGCTCACATTTCCACGCCTTCCCACATTTCCACGCTCACATTTCCACGCTCACATTTCCACGCTCACATTTCCACGCTCACTCCATTACTGATACATCTGGACTTTACCGTGGAAATGATCGTACGCCACGTTTTTGTGCGTACGAACCCTCTGGTCCTCATCAGAACCTGGTCCCCATCAGAACCTGGTCCCCATCAGAACCTGGTCCTCATCAGAACCCGGTCCTCATCAGAACCTGGTCCCCATCAGAGCCTGGTCCTCATCAGAACCTGGTCCTCATCAGAACCTGGTCCTCATCAGAACCCGGTCCTCATCAGAACCTGGTCCCCATCAGAACCTGGTCCTCATCAGAACCTGGTCCTCATCAGAACCCGGTCCTCATCAGAACCAGGTCCCCATCAGAACCTGGTCCTCATCAGAACCTGGTCCTCATCAGAACCCGGTCCTCATCAGAACCAGGTCCCCATCAGAACCTGGTCCCCATCAGAACCTGGTCCTCATCAGAACCCGGTCCTCATCAGAACCTGGTCCCCATCAGAGCCTGGTCCTCATCAGAACCTGGTCCTCATCAGAACCTGGTCCTCATCAGAACCCGGTCCTCATCAGAACCTGGTCCCCATCAGAACCTGGTCCTCATCAGAACCTGGTCCTCATCAGAACCCGGTCCTCATCAGAACCAGGTCCCCATCAGAACCTGGTCCTCATCAGAACCAGGTCCCCATCAGAACCTGGTCCTCATCAGAACCCGGTCCTCATCAGAACCTGGTCCCCATCAGAACCTGGTCCTCATCAGAACCTGGTCCTCATCAGAACCCGGTCCTCATCAGAACCAGGTCCCCATCAGAACCTGGTCTCCATCAGAACCTGGTCCCCATCAGAACCCGGTCCTCATCAGAACCTGGTCCCCATCAGAACCTGGGGTCTCATTTATAAACTGTGCGTAGGATCTTTCCTAAAAGTGTTCGTACGCCCAAAACCAAAAGTTTGCGTTCGCACAGATTCCAGCAGTTTCTCCTTTATAATCACACTCTTCCTGGAAGTTTGTGCAGGTGAATTTGGCCCCGCCCCCTACACGCCCACTTTCTACCACAAACGGGCTTTTGGCGCACGTACACTTTTAGTAAAGATCCTGCACAGTTTTATAAATGAGACCCCTGGTCTCTGAGGGTTCTGGTCCACGTGTCCGGTCCAGATTCTGAATTCTGGACTGATTATTACGTTCAGCTTGGTTTCTATGAGGGTCACGTTTTTATTTGGGGGGGAGGGGGTGAAAGTGAACACCTGCAGGATTCTGGATCTATAGATATTCATCAATCACAAGATCAATAAATGAAATGAGATATTTTAGTTTGAGAAACCGGAACGCTGACGTTATTTTTATCAACATCAAATAAACCTAAACTGAGCTCACAAGTCCTGATCCGTTCTGATCCGGTTTAGTCCGTTCTGATCCGGTCTGATCCGGATTAGTCCGGTCTGTTCCAGTCTGATCCGGTCTGATTCAGTCTAGTCTGGTCCGGTCTGATTCAGTCTGATCGGGTCTAGTCTGGTCTGGTCTTGTCTGATCCGGTCTGATCTGGTCTGATTCAGTCTGATCCGGTCTAGTCTGGTCTGATCTAGTCTGGTCCGGTTCGATCTGGTCTGATTCAGTCTGATCCGGTCTAGTCTGGTCTGATCTAGTCTGGTCCGGTTCGATCTGGTCTGATTCAGTCTGATCCGGTCTAGTCTGTTCTGATCTAGTCTGATCCGGTCTGATTCAGTCTAGTCTGGTCTGATGTAGTCTGATCTAATGTGATCTAGTCTGGTCTGGTCTAGTCTGGTCCGGTCTGATCCGGTCTGATCTAGTCTGAACTGGTCTTATCCGGTCTAGTCTGGTCTGATCTAGTCTGGTCCGGTCTAGTCTGTTCTGATATAGTCTGATCTGGCCTAGTCTGGTCCAGTCCGATCCAGTCTAGTCTGGTCTGATCTAGTCTGGTCTGGTCTGATCCAGTCTAGTCTGGTCTGATCTAGTCTGATCTAGTGTGATCTAGTCTGGTCTGGTCTTATCCGGTCTAGTCTGGTCTGATCTAGTCTGGTCCGGTCTGATTCAGTCTAGTCTGGTCTGATCTAGTCTGGTCCGGTCTAGTCTGGTCTGATATAGTCTGATCTGGCCTAGTCTGGTCCGGTCCGATCCAGTCTAGTCTGGTCTGATCTAGTCTGGTCTGGTCTTATCCGGTCAAGTCTGGTCTGATCTAGTCTGGTCTGGTCTGGTCTTATCCGGTCTAGTCTGGTCTGATCTAGTCTGGTCCGGTCTGATCCGGTCTGATTCAGTCTAGTCTGGTCTGATCTAGTCTGGTCCAGTCTAGTCTGGTCTGATCTAGTGTGATCTAGTCTGGTCTGGTCTTATCCGGTCTAGTCTGTTCTGATCTAGTCTGGTCCGGTCCGATCCGGTCTAGTCTGGTCTGATCTAGTCTGGTCCGGTCCGATCCGGTCTAGTCTGGTCTGATCTAGTCTGGTCTTGTCTGATCCGGTCTGATCTGGTCTGATTCAGTCTGATCCAGTCTACTCTGGTCTGATCTAGTCTGGTCCGGTCTGGTCCGGTCTGATCCGGTCCGATCCGGTCTAGTCTGGTCTGATCTAGTCTGGTCCGGTCTGATCCGGTCTGGTCCGGTCTGATCCGGTCCGATCCGGTCTAGTCTGGTCTGATCTAGTCTGGTCCGGTCCGATCCGGTCTAGTCTGGTCTGATCTAGTCTGGTCCGGTCTGATCCGGTCTGGTCCGGTCTGATCCGGTCTGGTCGGTGGTCTCCGGAGCCGGCTGCGACAGTCAGAAGGCGGTGAGCAGCGTGAAGAGGCCGTACAGCAGGGCGCAGGGGTAGAAGACCAGCAGCTGCTGGTCCTGCATCTGCAGGGTGGAGATGAAGATCTTGGAGGCCGAGAAGCTGCACCAGCAGACGGCCAGCAAGGCCAGAACTGATCCCACCAGACCCCTGTAACATAGAAACCAGGAGGGTCAGGTCTACAGGAGTCCCGAGTCTCCGTCTCCATGAACGGCTGCTTCAGGTTTACGACACAGGAGGGCTGGACTTCAGACTGAGTCTGAAACCGGAGGTTGTGATGGGTCTAGTAGGGGTCTAAGTGGGAGTTTCTGTGGGTCTGGTGGGGGTTTCGGGGGTCTAAGTGGGAGTTTCTGTGGGTCTGGCGGGGGTTTCAGGGGTCTAAGTGGGAGTTTCTGTGGGTCTGGCGGGGGTTTCAGGGGTCTGGTGGGGGTTTCAGGGGTCTAAGGGGGAGTTTCTGTGGGTCTGGTGGGGGTTTCAGGGGTCTGGTGGGGGTTTCAGGGGTCTAAGTGGGAGTTTCTGTGGGTCTGGTGGGGGTTTCAGGGGTCTGTCGGGGGTTTCAGGGGTCTGGTGGGGGTTTCAGGGGTCTAAGGGGGTTTCAGGGGGTCTGGTGGGGGTTTCAGGGGTCTAAGGGGGAGTTTCTGTGGGTCTGGTGGGGGTTTCAGGGGTCTAAGTGGGAGTTTCTGTGGGTCTGGCGGGGGTTTCAGGGGTCTGGTGGGGGTTTCAGGGGTCTTAGTGGGAGTTTCTGTGGGTCTGGTGGGGGTTTCAGGGGTCTGGTGGGGGTTTCAGGGGTCTGGCGGGGGTTTCAGGGGTCTTAGTGGGAGTTTCTGTGGGTATGGCGGGGGTTTCAGGGGTCTGTCGGGGGTTTCAGGGGTCTGGTGGGGGTTTCAGGGGTCTTAGTGGGAGTTTCTGTGGGTCTGGTGGGGGTTTCAGGGGTCTGGCGGGGGTTTCAGGGGTCTTAGTGGGAGTTTCTGTGGGTCTGGTGGGGGTTTCAGGGGTCTGGCGGGGGTTTCAGGGGTCTTAGTGGGAGTTTCTGTGGGTCTGGTGGGGGTTTCAGGTGTCTGGCGGGGGTTTCAGGGGTCTGGCGGGGGTTTCAGGGGTCTTAGTGGGAGTTTCTGTGGGTCTGGTGGGGGTTTCAGGTGTCTGGCGGGGGTTTCAGGGGTCTGGCGGGGGTTTCAGGGGTCTTAGTGGGAGTTTCTGTGGGTCTGGTGGGGGTTTCAGGGGTGTGGCGGGGGTTTCAGGGGTCTTAGTGGGAGTTTCTGTGGGTCTGGTGGGGGTTTCAGGGGTGTGGCGGGGGTTTCAGCGGTCTAAGTGGGAGTTTCTGTGGGTCTGGTGGGGGTTTCAGGGGTCTTAATGGGAGTTTCTGTGGGTCTGGTGGGGGTTTCAGGGGTCTCAGTGGGAGTTTCTGTGGGTCTGGTGGGGGTTTCAGGGGTGTGGTGGGGGTTTCAGGGGGTCTTAGTGGGAGTTTCTGTGGGTCTGGTGGGGGTTTCAGGGGTGTGGTGGGGGTTTCAGGGGTCTTAGTGGGAGTTTCTGTGGGTCTGGTGGGGGTTTCAGGGGTCTTAGTGGGAGTTTCTGCGGGTCTGGTGGGGGTTTCAGGGGTGTGGCGGGGGTTTCAGGGGTCTTAGTGGGAGTTTCCGTGGGTCTGGTGGGGGTTTCAGGGGTCTGGTGGGGGATTCAGGGGTCTGGCGGGAGTTTCAGGGGTCTGGTGGGGGTTTCCAGGGGTCTTAGTGGGAGTTTCTGTTGGTCTGGTGGGGGTTTCAGGGGTCTGTTGGAGGTTTCAGGGGTTTAGTGGGGGTTTTATTGGGTCTTGTGGGGGTTTCAGGGGTCTAGTGGAGGTTTCAGGGGTCTGCTGGGGGTTTCAGGGGTCTGCTGGGGGGTTTTATTGGGTCTGCTGGGGGTTTCAGGGGTCTGCTGGGGGTTTCAGGGGTCTGGTGGAGGTTTCAGGGGTCTAGTGGGGGTTTCAGGGGTCTGGTGGGGGTTTCAGGGGTCTGGTGGGGGTTTTATTGGGTCTTGTGGGGGTTTTATTGGGTCTGTTGGGGGTTTCAGGGGTCTGGTGGAGGTTTTATTGGGTTTGCTGGGGGTTTTATTGGGTCTGGTGGAGGTTTCAGGGGTCTGGTGGGGGTTTTATTGGGTCTGCTGGGGGTTTTATTGGGTCTGGTGGAGGTTTCAGGGGTCTGGCGGGGGGTTTCAGGGGTCTAGTGGGGGTTTCAGGGGTCTGGTGGGGGTTTTATTGGGTCTTGTGGGGGTTTTATTGGGTCTGGTGGGGGGTTTCAGGAGTCTGGCGGGGGTTTCAGGGGTCTGCTGGGGGTTTCAGGGGTCTAGTGGGGGTGTCAGGGGTCTAGTGGGGGTTTCAGGGGTCTGGTGGGGGTTTTATTGGGTCTTGTGGGGGTTTTATTGGGTGTGGTGGGGGTTTCAGGGGTCTGCTGGGGGTTTCAGGGGTCTGGTTGGGGTTTTTATTGGGTGTGGTGGGGGTTTCAGGGTCTAGTGGGGGTTTTAGGGGTCTGCTGGGGGTTTCAGGGGTCTGGCGGGGGTTTCGGGGGGTCTGCTGGGGGTTTCAGGGGTCTAGTGGAGGTTTCAGGGGTCTAGTGGGGGTTTCAGGGGTCTGGTGGGGATTTTATTGGGTCTTGTGGGGGTTATATTAGGTCTGGTGGGGGTTTCAGGGGTCTGCTGGGGGCTTCAGGGGTCTGGCGGGGGTTTCATGGGTCTGGCGAGGGTTTCAGGGGTCTGCTGGGGGTTTCAGGGGTCTGCTGGGGGTTTCAGGGGTCTGGCGGGGGTTTCAGGGGTCTGCTGGGGGTTTCAGGGGTCTAGTGGGGGTTTCAGGGGTCTGCTGGGGGTTTCAGGGGTCTGGCGGGGGTTTCGGGGGTCTGCTGGGGGTTTCAGGGGTCTAGTGGAGGTTTCAGGGGTCTAGTGGGGGTTTCAGGGGTCTGGTGGGGATTTTATTGGGTCTTGTGGGGGTTATATTAGGTCTGGTGGGGGTTTCAGGGGTCTGCTGGGGGCTTCAGGGGTCTGCTGGGGGTTTCATGGGTCTGGCGAGGGTTTCAGGGGTCTGCTGGGGGTTTCAGGGGTCTGCTGGGGGTTTCAGGGGTCTGGCGGGGGTTTCAGGGGTCTGCTGGGGGTTTCAGGGGTCTGGCGGGGGTTTCAGGGGTCTGCTGGGGGTTTCAGGGGTCTGGCGGGGGTTTCAGGGGTCTGCTGGGGTTTCAGGGGTCTGCTGGGGGTTTCATGGGTCTGGCGGGGGTTTCAGGGGTCTGGTGGGGGTTTTATTGGGTCTTGTGGGGGTTTTATTGGGTCCGGTGGGGGTTTCAGGGGTCTGGCGGGGGTTTCAGGGGGGTCTGCTGGGGGTTTCAGGGGTCTGCTGGGGGTTTCAGGGGTCTGGTGGGGGTTTTATTGGGTCCGGTGGGGGTTTCAGGGGTCTGGCGGGGGTTTCAGGGGTCTGCTGGGGGTTTCAGGGGTCTGGTGGGGGTTTTATTGGGTCCGGTGGGGGTTTCAGGGGTCTGGCGGGGGTTTCAGGGGTCTGCTGGGGGTTTCAGGGGTCTGGTGGGGGTTTTATTGGGTCCGGTGGGGGTTTCAGGGGTCTGGCGGGGGTTTCGGGGGTCTGCTGGGGGTTTCATGGGTCTGGCGAGGGTTTCAGGGGTCTGGCGGGGGTTTCAGGGGTCTGGTGGGGGTTTTATTGGGTCTTGTGGGGGTTTCAGGGGTCTGGCGGGGGTTTCAGGGGTCTGGTGGGGGTTTTATTGGGTCTTGTGGGGGTTTTATTGGGTCTGGTGGGGGTTTCAGGGGTCTGCTGGGGGTTTCATGGGTCTGGCGAGGGTTTCAGGGGTCTGCTGGGGGTTTCAGGGGTCTGGCGGGGGCTAGACTTACTGCAGAGAGTACAGCACGGCGAGTGCAGACAGGGCCACGATGGGGAGGAGGCAGTAGCCCAGGACGCTGGCCACGCAGCCGTAAGACACCGACAGGGAGCTCATCAGACTCAGCAGCACGTACATCCCGATCCACGCCATGCCGCTGAGTCCGTACACGTAGCCGAAGTGGACCTTGCCCGCCTGAGCGGGTCAGAACCAAGTCACAAGAACCAAGAACACAAGTCAGCCAGCAGCGATACCAGATGCCAGGACCGGATCTGGTGGATCAGGGAGCTGGTCTCTCACCATCATCAACGTGACTCCCAGAGCGATGCAGAACAGGATCGGACCCGCCATGTCGGTCTCGTTCATGATGCTGGCATCCGCGTGCTTGAGAGGGTTCAGAACCGTCAGAGTCTTCTGCCACATGTGGTCAAAATCAACCCCGAGTTCTAGAAGATCCAGACAGAAGGGAGACGGTCCAGTTAGCGTCCTGGGGAGGGAAAATTTGAGGGACTTCCAGAACGTCTTTACCAACGAGTAGAGGAGGTTCCTCCTCAGCAGGTTCTGATCCGCTGATGCCGGACGTGGCAGACGGAACCGACGGCTGGAAGATCTCTCCGGAGTACGGCTGCTCCACAAACGCATCCACCACATCCTGGGAGCCACTGAAAGCAGCACACGGCTCTGATTGGTCAGTTGCTGTCATATACATACATATACATATATATACATATAAGTATATGTATGTATATATATGTATTTGTATATGCAGAGGTGTATGATATGCTGCATAAATCTAAAATCTGTGTGAAATCAGATCTGTCATTTTGGTTGTTTAACATGAGACTTTTCCCGTAAATTTCCATCTGCTGTTTTCAGACCTGCAGGTCTGATGTGGTCCTGCAGGTCTGATGTGGTCCTGCAGGTCTGAGGTGGTCCTGCAGGTCTGATGTGGTCCTGCAGGTCTGAGGTGGTCCTGCAGTGGTCCTGCAGGTCTGATGTGGTCCTGCAGGTCTGAGGTGGTCCTGCAGGTCTGATGTGGTCCTGCAGGTCCGATGTGGTCCTGCAGGTCTGAGGTGGTCCTGCAGGTCTGATGTGGTCCTGCAGGTCTGATGTGATCCTGCAGGTCTGATGTGATCCTGCAGGTCTGAGGTGGTCCTGCAGGTCCGATGTGGTCCTGCAGTGGTCCTGCAGGTCTGATGTGGTCCTGCAGGTCTGATGTGGTCCTGCAGGTCTGATGTGGTCCTGCAGTGGTCCTGCAGGTCTGATGTGGTCCTGCAGGTCTGATGTGATCCTGCAGGTCTGAGGTGGTCCTGCAGGTCTGATGTGGTCCTGCAGGTCTGATGTGGTCCTGCAGGTCTGGATCAGTTCCTGTGCAGTTTTAAAGCGTCTCTTCACGGTTAAACCTGTTCCAGCTGTGGTGCAGCCAGACTAGGATGTAAGCTGTGTATGAGGAGGTTTTACTCACTGGTACTGGTACTGGTACTGGTACTGGTCCTGGTACTGGTCCTGGTACTGGTACTGGTACTGGACCGCAGTCTGACCCGGGTCATCCACGTAGAACCCGGAGGGGTAGAAATCCTGCTCCTGCTGCTGGAAGTCTCCCATCCTGACCAGAGTCCACCGCTAATGAAAGATGAGAAGCAGGAGGCCTTCATGTCATCATCATCCTCCCCCTGTAGGAAGCGGTCGCTCTCACCCCCCCCTCACTCACCCCTCACTCACCCCCATAGGTGACAGCAGGAAACGGTCGCTCTCACCCCCCTCACCCCCCCTCACTCACCCCCATAGGTGAGAGCAGGAAGCGGCCGCTCTCACCCCCCCCCCCCCTCACTCACCCCCATAGGTGACAGCAGGAAACGGTCGCTCTCACCCCCCTCACTCACCCCTCACTCACCCCCATAGGTGAGAGCAGGAAGCCGCTTTCCCTGCTCTCACCTATGGGGGTGAGTGAGGGGTGGGTGAGGGGGGGGGTGAGGGGTGAGTGAGGGGTGAGTGAGGGGGGGGTGAGGGCCTGCTCTCACCTCCATTTCTCATTTTACTTTATTTATTTATTCAGTTGTAATTATTTACGTGCAGTCGTCCTTAAAAATGATTCAAAGCTCCAATTAAAGAAAAGAGGAAACTCACTGTAATGATTCAAATATCAGAGCTGCACGGCGGCGTGGCGGTCAGCACCGCAGCCTCACAGTGAGAAGGTCGCTAGTTCGATTCCCGGCGGCGTGGCGGTCAGCACCGCAGCCTCACAGTGAGAAGGTCGCTAGTTCGATTCCCGGCGGCGTGGCGGTCAGCACCGCAGCCTCACAGTGAGAAGGTCGCTAGTTCGATTCCCGGCGGCGTGGCGGTCAGCACCGCA
The DNA here is from genome assembly GCA_023101725.1 of Atherinomorus stipes. NCBI lineage: Eukaryota > Metazoa > Chordata > Actinopteri > Atheriniformes > Atherinidae > Atherinomorus > Atherinomorus stipes. Next base: position 415,196 of record JALJCO010001934.1, on the reverse strand, counting down.
GCCTCACAGTGAGAAGGTCGCTAGTTCGATTCCCGGCGGCGTGGCGGTCAGCACCGCAGCCTCACAGTGAGAAGGTCGCTAGTTCGATTCCCGGCGGCGTGGCGGTCAGCACCGCAGCCTCACAGTGAGAAGGTCGCTAGTTCGATTCCCGGCGGCGTGGCGGTCAGCACCGCAGCCTCACAGTGAGAAGGTCGCTAGTTCGATTCCCGGCGGCGTGGCGGTCAGCACCGCAGCCTCACAGTGAGAAGGTCGCTAGTTCGATTCCCGGCGGCGTGGCGGTCAGCACCGCAGCCTCACAGTGAGAAGGTCGCTAGTTCGATTCCCGGCGGCGTGGCGGTCAGCACCGCAGCCTCACAGTGAGAAGGTCGCTAGTTCGATTCCCGGCGGCGTGGCGGTCAGCACCGCAGCCTCACAGTGAGAAGGTCGCTAGTTCGATTCCCGGCGGCGTGGCGGTCAGCACCGCAGCCTCACAGTGAGAAGGTCGCTAGTTCGATTCCCGGCGGCGTGGCGGTCAGCACCGCAGCCTCACAGTGAGAAGGTCGCTAGTTCGATTCCCGGCGGCGTGGCGGTCAGCACCGCAGCCTCACAGTGAGAAGGTCGCTAGTTCGATTCCCGGCGGCGTGGCGGTCAGCAGCACAGCCTCACAGTGAGAAGGTCGCTAGTTCGATTCCCGGCGGCGTGGTGGTCAGCACCACAGCCTCACAGTGAGAAGGTCGCTAGTTCGATTCCCGGCGGCGTGGCGGTCAGCAGCACAGCCTCACAGTGAGAAGGTCGCTAGTTCGATTCCCGGCGGCGTGGTGGTCAGCACCGCAGCCTCACAGTGAGAAGGTCGCTAGTTCGATTCCCGGCGGCGTGGTGGTCAGCACCGCAGCCTCACAGTGAGAAGGTCGCTAGTTCGATTCCCGGCGGCGTGGTGGTCAGCACCGCAGCCTCACAGTGAGAAGGTCGCTAGTTCAATTCCCGGCTGGGGAGGGTTGGAACGATTCCTGCCTGTGTGGAGTTCGCATGTTCTCCCGTGTATGCGTGGGTTCTCTCCTTGGTTCTCTCCGGGTTCTCCGGCTTCCTCCCCCCGTCCACACACATGGACGGGGGGACGGGTGGGGGTGTGAGGGTTGTCTGTCTCTGTGTTGGTCCTGACACAGACTGCTTACCTGTCCAGGTGTTCCTGCCTCTCACCTGATGATTCGTGGAAGAGGCTGCAGCAACCCTGATCTGGATAAACGGTTCAGATAACAAGATTCAAATAGGGGGGAGGGGAGGGCTCTTGGGGGGTGTGCAACTCTGGCCCTTCCGCTGCCCTCGTTCGCTCCCATCCCTGCAGCTGTTAGTTTCTTCCTCAGAGAGTGTGTATAGGTTCGGATTCTCTAAGAGTTTCTGTTCCACAAAGAGGGCGTCTGGCTACGATGCTGCACATGTTTGTGCTTCCTGATTGGTGCAGCTCGTTGCGTATACCGGTGTCAGTCAGTTATGTTAAGAAGCTGCAGCTGAATATTCATATATATACTCACATACGCACAGATGAAGAAAAACACGACTGAAATGAAGTTTTTATGAGGAAATAACAGAAACATGCTGAAAAGCTCTGAAAGTCCATTTTTCATCATACGGCTCCTTTAAAATATTAAGTGCTGTTGCCATGGTTACCAGCTAGTGTTTGAGTTGGCGCACTGATTTAGAGCGATCGGGCTGTTTGCTCAGAACTTCTTTTCCAGGTGTCCTATATCAGTTTTTCAGGACACCCTGCAGCCAATCAGACGCGAGTATTCACCCAGACCGTGGTGAGTTCAGGCATTAAGGGGTTAAAACATGAAACACCTGAGCAGCAGGTGGACAGCAGCCAGGGACACTCACCTGGAGTCTGCAGGACCCGGAGGGACAGACGGGAGTCTTCCTCACTGCTGCAGGACCCGGAGGGACAGACGGGAGTCTTCCTCACTGCTGCAGGAGCTGGAGGGACAGAAAGGAGTCTTCCTCACTGCTGCAGGACCTGGAGGGACAGACTGGAGTCTTCCTCACTGCTGCAGGACCTGGAGGGACAGACGGGAGTCTTCCTCACTGCTGCAGGACCTGGAGGGACAGACGGGAGTCTTCCTCGCTGCTGCAGGACCCGGAGGGACAGACGGGAGTCTTCCTCGCTGCTGCAGGACCCGGAGGGACAGAAAGGAGTCTTCCTCACTGCTGCAGGAGCTGGAGGGACAGACGGGAGTCTTCCTCACTGCTGCAGGAGCTGGAGGGACAGACAGGAGTCTTCCTCACTGCTGCAGGACCTGGAGGGACAGAAAGGAGTCTTCCTCACTGCTGCAGGAGCTGGAGGGACAGAAAGGAGTCTTCCTCACTGCTGCAGGAGCTGGAGGGACAGAAAGGAGTCTTCCTCACTGCTGCAGGAGCTGGAGGGACAGAAAGGAGTCTTCCTCACTGCTGCAGGAGCTGGAGGGACAGAAAGGAGTCTTCCTCACTGCTGCAGGACCTGGAGGGACAGACGGGAGTCTTCCTCACTGCTGCAGGACCTGGAGGGACAGACGGGAGTCTTCCTCGCTGCTGCAGGAGCTGGAGGGACAGAAAGGAGTCTTCCTCACTGCTGCAGGACCTGGAGGGACAGACGGGAGTCTTCCTCGCTGCTGCAGGAGCTGGAGGGACAGAAAGGAGTCTTCCTCACTGCTGCAGGAGCTGGAGGGACAGAAAGGAGTCTTCCTCACTGCTGCAGGAGCTGGAGGGACAGACGGGAGTCTTCCTCGGACAGATGACACTGGGCTATTAATACGTGAGTATATTTGGACGCAGGAACAGCTGCTGGCAGTCGGAGGAGCGTCCACACAGCAGATCTGTGAATCCTGCATCAGGACGAAGCCGGAGAACATCTGAGAAACCGGCTGGAACCGGAATGAGGAACATTTCTCACATATAAGACGCTTAAGAAACCGGCTGGAACCGGAATGAAGAACATTTCTCACATATAAGACGCTTAAGAAACCGGCTGGAACCGGAATGAAGAACATTTCTCACATATAAGACGCTTAAGAAACCGGCTGGAACCGGAATGAAGAACATTTCTCAGATATAAGACGCTTAAGAAACCGGCTGGAACCGGAATGAAGAACATTTCTCACATATAAGACGCTTAAGAAACCGGCTGGAACCGGAATGAGGAACATTTCTCACATATAAGACGCTTAAGAAACCGGCTGGAACCGGAATGAGGAACATTTCTCACATATAAGACGCTTAAGAAACCGGCTGGAACCGGAATGAAGAACATTTCTCACATATAAGACGCTTAAGAAACCGGCTGGAACCGGAATGAGGAACATTTCTCACATATAAGACGCTTAAGAAACCGGCTGGAACCGGAATGAAGAACATTTCTCAGATATAAGACGCTTAAGAAACCGGCTGGAACCGGAATGAAGAACATTTCTCACATATAAGACGCTTAAGAAACCGGCTGGAACCGGAATGAGGAACATTTCTCACATATAAGACGCTTAAGAAACCGGCTGGAACCGGAATGAAGAACATTTCTCACATATAAGACGCTTAAGAAACCGGCTGGAACCGGAATGAGGAACATTTCTCACATATAAGACGCTTAAGAAACCGGCTGGAACCGGAATGAAGAACATTTCTCAGATATAAGACGCTTAAGAAACCGGCTGGAACCGGAATGAGGAACATTTCTCACATATAAGACGCTTAAGAAACCGGCTGGAACCGGAATGAGGAACATTTCTCACATATAAGACGCTTAAGAAACCGGCTGGAACCGGAATGAAGAACATTTCTCACATATAAGACGCTTAAGAAACCGGCTGGAACCGGAATGAGGAACATTTCTCAGATATAAGACGCTTAAGAAACCGGCTGGAACCGGAATGAGGAACATTTCTCACATATAAGACGCTTAAGAAACCGGCTGGAACCGGAATGAGGAACATTTCTCACATATAAGACGCTTAAGAAACCGGCTGGAACCGGAATGAGGAACATTTCTCACATATAAGACGCTTAAGAAACCGGCTGGAACCGGAATGAAGAACATTTCTCACATATAAGACGCTTAAGAAACCGGCTGGAACCGGAATGAAGAACATTTCTCACATATAAGACGCTTAAGAAACCGGCTGGAACCGGAATGAGGAACATTTCTCAGATATAAGACGCTTAAGAAACCGGCTGGAACCGGAATGAGGAACATTTCTCACATATAAGACGCTTAAGAAACCGGCTGGAACCGGAATGAAGAACATTTCTCACATATAAGACGCTTAAGAAACCGGCTGGAACCGGAATGAAGAACATTTCTCACATATAAGACGCTTAAGAAACCGGCTGGAACCGGAATGAAGAACATTTCTCACATATAAGACGCTTAAGAAACCGGCTGGAACCGGAATGAAGAACATTTCTCACATATAAGACGCTTAAGAAACCGGCTGGAACCGGAATGAGGAACATTTCTCACATATGAGACGCTTAAGAAACCGGCTGGAACCGGAATGAAGAACATTTCTCACATATAAGACGCTTAAGAAACCGGCTGGAACCGGAATGAGGAACATTTCTCACATATAAGACGCTTAAGAAACCGGCTGGAACCGGAATGAGGAACATTTCTCACATATAAGACGCTTAAGAAACCGGCTGGAACCGGAATGAGGAACATTTCTCACATATAAGACGCTTAAGAAACCGGCTGGAACCGGAATGAAGAACATTTCTCACATATAAGACGCTTAAGAAACCGGCTGGAACCGGAATGAAGAACATTTCTCACATATAAGACGCTTAAGAAACCGGCTGGAACCGGAATGAGGAACATTTCTCACATATAAGACGCTTAAGAAACCGGCTGGAACCAGAATGAAGAACATTTCTCACATATAAGACGCTTAAGAAACCGGCTGGAACCGGAATGAAGAACATTTCTCACATATAAGACGCTTAAGAAACCGGCTGGAACCGGAATGAAGAACATTTCTCACATGTAAGACGCTTAAGAAACCGGCTGGAACCGGAATGAGGAACATTTCTCAGATATGAGACGCTTAAGAAACCGGCTGGAACCGGAATGAGGAACATTTCTCACATATAAGACGCTTAAGAAACCGGCTGGAACCGGAATGAAGAACATTTCTCACATATAAGACGCTTAAGAAACCGGCTGGAACCGGAATGAAGAACATTTCTCAGATATGAGACGCTTAAGAAACCGGCTGGAACCGGAATGAGGAACATTTCTCACATATAAGACGCTTAAGAAACCGGCTGGAACCGGAATGAGGAACATTTCTCACATATAAGACGCTTAAGAAACCGGCTGGAACCGGAATGAGGAACATTTCTCACATATAAGACGCTTAAGAAACCGGCTGGAACCGGAATGAGGAACATTTCTCACATATAAGACGCTTAAGAAACCGGCTGGAACCGGAATGAAGAACATTTCTCACATATAAGACGCTTAAGAAACCGGCTGGAACCGGAATGAAGAACATTTCTCACATATAAGACGCTTAAGAAACCGGCTGGAACCGGAATGAAGAACATTTCTCACATATAAGACGCTTAAGAAACCGGCTGGAACCGGAATGAGGAACATTTCTCACATATAAGACGCTTAAGAAACCGGCTGGAACCGGAATGAGGAACATTTCTCAGATATAAGACGCTTAAGAAACCGGCTGGAACCGGAATGAAGAACATTTCTCAGATATAAGACGCTTAAGAAACCGGCTGGAACCGGAATGAGGAACATTTCTCACATATAAGACGCTTAAGAAACCGGCTGGAACCGGAATGAAGAACATTTCTCACATATAAGACGCTTAAGAAACCGGCTGGAACCGGAATGAAGAACATTTCTCAGATATAAGACGCTTAAGAAACCGGCTGGAACCGGAATGAGGAACATTTCTCACATATAAGACGCTTAAGAAACCGGCTGGAACCGGAATGAAGAACATTTCTCACATATAAGACGCTTAAGAAACCGGCTGGAACCGGAATGAGGAACATTTCTCACATATAAGACGCTTAAGAAACCGGCTGGAACCGGAATGAGGAACATTTCTCACATATAAGACGCTTAAGAAACCGGCTGGAACCGGAATGAGGAACATTTCTCAGATATAAGACGCTTAAGAAACCGGCTGGAACCGGAATGAGGAACATTTCTCACATATAAGACGCTTAAGAAACCGGCTGGAACCGGAATGAAGAACATTTCTCACATATAAGACGCTTAAGAAACCGGCTGGAACCGGAATGAAGAACATTTCTCACATATAAGACGCTTAAGAAACCGGCTGGAACCGGAATGAGGAACATTTCTCACATATAAGACGCTTAAGAAACCGGCTGGAACCGGAATGAGGAACATTTCTCAGATATAAGACGCTTAAGAAACCGGCTGGAACCGGAATGAGGAACATTTCTCAGATATAAGACGCTTAAGAAACCGTCTGGAACCGGAATGAGGAACATTTCTCAGATATAAGACGCTTAAGAAACCGGCTGGAACCGGAATGAAGAACATTTCTCACATATAAGACGCTTAAGAAACCGGCTGGAACCGGAATGAGGAACATTTCTCAGATATAAGACGCTTAAGAAACCGGCTGGAACCGGAATGAAGAACATTTCTCACATATAAGACGCTTAAGAACACCGTCGTCCTGAGAGTGATTCTCACGCTGAGGAAGAAACCATCATCCGTCACTGAAACGATTTCAAACCGACAACAGTGATAAAAATAAATTCAGGGAAGATCATGATGTTGATTCTGAATCGTTTTCAACAGAAATATTACAAACAAACACAAAAATAAACAAGTAAACAAGCATGATGGGCTCTGGAGCTAAAACAATCACTGCAATCAGGTGTTTCTGTAACGTCCAATCAGACGTCTGCACCTGCTGACAGGTATGTTGGTCCATGTTCACGGGCAAGATGCTCTGATGTGTCTGAGACAGGTTTGTTTGTTTGTTTGTTTGTTTGTTGGGTTTATTATTATTTTCAACCACAATCCAAAAGTAATATTTTATTCATTCATTCATGTTCTGGACCCAGTTCCAGTTCAGGGTCGCTGGAGTCAGTCCAGCTATCATCAGACCTGAGACAGGTCCACCTGGATGAGACAGGTCCACCTGGATGAGACAAGTCCACCTGGATGAGACAGGTCCACCTAGATGAGACAGGTCCACCTGGATGAGACAGGTTCACGTGGATGAGACAGGTTCACGTGGATGAGACAGGTTCATCTGGATGAGACAGGTTTACGTGGATGAGACAGGTTCACGTGGATGAGACAGGTTCATCTGGATGAGACAGGTTCACGTGGATGAGACAGGTTCACGTGGATGAGACAGGTTCACGTGGATGAGACTGGTCCACCTGGATGAGACAGGTTCACGTGGATGAGACAGGTTCACGTGGATGAGACAGTTTCACGTGGATGAGACAGGTTCACGTGGATGAGACAGGTTCACGTGGATGAGACAGTTTCACGTGGATGAGACAGGTTCACGTGGATGAGACAGTTTCACGTGGATGAGACAGTTTCACGTGGATGAGACAGGTTCACGTGGATGAGACAGTTTCACGTGGATGAGACAGGTTCACGTGGATGAGACAGGTTCACGTGGATGAGACAGTTTCACGTGGATGAGACAGGTTCACGTGGATGAGACAGGTTCACGTGGATGAGACAGTTTCACGTGGATGAGACAGGTTCACGTGGATGAGACAGGTTCACGTGGATGAGACAGTTTCACGTGGATGAGACAGGTTCATGTGGATGAGACAGGTTTACCTGGATGAGACAGGTTCACGTGGATGAGACAGGTCCACCTGGATGAGACAAGTCCACCTGGATGAGACAGTTTCACGTGGATGAGACAGGTTCATGTGGATGAGACAGGTTCACGTGGATGAGACAGGTTCACGTGGATGAGACAGTTTCACGTGGATGAGACAGGTTCATGTGGATGAGACAGGTTCACGTGGATGAGACAGGTTCACGTGGATGAGACAGTTTCACGTGGATGAGACAGGTTCATGTGGATGAGACAGGTTCACGTGGATGAGACAGGTTCATGTGGATGAGACAGGTTCACCTGGATGAGACAGGTCCATCTGGATGAGACAAGTCCACCTGGATGAGACAGTTTCACATGGATGAGACAGGTTCATGTGGATGAGACAGGTTCACGTGGATGAGACAGGTTCACGTGGATGAGACAGTTTCACGTGGATGAGACAGGTTCATGTGGATGAGACAGGTTCACGTGGATGAGACAGGTTCACGTGGATGAGACAGTTTCACGTGGATGAGACAGGTTCATGTGGATGAGACAGGTTCACGTGGATGAGACAGGTTCATGTGGATGAGACAGGTCCACCTGGATGAGACAGGTCCACCTGGATGTCCCTGCTTCTACACACCTGATTCAAATCAATGAGTCTCTTTGCAGAACTTGATTGACTGTTAGATCCATTTGATCTGAATCAGGTGTGCTGGAGGGGGAGACATGGAAACCCTGAAGGACCAGGGTTCCCCACCGCTGCTACGTATACATACAGATACTTCCCCGAAAATGAGAATATTGTGAGAAGCTCCAGTATTGCAGGTTCAGAGTGTCACATTCTAATCAGGTCAGTAATCCAAACACCTCCATAAGTACCCTGAGCCTCTAAAAAGTCTCTGTGTTGGTTTAGAAGAATCCACAATCATGGGGAAGATGCTGATCTGACAGTTGTGCAGAAAACCATCATTGACTCCCTGCACAAGGTGGAAAGACACAAAAAGTGATAGAAAAGCAGCTGGATGTTCTCAGAGTGTCTCAAAGCACATTAATGGACAGTTAAGTGGAAGGAAGAAGTGTGGAAGAAAACGGTGTAGAAGCCGAAGGGCTGACAGCAGCCTGGAGAATATGGTCAGGAAAGGGCCTTTCAGACGTGTGGAGGACTTCATAAGGAATGGACCTGTGAGCTTCATCACGTCCAGCATCAATGCAGCCGTCTACCAGGACATTTGGAGACCTTCATGCTTGCTTCAGTGGACCAGCTGTATGGGGATGCAGACTTCATCTTCCAGCAGGACTTGGCACCTGCCCACACTGCCAAAACTACCAAATCCTGCTTCAACAACCATGGATCACCATGCTGGATTGGCCCGCAAACTAGGGACGCACCGATGCATCGGCTGGACATCGGTATCAGCCGATGTTTGCCTCGTTAACTGCCATCGGCCATCGGCCAATAAAAATGACATTTGCCGATGGCAGTGGCCGATTATTATATAGCCTATATATATATATGTGTGTGTGTGTATGTGTATATATATATGCATATATATATATATATAATGATTTACATGTGTCATCAACACTGTTCTTAAGAAAAACTCTTTTTTCCCCCTCTTTTTTGGCCGGGTGGGGGGAGATACTGGTAGAAGGCATCCCCAGCAGGGCCCTTCGTTCTGTTGGGCAACTTCTCTTAGAAGTCCCAAGAACGAAAACAGTGGGGCGACCGCTCGTTCTCGGCTGCTGGCCCGAGATTATGGAACTCGCTGCCTCCCGACATTCGTCTCAAGACTGAGCTGGGATCTTTTAAATCGAGGCTAAAGACCTATTTTTTTCGTCTAGCTTTTAATTCTAACTAGTTTATTTACTAAAGATTTTACTCTCTCTTAGGTACACCCTGCGCTCCCCCGAGTAGCCTGTTCTGATTCTCTGTTGGTTGTTTTCATAGCTCTTAATCTTCTTTGTTCTTAATTTTTCCCAGTATTTAACTTTACATTTTTATGATGTTTTACATTGTCTCTTTTTCTGTTACCCTGCTGTAAAGCACTTTGTGTGTCCAATGGGTACTGTAAAGGGCTGTATAAATAAACTTGATTTGATTTGATCCGCGCACTTTCCTCAGTAGAGAAACAAAGATGGCGGCGGTCGTGTGGCAATATTTGACCGTTTCAGAAAAAGATCAGCGTTACGCAGTTTGCAGTACATGCTTCACAAATATTTTTTATTTGGCCATGAAAATAATCTTCTCACTGAGTATTTTTTTGTTTATTTGGCTAAAACCACTCCATTTTGTTTATTTGGCTAAAACTACTCCATTTTGTTTATTTGGCTAAAACTACTCCATTTTGTTTATTTGGCTAAAACCACTCCATTTTGTTTATTTGGCTAAAACTACTCCATTTTGTTTATTTGGCTAAAACTACTCCATTTTGTTTATTTGGCTAAAACTACTCCATTTTGTTTATTTGGCTAAAACACTCCATTTTGTTTATTTGGCTAAAACTACTCCATTTTGTTTATTTGGCTAAAACACTCCATTTTGTTTATTTGGCTAAAACTACTCCATTTTGTTTATTAGGCTAAAACACTCCATTTTGTTTATTTGGCTAAAACTACTCCATTTTGTTTATTAGGCTAAAACACTCCATTTTGTTGGGCAATATACTGAAGCATCTTTTTGTGATTATCAGTCCCAGGTTTTTGAAAAGTTTTCAGAAAAGAGCTTGTTATAACTAATGTCAACCACAAAGTGACATTAAAGGTTGTTTCTGTTTCATAAATTGGTCTGATTGAATTTGTGCTCATTCAAGAACAAACTGATGAGGAGCTGAAAGACTGTAAATTTCTGTGGCACAAATGAAGTAATAAATAAAAATACAAAACATCGGCCATCGGCCAAGTTGTTTTGTTAAACATCGGTATCGGTATCGGCCCAGACTTTCACAATCGGTGCATCCCTACCGCAAACCCACCTGACCTGAACCCCATTGAACACATGTGGGACATCGTCAGAGAAAGCTGAACGGGAAGAGAGCAAACAATAAAGAAGAGCTCAAGGCTGTGATGGAAGCATGTTGGTCTCCATAACAGCTGAGATATGCCACAAGCTGCTAGCATCCATGCTACGCCGGGCTAAAGCTGCTAGCATCCATGCTACGCCGGGCTAAAGCTGCTAGCATCCATGTCACGGCGGGTTAAAGCTGCTAGCATCCATGCCACGCCGGGTTAAAGCTGCTAGCATCCATGCCACGCCGGGTTAAAGCTGCTAGCATCCATGCCACGCCGGGTTAAAGCTGCTAGCATCCATGTCACGGCGGGTTAAAGCTGCTAGCATCCATGCTACGCCGGGTTAATGCTGCTAGCATCCATGTCACGGCGGGTTAAAGCTGCTAGCATCCATGCCACGCCGGGTTAAAGCTGCTAGCATCCATGCCACGCCGGGTTAAAGCTGCTAGCATCCATGCCACGCCGGGTTAAAGCTGCTAGCATCCATGCCACGCCGGGTTAAAGCTGCTAGCATCCATGCCACGCCGGGTTAAAGCTGCTAGCATCCATGCCACGCCGGGTTAAAGCTGCTAGCATCCATGCCACGCCGGGTTAAAGCTGCTAGCATCCATGCCACGCCGGGTTAAAGCTGCTAGCATCCATGCCACGCCGGGTTAAAGCTGCTAGCATCCATGCCACGCCGGGTTAAAGCTGCTAGCATCCATGCCACGGCGGGTTAAAGCTGTTTCCAAACAAATAAAAGCTTGAAATACACTGCCCGGCCAAAAAAAAGTGGCCACCTGGATGTAACTAAGCAAACAGGTCGGAGCCTCCTATTGGATAATTACATGATGGGCGATTATCTTTCAGCTGCAACAAGTTATTTAACTCCAACTGGTGCAATGACTTGCTTCTCATTTCCATGACAACCATGTGGAAAGACACATCCGTGGTCGTGGAAAAGATGTTAGTCTGTCTGAGAAGGGTCAGATCATTGGCATGAAGAGGTGAAAACATGTAAGGAGATGCAGAAACTACTAAAACTGGGTTCAGAACAGTCCAACGCATTCTGAAAAACTGGAAGGATGGTGGACCATCGTCTTCCAGGAAGAAATGTGGCCGGAAAGGCAGATGAAGTGATGCAGCATCATGCCTAGTGCTACTGTATGAACCTGTGGGGGCAGTGTGATGATCTGGGGTTGCTGCAGTTGCTCAGGTCCAGGTTCAGCAACAGTATGAGCTCAGATAATGAGGTCAGCTGATACCTGAATATACTGAATGAGCAGCTTATTCCATCAATGGATGTTTCTTTCCTGATGGCACGGCCATATTCCAAGATGAGCGTGCCAGAATTTATCGGGCTCAGATTGTGAAAGATGGTTCAGGGATCATCAGACATCATTTTCACACATGGATTGGCCCCCACAGAGTCCAGACCTGAACCCCATTGAGAATCTTTGGGATGTGCTGTGGTCAGACTCTACAATCATCATCAAGATCTTGGTGAAAAATTGATGCAAATGGATGCAAATAATTCTGGTGACATTGCAGAAGCTTCTGGAAACACAGCGAATGCTGCCGCAATCAAAGCTAAAGGCTCCAACCAAATGTGAAAGGTTTCACCTTTTGTTGGTGGAGACTTTTTTTTGGCCGGGCAGTGTGTATGTATATAAATATATATGTATATACAGTATATATATACATATATATATATATATATATATATATATATATATATATATATATATATACATATATACATATATATATATATATATTCATATATATATATATATATATATATATATATATATATATATATATATATATATGCATATATATATATATATATATATATATATATATATATATATATATATATATATATGTGTATATATATATATAAATATATATATGCATATATATATATATATATATATATATATATATATATATATATATATATATATATATATATATATATATATATATATATGAGTGTGTTTATATATATATAAATATATATATGCATATATATTGTTGTTTGCTGGGTTCCGTGTACGTTTGGACAGCAGCTGTTACACTAATTGCTCCTCGGGGACAATAAAGGTTTTCTTATCTCATGACCTCATGTTGAACCTTTTCTTCTGCGTTTCAGCAGCAGGATAAATATGATCTCTGATTTTGAGGTGGATTTCTTTCACCGTGGGTAAAATTGGCCATGTAAGACGCTATAACGAGTCTGTTTACGAAACTTTTCTCATACCTTTATTTTTGTTCACTTTTTCATATCATGATAAAGTTTTTCTTTAAACACACTTCCAAGTACTTCCAAGTACTTCCAAGTACTTTGTTCTTACATTTTCTTTCACCAAACTTCTTTTGGGAAGTGGAATAACTTCACTGATCTGATTAAATTCTTCACAGGAACAAATGCAAACTTGCCTTTGTCATGGGTCAGTCTGTAACACAGGATGCTTTTGACGTTCTTGTTCGTACGAAGTCTTTCTGTTGATGGTTATTATTCCACCAGGTGGCGCTATGCGGCCTGAAAGTGTGCGTGAAAATCATTTTCCAGCAGAAAAGCGTCTGTTTATGCCCCACAAGGGAATTTCTTACACCATGAAATGTTTTGTAATAAATGTAATATGGATTGTGCCAAAGACTTGAAACCTTTCCAGACTCACTCCGATGGCTTGCTGAGGGAAACATCCTTCCCTCTGATGCAGCTGCAGCACCCACATGGCAGAAATCTGCCTCATTTAGCCCGATTTCCCATGATGCATCCTTTCTGCTGGATATCAGACCGTAACCGAACACGTTTGTATTCTTTGCTGTTGCTGTTTGAGCCCCTCATTCTGTTTTTAGCTCAGTCAGTGTGAATTACGCTGGTTGGACCTGGAATACGTTCACGCGCTCGCTTGGTTATGCATGTTGTTAACTCGCAATAAAATAAAAATAAAAAAGTCTTTGTTGATTGAGTCATTTCTATTTTCTTACTTGTGCTTCCTGGTATTCGGTGCCATTTCAGCCGATCAAACCTCGTCCAGAAAAAGTCACATTTTATTATTTTATCTGATAGAGAACATATTAAACTGGAAGAACAGTATGTTGGTCCGGCTCAGGATATTTCTGTGTGATAATATGACCAAACTCTTTAAATGTGACAGATCAGATGCCCCCCCGTTACTGGATGTAACAGGGTGGACGTGGGGTGATTTGGCCACTTTTCATGAACAATATGCTCTAATTTCTGTGTAAAAGATGTTTTTATCATATTTTTATTTTACTGTTTTATCATTTGGCACATTTTCATTTCATATTTTTCAGTTTATTATTTAAGCGACTGATTTAAAACTATATTTGTAAAATAACTAAAATGTTGCTTTCCGCCCTAAATAAGGGAAACGGGGAGGACGTGGCACGATCTGCCACATCAGCCGCCCCCCCCCCACACTGAGAAAATGTTTGCACAAAGTGCAATGCTTATGTGCACGTGTGTGATTCACCCTCCAAAAGTGTGAGCTACTTCCTGTCATATGACTACATGAGGATTTAAGGGGGGGGGGTCAGCTCAGGGACAGAATATATTTTTAATAATAATAATAATGATGATCATAATGATAATGATGATGATGATGATCATAATAATGATGATGATGATGATGGTAATAATAATGATGATGATGATCATAATGATGATGATGATGATATCATCATCATCATTATTTATTATCATCATCATCATCATCATTATTATTATTATTATTGATGATGATGATGATGATGATAATAATAATGATGATGATGATGATGATGATGATGATGATAATAAATAATAATGATGATGATAATAATGATGATGATGATGATGATGATAATAATGATGATGATAATAATGATGATGATAATGATGATGATGATGATCATAATGATGATGATGATGATGATAATAATAATGATGATGATGATAATAATGATGATGATGATGATGATAATAATGATGATGATGATCATAATGATGATGATGATGATGATAATAATAATGATGATGATGATAATGATGATGATGATGATAATAATGATGATGATAATAATGATGACGATGATGATGATAATAAATAATAATGATGATGATGATAATAATGATGATGATAATAATGATGATGATGATGATGATGATGATAATAAATAATAATGATGATGATGATAATAATAATGATGATGATAATAATGATGATGATAATAATGATGACGATGATCATGATCATAATAATAATGATGATGATGATGATCATAATGATAATGATAATAATGATGATGATGATGATGGTGATGAAGAATGACCGTCTTACAGGAAGTTTTATCTCTTCTTTTTGCATTCTGACTGGATGGAAACTGAAAATAAAGTAAAAAAAACAAACAAACAAAAAAACATCAGCGTGACGCTGTCCTGCGTCTCGTGACGCAGCACCGGCTTCCGTCATCACGTGTGTACACCCGGAAGCGGAGCGTCGTCATGTGATCTCCTCCTCCTGTGAAGTCCGTGAAGCAGGTAGGTGAAGGTTTTAGCTGCGGAGCGCGCGCTCGTCTGTATCGGGGACCGGGAGCTGCCGCTAGTTAGCGAAGCTGTTTGCTAGTTTATCTCTAACTAGCTCCGTTTCCCGCACAGGCACCAGCGGCTCCACCTCTCCAACATGGCGGACGTGAGTACGCTTCACCTCGCATCCTGATCCCGGTCCGACCTGCAGCTGCTGCTGCGCTGAGTTTCACACATCAAACATGTTCCAACACGTTTAACACATGCCGTCACTTCCGCTCTTAAAGGAAACTACGTCACACACATACGGTCACGCGTCTCTGTTCCAGTTCGGTTAAAGAAACGCGCTTTAAACGGCATCTGTGCTGGTGACATGTTCCTGACGAACCTCCCACAGACACGAGAACCGCTGCTGCTTCTCTGACACTGACACGGAAACTTTGCGACACCTGCTTTTGCTTTTGTCAGACTGTTGGACTCATTTCAGTGTTTCATACGTGGTTTCTGAGCAACGTCACAGGCAGGATGATGGGATGCGCCGCAACCAGGGACAGACAAGCCAGGAACGCTTTAAGACCTACGAGGGGACTGTTTACATGCAGGGTTAGACTTTGAATGCAGATGACGTCATACAAGCGTCAGGAAATATGGCTGAGTACCACTGTGTTCAGTTACATGCCTGTAAACGGTTACCATGGTGATAACAGGACAGGAGGAGTGTAAACGGTTACCATGGCGATAACAGGACAGTAGGAGTGTAAACGGTTACCATGGCGATAACAGGACAGTAGGAGTGTAAACGGTTACCATGGCGATAACAAGACAGTAGGACTGTAAACGGTTACCATGGCGATAACAGGACAGTAGGAGTGTATACAGTTACCATGGCGATAACAGGACAGAAGGAGTGTAAACGGTTACCATGGCGATAACAGGACAGGAGGAGTGTAAACGGTTACCATGGTGATAACAGGACAGTAGGAGTGTGAACGGTTACCATGGTGATAACAGGACAGTAGGAGTTGTAAACGGTTACCATGGCGATAACAGGA
Source organism: Atherinomorus stipes (assembly GCA_023101725.1). Taxonomy (NCBI): domain Eukaryota; kingdom Metazoa; phylum Chordata; class Actinopteri; order Atheriniformes; family Atherinidae; genus Atherinomorus; species Atherinomorus stipes. The sequence goes on along the minus strand of JALJCO010001934.1, from coordinate 398,820 downwards.
CAGTAGGAGTGTAAACGGTTACCATGGCGATAACAGGACAGTAGGAGTGTAAACGGTTACCATGGCGATAACAGGACAGTAGGAGTGTAAACGGTTACCATGGCGATAACAGGACAGTAGGAGTGTAAACGGTTACCATGGCGATAACAGGACAGTAGGAGTGTAAACGGTTACCATGGCGATAACAGGACAGAAGGAGTGTAAACGGTTACCATGGCGATAACAGGACGGTAGGAGTGTAAACGGTTACCATGGCGATAACAGGACAGTAGGAGTGTATACAGTTACCATGGTGATAACAGGACAGGAGGAGTGTAAACGGTTACCATGGCGATAACAGGACAGAAGGAGTGTAAACGGTTACCATGGCGATAACAGGACGGTAGGAGTGTAAACGGTTACCATGGCGATAACAGGACGGTAGGAGTGTAAACGGTTACCATGGCGATAACAGGACAATAGGAGTGTAAACGGTTACCATGGTGATAACAGGACAGTAGGAGTGTGAACGGTTACCATGGCGATAACAGGACAATAGGAGTGTAAACGGTTACCATGGCGATAACAGGACAGTAGGAGTGTAAACGGTTACCATGGCGATAACAGGACAGGAGGAGTGTAAACGGTTACCATGGTGATAACAGGACAGTAGGAGTGTGAACGGTTACCATGGTGATAACAGGACAGTAGGAGTTGTAAACGGTTACCATGGCGATAACAGGACAGTAGGAGTGTAAACGGTTACCATGGCGATAACAGGACAGTAGGAGTTGTAAATGGTTACCGTGGTGATAACAGGACAGTAGGAGTGTAAACGGTTACCATGGTGATAACAGGACAGTAGGAGTGTAAACGGTTACCATGGTGATAACAGGACAGTAGGAGTGTAAACGGTTACCATGGTGATAACAGGACAGTAGGAGTGTAAACGGTTACCATGGCGATAACAGGACAGTAGGAGTGTAAACGGTTACCATGGCGATAACAGGACAGTAGGAGTGTAAACGGTTACCATGGCGATAACAGGACAGTAGGAGTGTAAACGGTTACCATGGCGATAACAGGACAGTAGGAGTGTAAACGGTTACCATGGTGATAACTGGACAGTAGGAGTGTAAACGGTTACCATGGTGATAACGGGACAGTAGGAGTGTAAACGGTTACCATGGTGATAACAGGACAGTAGGAGTGTAAACGGTTACCATGGTGATAACAGGACAGTAGGAGTGTAAACGGTTACCATGGTGATAACAGGACAGTAGGAGTGTAAACGGTTACCATGGTGATAACAGGACAGGAGGAGTGTAAACGGTTACCATGGTGATAACAGGACAGGAGGAGTGTAAACGGTTACCATGGTGATAACAGGACAGTAAGAGTGTAAACGGTTACCATGGCGATAACAGGACAGTAGGAGTGTAAACGGTTACCATGGCGATAACAGGACAGTAGGAGTGTAAACGGTTACCATGGTGATAACTGGACAGTAGGAGTGTAAACGGTTACCATGGTGATAACGGGACAGTAGGAGTGTAAACGGTTACCATGGTGATAACAGGACAGTAGGAGTGTAAACGGTTACCATGGTGATAACAGGACAGGAGGAGTGTAAACGGTTACCATGGTGATAACAGGACAGTAGGAGTGTAAACGGTTACCATGGTGATAACAGGACAGTAAGAGTGTAAACGGTTACCATGGCGATAACAGGACAGTAGGTCCTGCAGGTTCAGATCCATGATTTCTTTCGTCCTGCAGAAGCTGCTGCAGACCGTTGGGACCATTTTGCTTCTCGTCTAAATAAAGTTCCATCATTCTGTGGGTGAACTATTCCTTTAAGAAGAGAACCAGACAGAAAGAAGTCAGGAAATATTACATATGAACTCAAACCTGCCGAGTGTGGAAACTGCAAACACGAGCTGGAGGAAGTTAGTCTCTGACAGCCCGGCACGGACGTGGCGTAGCCTGGGAAAATCTCGTTTAGGGAAACTCTTTGCTTAAAGGCACAGAGACGAAAACTGATTTTAAAATAACTGAAAGGAAGCGCACACAGTTTAACCATATATGGTCATCTGGAGATTATTCCAGAATATTAACATGCATTCATTTCCCAGGCCTCCCTGAGTTTACAGTCCGTGTTTCCGGGGACACGCGTGTTTCTCCGTGTTTCAGCCTCTGATGTGTTTTTCTCTGCAGGATCTGAAGCGGTTCCTCTACAAACAGCTGCAGAGGTGAGTTTTCCTCCAGAACGTCATGTCTGGTTCCTGAGATCCAGTTTCACATCTGATCTGTTCTGCATCAGTGTTGAAGGTCTACACGCCATCGTGGTGACGGACAGGGACGGCGTTCCCGTCATCAAAGGTAGGGAACTCTTCCAGAATGTCCCGCCGCAGGAACGTTCCAGCGGAGCGTCTTTGTGGAACGTTCCAGCAGAGCGTCTTTGTGGAACGTTCCAGCGGAGCGTCTTTGTGGAACGTTCCAGCGGAGCGTCTTTGTGGAACGTTCCAGCGGATCGTCTTTGTGGAACGTTCCAGCGGATCGTCTTTGTGGAACGTTCCAGCGGAGCGTCTTTGTGGAACGTTCCAGCGGATCGTCTTTGTGGAACGTTCCAGCGGATCGTCTTTGTGGAACGTTCCAGCGGATCGTCTTTGTGGAACGTTCCAGCGGAGCGTCTTTGTGGAACGTTCCAGCAGAGCGTCTTTGTGGAACGTTCCAGCGGAGCGTCTTTGTGGAACGTTCCAGCGGAGCGTCTTTGTGGAACGTTCCAGCGGATCGTCTTTGTGGAACGTTCCAGCGGATCGTCTTTGTGGAACGTTCCAGCGGAGCGTCTTTGTGGAACGTTCCAGCGGATCGTCTTTGTGGAACGTTCCAGCGGATCGTCTTTGTGGAACGTTCCAGCGGATCGTCTTTGTGGAACGTTCCAGCGGAGCGTCTTTGTGGAACGTTCCAGCGGATCGTCTTTGTGGAACGTTCCAGCGGAGCGTCTTTGTGGAACGTTCCAGCGGATCGTCTTTGTGGAACGTTTCAGCGGAATGTTGCAGAGAGACGATCCGCTGAAATGTTCCAGCGGAATCGTCTCTCTGCAACATTCCAGCGAATCGTCTCTCTGCAATGTTCCAGCGGATCGTCTCTCCGGAACGTTCCGTCGGATTGCCTCTCCGGAACGTTCCAGCGGATCGTCTCTCCGGAACGTTCCAGCGGATCGTCTCTCCGGAACGTTCCAGCGGATCGTCTCTCCGGAACGTTCCGTCGGATCGCCTCTCCGGAACGTTCCAGCGGATCGTCTCTCCGGAACGTTCCGCTGAAATGTTCCAGAAAGATGCTCCGTTGGAACGTTCCAGAAAGGCTCAGACACATTTCTACACATGACCGTTCTCTTAAACACCACCAGGTGGCAGCAAAGACTCGCTCCACCACCAAGCTCAGAAGGTGGGTGGACATGAATCCAGTTCCATGTCTCAACATGTCCACTGTCTCTCTGCAGTTGCCAATGACAACGCCCCTGTCCATGCTCTGAGACCCGGCTTCTTGTCCACATTCGCTCTGGCCACAGACCAGGGCAGCAAGCTGGGCCTCTCCAAGAACAAGAGCATCATCTGCTACTACAACACCTACCAGGTACTCCACTTCATGAAGTGTCTGCTGTGTTTCTGCGTGACGACGTATCTGCTGTGTTTCCGTGTGACAACGTATCTGCTGTTTCCGCGTAAAGACGTATCTGCTGGGGCGGTGATTAGCTCAGTTGGTTGAGCAGCCGCCCCATGAACAGAGGCTACAGTTCCTCAGCGCAGTCGGCCCCGGTTCGATTTCCGGTCCAGGTCCCTTTGCTGCATGTCACTCCCCACTCTCTCTGCCCCTTTCCTGTCGCTATACACTGTCATACAAAGGCCACTAGTGCCCAAAAAATCCTTTTTGTTTCCGCGTTACGACGAATCTGCTGTGTTTCTGCGTGACGAATCTGCTGTGTTTCCGCGTGACGAATCTGCTGTGTTTCTGCGTGACGACGAATCTGCTGTGTTTCCGCGTGACGACGAATCTGCTGTGTTTCTGCGTGACGACGAATCTGCTGTGTTTCCGCGTGACGACGAATCTGCTGTGTTTCTGCGTGACGACGAATCTGCTGTGTTTCCGCGTGACGAATCTGCTGTGTTTCTGCGTGACGACGAATCTGCTGTGTTTCCGCGTGACGACGAATCTGCTGTGTTTCCGCGTGACGACGAATCTGCTGTGTTTCCGCGTGACGACGAATCTGCTGTGTTTCCGCGTGACGACGTATCTGCTGTGTTTCCGTGTCACCACGTATCTACTGTGTTTCTGCGTGACGACGTATCTGCTGTTTCCGCGTGACGACGTATTTGCTGTGTTTCTGCATGACGACGTATCTGCTTTTTCTGCGTGACGACGTATCTGCTGTGTTTCCGCGTGACGACGTTTCTCCTGTGTTTCTGCGTGACGATGTATCTACTGTGTTTCTGCATGACAACGTATCTGCTGCTTCTGCGTGACGACGAATCTGCTGTGTTTCCGTGTCACCACGTATCTACTGTGTTTCTGCATGACAACGTATCTGCTGTGTTTCTGCGTGACGACGTATCTGCTGTTTCTGCGTGACGACGTATCTGCTGTGTTTCCGCGTGACGACGTATCTGCTGTGTTTCTGCGTGACGACGTATCTGCTGTGTTTCCGCGTGACGTATCTGCTGTTTCTGCGTGACGACGTATCTGCTGTTTCCGCGTGACGACGTATTTGCTGTGTTTCTGCATGACGACGTATCTGCTGTGTTTCTGCATGACGACGTATCTACTGTGTTTCTGCATGACAACGTATCTGCTGCTGTTTCTGCGTGACGTATCTGCTTTTTCTGCGTGACGACGTATCTGCTGTGTTTCCGCGTGACGACGTTTCTCCTGTGTTTCTGTGTGACGATGTATCTACTGTGTTTCTGCATGACAACGTATCTGCTGCTGTTTCTGCGTGACGTATCTGCTGTTTCTTCGTGACGACGTATCTGCTGTTTGTGCGTGACGACGTATCTGCTGTGTTTCCGTGTGACGATGTATCTGTTTCCGTGTGATGACGTATCTGCTGTTTCCATGTGGCTATGTATCTGCTGTTTTCGCGTAACGATGTATCTGTTTCTGTGTGACAACGTATCTGTTTCTGTGTGACAACGTATCTGCTGTGTTTCCACGTGAAAACGTATCTGCTGTGTTTCCACGTGAAAACGTATCTGCTGTGTTTCCGCGTGACGACATATCTGCTGTTTCCGGGTGTAGACAATTCTGCTGTGTTTCCGCGTGAAAACGTATCTGCTGTGTTTCCGCGTGACAACGTATCTGCTGTGTTTCTGTGTGACGACGTATCTGCTGTTTTCGCGTGACGACGTATCTGCTGTGTTTCTGCGTGACGACGTATCAGCTGTGTTTCCGCGTGACGACGTATCTGCTGTATTTCCGCGTGACGACGTATCTGCTGTTTCCGCGTGACGACGTATCTGCTGTTTCCGCGTGACGACGTATCTGCTGTGTTTCCGCGTGACGACGTATCTGCTGTGTTTCTGCATGACGACGTATCTGCTGTTTTCGCGTGACGACGTATCTGCTGTGTTTCCGCGTGACGACGTATCTGCTGTGTTTCCACGTGACAACGTATCTGCTGTGTTTCCGCGTGACGACGTATCTGCTGTTTCCGCGTGACGACAATTCTGCTGTGTTTCCGCGTGACAACGTATCTGCTGTGTTTCCGCGTGACGACGTATCTGCTGTTTCCGCGTGACGACAATTCTGCTGTGTTTCCACGTGACAATGTATCTGCTGTGTTTCCGCGTGACGAAGTATCTGCTGTTTCCGCGTGACGACAACTCTGCTGTGTTTCTGTGTGACGACATATCTGCTTTTTCCGCGTGAAGAGGTATCTGCTGTGCTTCTGCGTGACGACATATCTGCTGTGTTTCTGCGTGACGACGTATCTGCTGTGGTTCCGAGTTACGACGTATCTGCTGTGTTTCTGCGTAACGACGTATCTGCTGTGTTTCTGCGTGACGACGTATCTGCTGTGTTTCCGCGTGACGTATCTGCTGTTTCTGCGTGACGACGTATCTGCTGTTTCCGCGTGACGACGTATTTGCCGTGTTTCTGCATGACGACGTATCTGCTGTGTTTCTGCATGACGACGTATCTACTGTGTTTCTGCATGACAACGTATCTGCTGCTGTTTCTGCGTGACGTATCTGCTTTTTCTGCGTGACGACGTATCTGCTGTGTTTCCGCGTGACGACGTTTCTCCTGTGTTTCTGTGTGACGATGTATCTACTGTGTTTCTGCATGACAACGTATCTGCTGCTGTTTCTGCGTGACGTATCTGCTGTTTCTTCGTGACGACGTATCTGCTGTTTGTGCGTGACGACGTATCTGCTGTGTTTCCGTGTGACGATGTATCTGTTTCCGTGTGATGACGTATCTGCTGTGTTTCCACGTGAAAACGTATCTGCTGTGTTTCCACGTGAAAACGTATCTGCTGTGTTTCCACGTGAAAACGTATCTGCTGTGTTTCCGCGTGACGACATATCTGCTGTTTCCGGGTGTAGACAATTCTGCTGTGTTTCCGCGTGAAAACGTATCTGCTGTGTTTCCGCGTGACAACGTATCTGCTGTGTTTCTGTGTGACGACGTATCTGCTGTTTCCATGTGAACACGTATCTGCTGTTTCTCTGCTGTGTTTCCGTGTGATGACGAATTTGCTGTGTTTCTGTGTGACGACGAAACTGCATTGTTTCTGTGCGAATACGTATCTCCTGTGTTTCCATGTAACCAGGTATCTGTTGTTTCTGTGTGACAACGTTTCTGCTCTGTTTCCGCGTGACCATGTATTTGCTGTGTTTCCGCGTGACGACTTATCTGCTGTGTTTCCGTGTAGCCACGTATGTGCTGTGTTTCTGTGTGATGTATCTGCTGTGTTTCCGCGTGACAACGTATCTGCTGTGTTTCTGTGTGACGACGTATCTGCTGTTTTCGCGTGACGACGTATCTGCTGTGTTTCTGCGTGACGACGTATCTGCTGTGTTTCCGCGTGACGACGTATCAGCTGTGTTTCCGCGTGACGACGTATCTGCTGTGTTTCCGCGTGACGACGTATCTGCTGTGTTTCCGCGTGACGACGTATCTGCTGTTTCCGCGTGACGACGTATCTGCTGTTTCCGCGTGACGACGTATCTGCTGTGTTTCCGCGTGACGACGTATCTGCTGTGTTTCTGCATGACGACGTATCTGCTGTTTGTGCGTGACGACGTATCTGCTGTGTTTCCGTGTGACGATGTATCCGTTTCCGTGTGATGACGTATCTGCTGTGTTTCCACGTGAAAACGTATCTGCTGTGTTTCCACGTGAAAACGTATCTGCTGTGTTTCCACGTGAAAACGTATCTGCTGTGTTTCCGCGTGACGACATATCTGCTGTGTCCGGGTGTAGACAATTCTGCTGTGTTTCCGCGTGAAAACGTATCTGCTGTGTTTCCGCGTGACAACGTATCTGCTGTGTTTCTGTGTGACGACGTATCTGCTGTTTTCGCGTGACGACGTATCTGCTGTGTTTCTGCGTGACGACGTATCTGCTGTGTTTCCGCGTGACGACGTATCAGCTGTGTTTCCGCGTGACGACGTATCTGCTGTGTTTCCGCGTGACGACGTATCTGCTGTGTTTCCGCGTGACGACGTATCTGCTGTTTCCGCGTGACGACGTATCTGCTGTTTCCGCGTGACGACGTATCTGCTGTGTTTCCGCGTGACGACGTATCTGCTGTGTTTCTGCATGACGACGTATCTGCTGTTTTCGCGTGACGACGTATCTGCTGTGTTTCCGCGTGACGACGTATCTGCTGTGTTTCCACGTGACAACGTATCTGCTGTGTTTCCGCGTGACGACGTATCTGCTGTTTCCGCGTGACGACAATTCTGCTGTGTTTCCGCGTGACAACGTATCTGCTGTGTTTCCGCGTGACGACGTATCTGCTGTTTCCGCGTGACGACAATTCTGCTGTGTTTCCGCGTGACAATGTATCTGCTGTGTTTCCGCGTGACGAAGTATCTGCTGTTTCCGCGTGACGACAACTCTGCTGTGTTTCTGCGTGACAATGTATCTGCTGTGTTTCTGTGTGACGACATATCTGCTCTTTCCGCGTGAAGAGGTATCTGCTGTGCTTCTGCGTGACGACATATCTGCTGTGTTTCTGCGTGACGACGTATCTGCTGTGGTTCCGAGTTACGACGTATCTGCTGTGTTTCTGCGTAACGACGTATCTGCTGTGTTTCCGCGTGACTACGTATCTGCTGTGTTTTCGCGTGACAACGTATCTGCTGTGTTTTAGCGTGACAACATATCTGCTGTTTCCATGTGAACACGTATCTGCTGTGTTTTCGCGTGACTACGTATCTGCTGTGTTTTCGCGTGACTACGTATCTGCTGTGTTTTCGCGTGACAACATATCTGCTGTTTCCATGTGAACACGTATCTGCTGTGTTTCCGCGTGACAACGTATCTGCTGTGTTCTCGCGTGACAACATATCTGCTGTTTCCATGTGAACACGTATCTGCTGTGCTTCCGCGTGACTACGTATCTGCTGTGTTTTCAAGTGACTACGTATCTGCTGTGTTTTCGCGTGACAACATATCTGCTGTTTCCATGTGAACACGTATCTGCTGTTTCTCTGCTGTGTTTCCGTGTGATGACGAATTTGCTGTGTTTCTGTGTGACGACGAAACTGCATTGTTTCTGTGCGAATACGTATCTCCTGTGTTTCCATGTAACCAGGTATCTGTTGTTTCTGTGTGACAACGTTTCTGCTCTGTTTCCGCGTGACCATGTATTTGCTGTGTTTCCGCGTGACGACTTATCTGCTGTGTTTCCGTGTAGCCACGTATGTGCTGTGTTTCTGTGTGATGTATCTGCTGTGTTTCCGCGTGACAACGTATCTGCTGTGTTCCTGTGTGACGATGTATTTGCTGTGTTTCCGCGTGACGACTTATCCGCTGTGTTTCTGTGTAACCACGTATATGCTGTGTTTCTGTGTGATGTATCTGCTGTGATTCCATGTAACCACGTATTTACTGTGTTTCCGCGTGACGACGTATCTGCTGTGTTTCCATGTAACCACGTATTTACTGTGTTTCAGCGTGACGACATATTTGCTGTTTCTGTGTGACGACGTATCTGCTGTGTTTCTGCGTAACCACGTATGTGCTGTGCTTCTGTGTAACCACGTATTTACTGTTTCTGTGTGACGACGTATCTGCTGTGCTTCTGTGTAACCACGTATTTGCTGTGTTTCCGCGTGATGACGTATCTGCTGTGTTTCCATGTAACCACGTATTTACTGTGTTTCCGCGTGACGACATATTTGCTGTTTCTGTGTGACGACATATCTGCTGTGCTTCTGTGTAACCACGTATTTGCTGTGTTTCCGCGTGACGACGTATCTGCTGTGTTTCCATGTAACCACGTATTTACTGTGTTTCCGCGTGACGACATATTTGCTGTTTCTGTGTGACGACGTATCTGCTGTGTTTCTGTGTAACCACGTATGTGCTGTGTTTCTGTGTAACCACGTATGTGCTGTGTTTCTGTGTGACGACGTATCTGCTGTGTTTCCATGTAACCACGTATTTACTGTGTTTCTGTGTGACGACGTATCTGCTGTGTTTCTGTGTGATGTATCTGCGGTGTTTCCGTGTGACGATGTATTTGCAGTGTTTCCGCGTGACGACTTATCTGCTGTGTTTCTGTGTGACGACGTATCGGCTGTTTCTGTGTGACGACGTATCTGCTGTTTCTGTGTGACGACGTATCTGCTGTTTCTGTGTGAAGACGTATCTGCTGTGTTTCCGTGTAACCACGTATGTGCTGTGTTTCTGTGTGACGACGTATCTGCTGTTTCTGTGTGACGACGTATCTGCTGTTTCCGTGTAACCACGTATTTACTGTGTTTCCGCGTGACAACATATTTGCTGTTTCTGTGTGACGACGTATCTGCTGTTTCTGTGTAACCACGTATGTGCTGTGTTTCTGTGTAACCACGTAAGTGCTGTGTTTCTGTGTGACGACGTATCTGCTGTGTTTCCGTGTAACCACGTATGTGCTGTGTTTCTGTGTGACGACGTATCTGCTGTTTCTGTGTAACCACGTATGTGCTGTGTTTCCGTGTAACCACGTATGTGCTGTGTTTCCGTGTAACCACGTATGTGCTGTGTTTCCGTGTAACCACGTATCTGCTGTGTTTCTGTCTTGAACAGATCGTGCAGTTCAATCGTCTTCCTCTGGTCATCAGCTTCATCGCCAGCAGCAATGCCAACACAGGTCAGGTTTCCACAATATGTTCACACATGTGCATGTTTAATATGAGCTTGAATGTACGTATGTATCCATGTATGTATATAGGTATGTCTGTATGTATGAAGGTATGTTTGCATGCTAGTAAATGTGTATGTATACCTACATACACATTTACAAACATGCATACATACTTGTGTACAGTATGTATGTGTATGTTTGTATGAATGTATGCATGCGTGTTCGCAAATGTGTGTATGCATGTATGTATATACATGCATGTATGTTTGCATGTATTTATGTATGTATATATGTATGCATGTTAGTAAATGTGTGTGTGTGTGTATGTATGTATGTTTACATACATGTATGTACAGATGGTCGTCGTGTCCCGTGTCCTCTGGTCTCCAACATGTGTCCTCTGCGGTGTCCTCAGGTCTCATCATGAGCCTGGAGAAGGAGCTGGCTCCACTCATAGAGGAGCTGAGGCAGGTGGTGGAGGTGACATGAACTCTGCTGATGATCCACTGAGGACGGCTTCTTCTTCACCGTCACCATCATCATCGTCGCTGTCCTGTCCCTTCTGTAACTTTCTGCAGTTTAACAGTTTCCAGTAATGATGTGAACTTCTTCACGTGTCGTCATCATGGAACGTGTCAGCTTTGAGCTTTTTCCAGTCTGAATAAATGTTTCTGGATTCTGTGGTCTCCTTCATCACATTTTAATCTGGTACATACTAAACATGTAACATGTCTGCTTACATACATGTTCTGGAAACTAAGATCCATTACATACATGACTCCACCAGGGATGTGAAACCGGAGTCCTCCAGAGCTGCTGTCCTGCATGTTTTACGTGTTTACCTGACGTTTACCCGCCTGTCCTGCATGTTTTACGTGTTTACCTGACGTTGACCCGCCTGTCCTGCATGTTTTACGTGTTTACCTGACGTTGACCCGCCTGTCCTGCATGTTTTACGTGTTTACCTGACGTTTACCCGCCTGTCCTGCATGTTTTACGCGTTTACCTGACGTTTACCCGCCTGTCCTGCATGTTTTACGTGTTTACCTGACGTTTACCCGCCTGTCCTGCATATTTTACGTGTTTACCTGACGTTGACCCGCCTGTCCTGCATGTTTTACGTGTTTACCTGACGTTTACCCGCCTGTCCTGCATGTTTTACGTGTTTACCTGACGTTTACCCGCCTGTCCTGCATGTTTTACGTGTTTACCTGACGTTTACCCGCCTGTCCTGCATGTTTTACGTGTTTACCTGACGTTTACCCGCCTGTCCTGCATGTTTTACATGTGTACCTGACGTTTACCCGCCTGTCCTGCATGTTTTACGTGTTTACCTGACGTTTACCCGCCTGTCCTGCATGTTTTACATGTGTACCTGACGTTTACCCGCCTGTCCTGCATGTTTTACGCGTTTACCTGACGTTTACCCGCCTGTCCTGCATGTTTTACATGTGTACCTGACGTTTACCCGCCTGTCCTGCATGTTTTACGTGTTTACCTGACGTTTACCCGCCTGTCCTGCATGTTTTACGTGTTTACCTGACGTTTACCCGCCTGTCCTGCATGTTTTACATGTTTACCTGACGTTTACCCGCCTGTCCTGCATGTTTTACGTGTTTACCTGACGTTTACCCGCCTGTCCTGCATGTTTTACGCGTTCACCTGACGTTTACCCGCCTGTCCTGCATGTTTTACGTGTTTACCTGACGTTTACCCGCCTGTCCTGCATGTTTTTTTTTTTTTTTTTTTTTTTTTTTTTTTTTTACTTGTCCTGTCCAGCATCGAAGCAAGCAGAATGGAAATCTGATTGCTTTATTCTGTTGAACAGTTTTGCTTTACCAAGCGGAGCTTTATGAACATAAGGCTCCACTTGATATCATGTTTATTCATTTTATTTTTTTATTTAAACATTTGTCTATTACACCATTCCATATCATACTGCTGGGCCTGACAAGGGAGAAATGAAAGTTAACAGAGGTAATGATAGAAAGTGAAACAGAGAGAGAGGAGTAAGGAAGAGGAAGAGAGAGAGGAGAGAAAACATGAATCCACTTACACAGTTCACTGGTACATCTGTACCGCGATCCCTAAACAACCAAGGTCTCTGTTGGAAAACAAAATCATACAAACACACACAAACACACGCAGAACTACGCAGAGAAGAGGTACAACCTAGTCATCGCAATGGGAAGTAGAGAAGAGGTACAACCTAGTCATCGCAATGGGAAGTAGAGAAGAGGTACAGCCTAGTCATCGCAATGGGAAGCAGTGTCACAGTGTCAACATGCATAATAAAGGGTGCTCCGTGGTGATACAGTCATGCAGATGCAACCTCGTCTCTGCAAGGAGGAGAAAGCCCGCAAGGCTCACGACCCAGGCCCCCAGCAGCCACCCAGAGGTCCAGATCCCAGCTACCCCCCCCCAAAGAGCGGACATGCATCCCCCGAAGGGCGGCAAAAGGCGGCCCCAGCCGGAGCCCCCTGCAGTCTGGAGGCCCAGGCCCCAGCGGACCAAGACCAGCAGCTGCCGACCCCACCGGGCGCCGGGCGTCCCCCGGAGCGGAGACAGCGCCGGGCCCAGGGCCCAAGCGCCCAGGAGCAGCCACCCCCCCCCCCGGACCCGGGCGGCCCAACCGAAACCCAGGAGGACCGGACCCCCCAGACGACGCCCCCCCAGGGCAGGCCAGCCCCCACCCCAACGTCCCTGCCCCACACACCTGACACCAGGGCGCCACCACCTCTACCACCCCCTACCCCGCCACCACGCTCACACACACACTCCCCACACACCTACCCCAACACTAGGGCTGAAAGATATACCGCCACCGCCCCCGCATCGAGACACGGGCACCCAAGACATCAATACCGCAAGAGCAACCACATACAAGATACAGATCCCCCCTGCGCCCGCCCCGCACAAAAAGCCCCGGAAGCCACAAACAAAACCGCACCCCCCCACCAAAGCGCCCGGCCCCCAACCAACCCGCAGCCACACCGCACCACACCGACACCAAGATGCCCGGCACGAACACCGAGATACGAACCTCCGCCCACACCGCCCAGCCCTACCCAACACCTCCGTGTACCCCCCACACACACACATACACCCACCCACTCCGCTCTCCGACCTTACATACCCACACTCACTCCTCCCTCCACCCCCAACAATCTCCTCCCTCTACCGTCCACACCTACCCCCACCTCCTCATACCCTCTAACACACACATGCACTCCCCCCACATAGCTGCACCAACCCCTCCCTACCCCCCCACACATACGCCCCCACCTCCCTATACCCCCAATACCCCATACAGTCCCCCCCTTACATGTCCAGCCCCGCCCATCCCTCTGACCTATCACACTCCCGCCCTTCCTTCCTTCAGCCCCTCATGACCATCCCTACTAGACACTCACGAGCATGCCCCTCCTTCCTCCATCCCCCTTTCCTCCAACCACTTACCCACATCTCCTCCCTCTTCCAGCCCAAGTTCCTCCCTCCCACATTTCCTCTTTCACACTCTCATTCATTATTCTTACATACCCACCTCTCTCTTGCCCATGCCCTCGTGCCTCCTGAGTGGTAGCTCGGGCCGGGGAAGGAGCCGTGAGCTCCAAGCCCCCAACACGTCCCCCCCCCCCCACCACCACCCCCATCCCCCACCCCCCGGACGCAGCAGGCCAGGCATCCCCCAGGCCAGCAGTTCCCCCGCAATGCAGCCAGCCTTAACCACTGGCGCGTGAAGCAGCCACTGTCCCCCCCTCCCCCCAGTAGCGCCCGGGAGACCGGGGTATGAAAGGACCCTGCCCCCCCCCCCACCCCCGCTCATGACTGTGTGTGTAAGATGTGTGTTGTTTGCAGTTAAAACTAAGGGGCAGTGCCAAGTCATGCCGGGAGTGGGGTCGCGTAGGGGGCATGACCCCCCAACCGGCCCCTCCCTCCTTCCACACACTATATGGCCCGCCCCTCAGAAGTGGTTGTGAGCTGTTGTTATTTTATGTGTTTAGGTGTCTAAGTGTGGTTAAAACTGGGGAGCAGGCTGTCTCTAGACGTGGCAAGCAAAGGCACTTTTGGTGCCCTCCCTCACCACGCCCGCTTGACACGCACCCTCCCCAAAACCCTACGTGTGTGTGTGTGAGGTAGAGCAGGGGGGGGGGGGGAGGGTCTTGGGAAAGGAGACCAGGGGGGTATATGAATTCCCCCTGGAAGAAGAGCCGTTACCGGCATTAGGTACCCCTGCCTCCCGGGATCCCCCCAGGGCAGAAGGGGCAGGCATGGCCGCCCCCACGGCCCGGCGTCTGGCGTTCACCACAGAGGGACCAGCCTCGGCCCCTGGGGGCGCTCGACCATGCCAGGCCAGGGAGGGGGGAAAAGGGACGGGAGCGGAAAGGGTCGGCGGAGGGGCCAGAGTCACCGGCCCAACATCCCCAGGCCTCGCAAACCCCCCAAGAGGCACGCAGAGCTGCTATTTTTTTTTTTTTTTTTTTTTTTTTCCTCCCCCTTTCCTCCCCCACTCTATTGTATCACCCCTAAACCCTACTTCAAACAACCAACGACTTTACCCCCGTCAACACTCCCTCATCCCATCCTCCTCCCACCCCTCCTGTATAGCCAGTTAGTCCCCGCACATCCGCCCCCCCAGTGTCCATGCCCCCCCCCCTCCAAACCCAAGCCTGCACCCCCACCCAGGCCGCGCCAGAGCCACCACCCACCCACCCACCCACCCACCCACACACACCCCCCCCACCCACCCAGCGCCCCGCATCCGATCCCCCCACAGAACCATCCCCGCTCCCCACCCAAGCCCCCCCAACCCGACACACACAAACCCCACCAATGCACCACCACCCCCACACCCAAACACCCATCATCCATGCACCCCCACCCACCCACCCATCTCCACACACCCCCACAGGCAGCCATACACACACACAACCGCATTCACGCCCCCCCCTCCAGTCACACACCCACCCACACATACCAAGGACGGGGACCACGGGGCCACCAGCCCCCCCACGCCACAAGTCCACCGCCCCCAGCCCCCGGACCACGCGAGACCAACCCGCACGAGACCACCAGTGCAGGCCAGCCCCAACCGACACAGCGGCCGGGCGGGACAGGCACCCGGCGTGGAAAAGACCCGGCCACCCCGCAACCCCCCACC
Organism: Atherinomorus stipes; assembly: GCA_023101725.1. Taxonomy (NCBI): domain Eukaryota; kingdom Metazoa; phylum Chordata; class Actinopteri; order Atheriniformes; family Atherinidae; genus Atherinomorus; species Atherinomorus stipes. The sequence goes on along the minus strand of JALJCO010001934.1, from coordinate 383,317 downwards.
TCCACACACTAGAGCTGAACGATATGGACCAAACCCCACACCCCGACAGCCACGCCAGACCCCCCAACATCGATACGACACAACACGACCACGGGTCCGCCGAAAACCAAGCACCCCGGCGGAAAGCGCAGCTCCGTCCGCGACCCCCCAGAGCCCCACACGCAGGACAAGCACAGGGGAAATCCACACCCCCCACATAGCCGCCCCCGCGACACCAACATCCCGGATGCCCACATCCCGACACAGACACGACAACGATACATCCCCCAGCCCCACCACACACACACCCCCACCAGCACACACACCCGCACGCACACAGCAGAGGCGCCCCGGCCCCCCGGCGCAGTGACTAGACGTCACCAGGTCGTGAGGACCGGCCAAATCCAGAGGAGGCACGTCCCGCCGGCCCACCCCCCCCAGCGCCAAGCCGGGTCCCCCGGCCCCGGAGGCAGGGGCCACCCCGGAGCACCGGGGCCCAGGACATGTCCAAAACATGTCCTGCATGTTTTACGTGTTTACCTGACGTTTACCCGCCTGTCCTGCATGTTTTACATGTTTACCTGACGTTTGCCCGCCTGTCCTGCATGTTTTACGTGTTTACCTGACGTTTACCCGCCTGTCCTGCATGTTTTACGCGTTCACCTGACGTTTACCCGCCTGTCCTGCATGTTTTACGTGTTTACCTGACGTTTACCCGCCTGTCCTGCATGTTTTACGTGTTTACCTGACGTTTACCCGCCTGTCCTGCATGTTTTACGTGTTTACCTGACGTTTACCCGCCTGTCCTGCATGTTTTACGTGTTTACCTGACGTTTACCCGCCTGTCCTGCATGTTTTACGTGTTTACCTGACGTTTACCCGCCTGTCCTGCATGTTTTACGTGTTTACGTGACGTTTGCCCGCCTGTCCTGCATGTTTTACGTGTTTACGTGACATTTGCCCGCCTGTCCTGCATGTTTTACGTGTTAACGTGACGTTTGCCCGCCTGTCCTGCATGTTTTACGTGTTTACCTGACGTTTGCCCGCCTGTCCTGCATGTTTTACGTGTTCACCTGATGTTTACCCGCCTGTTCTGCATGTTTTACATGTTTACCTGACGTTTACCCGCCTGTCCTGCATGTTTTACGTGTTTACCTGATGTTTACCCGCCTGTTCTGCATGTTTTACATGTTTACCTGACGTTTACCCGCCTGTCCTGCATGTTTTACGCGTTTACCTGACGTTTACCCGCCTGTCCTGCATGTTTACCTGACGTTTACCCGCCTGTCCTGCATGTTTTACGCGTTTACCTGACGTTTACCCGCCTGTCCTGCATGTTTTACGCGTTTACCTGACGTTTACCCGCTTGTCCTGCATGTTCTACGCGTTTACCTGACGTTTACCCGCCTGTCCTGCATGTTTTACGCGTTTACCTGACGTTTACCCGCCTGTCCTGCATGTTTTACGTGTTTATCTGACGTTTACCCGCCTGTCCTGCATGTTTTACGCGTTTACCTGACGTTTACCCGCCTGTCCTGCATGTTTTACGCGTTTACCTGACGTTTACCCGCCTGTCCTGCATGTTTTACGCGTTTACCTGACGTTTACCCGCCTGTCCTGCATGTTTTACGTGTTTACCTGACGTTTACCCGCCTGTCCTGCATGTTTTACGTGTTTACCTGACGTTTACCCGCCTGTCCTGCATGTTTTACGTGTGTACCTGACGTTTACCCGCCTGTCCTGCATGTTTTACGTGTTTACCTGACGTTTACCCGCCTGTCCTGCATGTTTTACGCGTTTACCTGACGTTTACCCGCCTGTCCTGCATGTTTTACGTGTGTACCTGACGTTTACCCGCCTGTCCTGCATGTTTTACGCGTTTACCTGACGTTTACCCGCCTGTCCTGCATGTTTTACGCGTTTACCTGACGTTTACCCGCCTGTCCTGCATGTTTTACGTGTGTACCTGACGTTTACCTGCCTGTCCTGCATGTTTTACATGTTTACCTGACGTTTACCCGCCTGTCCTGCATGTTTTACGCGTTTACCTGACCTTTACCCGCCTGTCCTGCATGTTTTACGTGTTTACCTGACGTTTACCCGCCTGTCCTGCATGTTTTACGTGTTTACCTGACGTTTACCCGCCTGTCCTGCATGTTTTACACGTTTACCCGCCTGTCCTGCATGTTTTACTTGTTTACCTGACGTTTACCCGCCTGTCCTGCATGTTTTACATGTTTACCTGATGTTTACCCGCCTGTCCTGCATGTTTTACGCGTTTACCCGCCTGTCCTGCATGTTTTCGACGTTTACCCGCCTGTCCTGCATGTTTTACACGTTTACCCGCCTGTCCTGCATGTTTTACTTGTTTACCTGACGTTTACCCGCCTGTCCTGCATGTTTTACATGTTTACCTGACGTTTACCCGCCTGTCCTGCATGTTTTACATGTTTACCTGACGTTTACCCGCCTGTCCTGCATGTTTTACATGTTTACCTGATGTTTACCCGCCTGTCCTGCATGTTTTACATGTTTACCTGACGTTTACCCGCCTGTCCTGCATGTTTTACATGTTTACCTGATGTTTACCCGCCTGTCCTGCGTAGCTGACATGTTTACCTGACTGAAGTAGGTTGGTGGATGTGTAGAAGTTGGCATTAAACACTTGGATGCATTTGATGTGAATGAAGTGTGTTGCAGCAGGTAAGATTACCCAGAAGGATTAGTTTCACGTCCCTGGTCTAGATCCACACATTAAGAGTACAGACATACATGTACAGTTACATACGTATGCCAATGAAATCCTGTAAACGTATGTTATATGTTGGTATGTAGGATGTGCATGTTAGCATCTATATTAGATGCTAACATGCACATCCTACATCCAACCGTGGCTCTCCGCTCCTCCTCTGGGACGTCGGCGTGTTCCTGCACATAACGATGGATCACGATTCTACACGAAGGTGCACACGCCTGCTGCTGCACCTGGAAGCACCGCTACGCCCCCTGCTGTTGGCGCGACGCCCCCTCCTGCGCCTACAGGACGAAGCCCTGAGAGACCTTTTCTCCCCTCACTTATGGTATTTTCTAAAAGGTGCGGCGCTCATGTGGCTGCTGCCTCAGGCTGCCTGATCCGCTTTATGCTGACCCATTCATGTGTCTGTTGTGTTCTGATCTGGGACGAGTTGGACTGGAAGTAAATTCATGTCACGGCACGCCGACTCAGCGACAAATATCATTAAACTACAAATATCACGTCATCTCCAGAACATGGTGCTAAATACATACTTACAAAGAAAACTACTTGCATTCATTCATGCTTATATTTATATGTGTGTGTATATATATATATACATATATATATATATATATATATATATATATATACAGATACATACATACATATTCACTGACAAACATACATATGTACGTGCATACATATTTTCTGAAATATATAGATGCTTATATACATATATACAGTATTTACCAAAATACATTCATATTTTCTGACATACATGCATTAATACCATACATACATGACTGACATATACATGCATTCATGCATGAGGCGACTGTGGCTCAGGTGGTAGAGGAGGTCGGCAGTTCAAATCCCGATCCCCCAGCCATCTGTCGTTGTGTCCTTGGGCAAGACACAACTCTCAGTGCTCCAGTGGGGGCCTCACTGATGTATGCATGCGTATGAATGCGGCTACATACGTAGCTTACCGTCACCACGTATGAATGAGGCTACATACGTAGCTTACCGTCACCACGTATGAATGAGGCTACATACGTAGCTTACCGTCACAGCGTATGAATGCGGCTACATACGTAGCTTACCATCACCACGTATGAATGAGGCTACATACGTAGCTTACCATCACCACGTATGGATGAGGCTACATACATAGCTTACCGTCACCACGTATGAATGAGGCTACATACGTAGCTTACCGTCACCACGTATGAATGAGGCTACATACGTAGCTTACCGTCACCACGTATGAATGAGGCTACATACGTAGCTTACCGTCACCACGTATGAATGAGGCTACATGCGTAGCTTACCATCACCACGTATGAATGAGGCTACATACGTAGCTTACAATCACAGCGTATGAATGAGGCTACATACGTAGCTTACCGTCACCACGTATGAATGAGGCTACATACGTAGCTTACCGTCACCACGTATGAATGAGGCTACATACGTAGCTTACCGTCACCACGTATGAACGAGGCTACATACGTAGGTTACCGTCACCACGTATGAAAGAGGCTACATGCGTAGCTTACCATCACCACGTATGAATGAGGCTACATACGTAGCTTACAATCACAGCGTATGAATGAGGCTACATACGTAGCTTACCGTCACCACGTATGAATGAGGCTACATACGTAGCTTACCGTCACCACGTATGAATGAGGCTACATACGTAGCTTACCGTCACCACGTATGAATGAGGCTACATACGTAGCTTACCGTCACCACGTATGAATGAGGCTACATACGTAGCTTACCGTCACCACGTATGAACGAGGCTACATACGTAGCTTACCGTCACCACGTATGAACGAGGCTACATACGTAGCTTACCGTCACCACGTATGAATGAGGCTACATACGTAGCTTACCGTCACCACGTATGAACGAGGCTACATGCGTAGCTTACCATCACCACGTATGAATGAGGCTACATACGTAGCTTACCGTCACCACGTATGAATGAGGCTACATGCGTAGCTTACCGTCACAGCGTATGAATGAGGCTACATGCGTAGCTTACCATCACCACGTATGAATGAGGCTACATACGTAGCTTACCGTCACCACGTATGAATGAGGCTACATACGTAGCTTACCGTCACCACGTATGATTGAGGCTACATACGTAGCTTACCGTCACCACGTATGAATGAGGCTACATACGTAGCTTACCGTCACCACGTGTGAATGAGGCTACATACGTAGCTTACCGTCACCACGTATGAATGAGGCTTCATTCGTAGCTTACCGTCACCACGTATGAATGAGGCTACATACGTAGCTTACCGTTACCACGTATGAATGAGGTTACATACGTAGCTAACCGTCACCACGTGTGAATGAGGCTACATACGTAGCTTACCGTCACCACGTATGAATGAGGCTACATACGTAGCTAACCGTCACCACGTGTGAATGAGGCTACATACGTAGCTTACCGTCACCACGTATGAATGAGGCTTCATTCGTAGCTTACCGTCACCACGTATGAATGAGGCTACATACGTAGCTTACCGTCACCACGTATGAATGAGGCTACATACGTAGCTTACCGTCACCACGTATGATTGAGGCTACATACGTAGCTTACCGTCACCACGTATGAATGAGGCTACATACGTAGCTTACCGTCACCACGTATGATTGAGGCACATACGTAGCTTACTGTCACCACGTATGATTGAGGCTACATACGTAGCTACCGTCACCACGTATGAATGAGGCTACATACGTAGCTTACCGTCACCACGTATGAACGAGGCTACATGCGTAGCTTACTGTTACCACGTATGATTGAGGCTACATACGTAGCTTACTGTCACCACGTATGATTGAGGCTACATACGTAGCTTACTGTCACCACGTATGATTGAGGCTACATACGTAGCTTACCGTCACCACGTATGATTGAGGCTACATACGTAGCTTACCGTCACCACGTATGATTGAGGCTACATACGTAGCTTACCGTCACCACGTATGATTGAGGCTACATACGTAGCTTACCGTCACCACGTATGAATGAGGCTACATACGTAGCTTACCGTTACCACGTATGAATGAGGCTACATGCGTAGCTTACCGTTACCACGTATGAATGAGGCTACATACGTAGCTTACCGTTACCACGTATGAATGAGGCTACATACGTAGCTTACCGTCACCACGTATGATTGAGGCTACATACGTAGCTTACCGTTACCACGTATGATTGAGGCTACATACGTAGCTTACCGTTACCACGTATGAATGAGGCTACATACGTAGCTTACCGTTACCACGTATGAATGAGGCTACATGCGTAGCTTACCGTTCCCACGTATGAATGAGGCTACATACGTAGCTTACCGTTCCCACGTATGAATGAGGCTACATACGTAGCTTACCATCACCACGTATGAATGAGGCTACATGCGTAGCTTACCGTTCCCACGTATGAATGAGGCTACATGCGTAGCTTACCGTCACCACGTATGAATGAGGCTACATGCGTAGCTACCATCACCACGTATGAATGAGGCTACATACGTAGCTTACCATCACCACGTATGAATGAGGCTACATGCGTAGCTTACCGTTCCCACGTATGAATGAGGCTACATGCGTAGCTTACCATCACCACGTATGAATGAGGCTACATACGTAGCTTACCGTCACCACGTATGAATGAGGCTACATACGTAGCTTACCGTCACCACGTATGAATGAGGCTACATGCGTAGCTTACCGTTCCCACGTATGAATGAGGCTACATGCGTAGCTTACCGTTACCACGTATGAATGAGGCTACATGCGTAGCTTACCGTTCCCACGTATGAATGAGGCTACATACGTAGCTTACCGTTCCCACGTATGAATGAGGCTACATACGTAGCTTACCATCACCACGTATGAATGAGGCTACATGCGTAGCTTACCGTTCCCACGTATGAATGAGGCTACATGCGTAGCTTACCGTCACCACGTATGAATGAGGCTACATGCGTAGCTACCATCACCACGTATGAATGAGGCTACATACGTAGCTTACCATCACCACGTATGAATGAGGCTACATGCGTAGCTTACCGTTCCCACGTATGAATGAGGCTACATGCGTAGCTTACCATCACCACGTATGAATGAGGCTACATACGTAGCTTACCGTCACCACGTATGAATGAGGCTACATACGTAGCTTACCGTCACCACGTATGAATGTGGCTACATGCGTAGCTTACCGTTCCCACGTATGAATGAGGCTACATGCGTAGCTACCGTCACCACGTATGAATGAGGCTACATACGTAGTTTACCTTTACCACGTATGATTGAGGCTACATACGTAGCTTACCTTTACCACGTATGATTGAGGCTACATACGTAGCTTACCTTTACCACGTATGATTGAGGCTACATACGTATATACATACATGCATGCATGCATACATGGTTACATACGTACGTACATGCATGAATACATGAATTTATATATACATTTGTCCATAACCTGCCTACATTCATATGTAGAGCAGTTGCCTAACTAGGCCAGCAGATAGCGCTCGGATATTGTCTTTTACCCTCAGGAGGTTGAGCGGGTACCGCCGTGTGTCCTAGCAGGCCACCGTATTTTGTTTGGTGTTCTCACGCAACAGCGCCATTTTGGGTTTATGTTGACTGTGTCCCGTCAAAAGGGTGAAGCTGCCAACACGACCTGTGGTAAATAAACGGCATGGTCCGAGCCATAAATACGACAACCACCTGTGTCCGACTCGTCCCTCCTCAGCACCACAACATCATCATAACACAACGCAGAGTCGCTGGGTGTGGGGGGGCACAGTCCCCCACACGGGTTACACATACATATATACATGCAGGCATCCATGCATGCATACATACATACATATATGAATACATACATGCATACATTTCAAATCCAGACTCAAAACCTTTCTGTTCAGTGTTATTCCACCAAAGTCCATTTGCATCACTCCAATGTTTTTCTTTTTTATTTCCTGTCATACATACATACATACATATACACATACATAGATTTATACATGCATGCATACATAAAAAACATACATACATTCATGCACACATATATACATACAGTATATACATGCAGTCTTACATACAGTGAGTACGTAAAGTATTCAGACCCCTTTAAACTTTCACTCTTTGTTTCATTGCAGCCATTTGCTAAAATCAAAAACTTCATGTTATTTCTCATTAATGTCACTCAGCTCCATCTGGACAGAAACAAACAGAAATGTAGAAATTTTTGCAAATTCATTGAAAGAGAAAACCTGAAATATGACATGGTGATAAGTATTGAGTACTTTCTCAGTACTGAGTAGAAGTACTTCTGAGCTGGTACAGCCATGAATCTTCTTGGGAATGATGCAACAATGTTCCACACCTGGATTTGGGATCTTCTGGTTCTTCTTGCAGATCCTCTCCAGTTCTGCAGGTTGGATGGTGAACGGTGGTGTTCAGCCATTTTCAGGTCTCTCAGAGATGCTCAGTTGGGTTTCAGTCAGGGTTCTGGCTGGGCCGGTCCAGAATGGTCCAGGGTTCTGATCCACTCCTTTGTTATTTCAGCTGTGTGTGAGGGTCATTGTCTTGTTGGAAGGTGAACCTTCGGCCCAGTAAGAACAAATGCAAAGCAACATCGTATTTCTGTTGTTGGAGTCAATGTTTGGAATAAGTTGGAACAAGAATTAAAAGACTGTTCAACATTAACTCAGTTGAAAAATGTTTAAGGAACATTATAACACGCTGTACTGAGATTGGAGGCTGCATGTAACCATGAAATATTTTGTTTGCATCCTGAGGACTGGGAAATTTGGGTTTATTTGAAAATTGTGATGTAGCCTAAACTGATCAAAAGTGCTGTTTTATGAGAATGTGATCAGCAGCGTGGAAATATTTTGATTTTGATTGCTCGGTTTTTGTGCTCTGTTTTGTGTTTTTTTATAACTATTCATAATGTCATAATGAATTTAAATAAACTGAACTGAAAATTGAATGCGTGCATGTATTCATGTATGTATGTTAGTCATTATAGCTGTATGTATATATGTATGTATGTATGAATGCGTGTGGGTAAATGTGTATGTATAGAAAGGAAAAACGGAACGAAGAAGGGCACACGCCCGAAACGTTACTTGAACTCTGCAAATAAATGTCAATGGGAGCTATATCCAGTTTGTGCCGACCCGTTTTTCCTTTCTATTGAGTCTTCTTGTGATCCAGCACCTGGGTTGAGATTTTTGGGAGGTGGGTGATTTTTTACATTTTTCCTAAATGTGTTTGTATGTCAATAAATGTGTATGCATGACTGTATGCATGCATGTTCACAAATGTGTGTATGTATAACCTCACAATAATCTCATAAAAATTAAAACAAAAAACGTTACAAAACAGAAAAATAAAACCATTAAATGTGGATTATTAAATATCAGATCCCTTTCTTCTAATGATCTGATTGATGATCATCATATTGATTTATTTTGTCTCACAGAAACCTGCTGCTGCAGGACGATCATGTTACTATTAATGAATCTACTCCACCCGATTACTTCAATTTTCATGTTCCTAGAACTGCAGGCCGAGGAGGAGGTGTGGCTGCTATCTTTCAATCAGGAGGAGGCGTGGCTGCTATCTTCCAATCAGGAGGAGGTGTGGCTGCTATCTTCCAATCAGGAGGAGGTGTGGCTGCTATCTTCCAATCAGGAGGAGGTGTGGCTGCTATCTTCCAATCAGGAGGAGGTGTGGCTGCTATCTTCCAATCAGGAGGAGGCGTGGCTGCTATCTTCCAATCAGGAGGAGGCGTGGCTGCTATCTTCCAATCAGGAGGAGGCGTGGCTGCTATCTTCCAATCAGGAGGAGGCGTGGCTGCTATCTTTCAATCAGGAGGAGGCGTGGCTGCTATCTTCCAATCAGGAGGAGGCGTGGCTGCTATCTTCCAATCAGGAGGAGGCGTGGCTGCTATCTTCCAATCAGGAGAAGGTGTGGCTGCTATCTTCCAATCAGGAGGAGGTGTGGCTGCTATCTTCCAATCAGGAGGAGGTGTGGCTGCTATCTTCCAATCAGGAGAAGGTGTGGCTGCTATCTTCCAATCAGGAGGAGGTGTGGCTGCTATCTTCCAATCAGGAGGAGGCGTGGCTGCTATCTTCCAATCAGGAGGAGGCGTGGCTGCTATCTTCCAATCAGGAGGAGGCGTGGCTGCTATCTTCCATTCAGGAGGAGGCGTGGCTGCTATCTTCCAATCAGGAGGAGGCGTGGCTGCTATCTTCCAATCAGGAGGAGGCGTGGCTGCTATCTTTCAATCAGGAGGAGGCGTGGCTGCTATCTTCCAATCAGGAGGAGGCGTGGCTGCTATCTTCCAATCAGGAGGAGGCGTGGCTGCTATCTTCCAATCAGGAGGAGGCGTGGCTGCTATCTTTCAATCAGGAGGAGGCGTGGCTGCTATCTTCCAATCAGGAGGAGGCGTGGCTGCTATCTTCCAATCAGGAGGAGGCGTGGCTGCTATCTTTCAATCAGGAGGAGGCGTGGCTGCTATCTTCCAATCAGGAGGAGGCGTGGCTGCTATCTTCCAATCAGGAGGAGGCGTGGCTGCTATCTTCCAATCAGGAGGAGGCGTGGCTGCTATCTTCCAATCAGGAGGAGGTGTGGCTGCTATCTTCCAATCAGGAGGAGGTGTGGCTGCTATCTTCCAATCAGGAGGAGGCGTGGCTGCTATCTTCCAATCAGGAGGAGGCGTGGCTGCTATCTTCCAATCAGGAGGAGGCGTGGCTGCTATCTTCCAATCAGGAGGAGGCGTGGCTGCTATCTTCCAATCAGGAGGAGGCGTGGCTGCTATCTTTCAATCAGGAGGAGGTGTGGCTGCTATCTTTCAATCTTTCAATCAGGGCTATTTATTAATCCCAGACCAGACAGATTAGTCATAATTCCTTTGAACACTTAATTCTAAGCCTTTCTCATCCTAACTGGAAATCAGAGAAACCACTTTTGTTAGCTGTAGCGTATCTGTTAGCTGTAGTGTATCTGTTAGCTGTAGCGTATCTGTTAGTTGTAGCGTATGTGTTAGCTGCAGCGTATCTGTTAGCTGTAGCGTATATGTTAGCTGTAGCGTATCTGTTAGCTGTAGCGTATCGTTAGCTGTAGCGTATATGTTAGCTGTAGCGTATCTGTTAGCTGTAGCGTATATGTTAGCTGTAGCGTATCTGTTAGCTGTAGCGTATCGTTAGCTGTAGCGTATATGTTAGCTGTAGCGTATCTGTTAGCTGTAGCGTATCGTTAGCTGTAGCGTATCTGTTAGCTGTAGCGTATTGTTAGCTGTAGCGTATCTGTTAGCTGTAGCGTATCGTTAGCTGTAGCGTATCTGTTAGCTGTAGCGTATCTGTTAGCTGTAGCGTATCGTTAGCTGTAGCGTTTCTGTTAGCTGTAGCGTATCTGTTAGCTGTAGCGTATCTGTTAGCTGTAGCGTATCGTTAGCTGTAGCGTATCTGTTAGCTGTAGCGTATCTGTTAGCTGTAGCGTATCTGTTAGCTGTAGCGTGTCTGTTAGCTGTAGTGTATCTGTTAGCTGTAGCGTATCTGTTAGCTGTAGCGTATCTGTTAGCTGTAGCGTGTCTGTTAGCTGTAGCGTATCTGTTAGCTGTAGCGTATCTGTTAGCTGTAGTGTATCTGTTAGCTGTAGCGTATCTGTTAGCTGTAGCGTATCATTAGCTGTAGCGTATCATTAGCTGTGGCGTATCTGTTAGCTGTAGCGTATCTGTTAACTGTAGCGTATCTGTTAGCTGTAGCGTATCATTAGCTGTAGCGTATCTGTTAGCTGTAGCGTATATGTTAGCTGTAGCGTATATGTTAGCTGTAGCGTATATGTTAGCTGTAGCGTATCTGTTAGCTGTAGCGTATCGTCCACCTGGACCTTCTGACTGAATTTTCAGACTTTTTATCAGATTTAGTGTTGAATACTGATAAAGTTGTCGTTTTGGGCGACCTTAATGTTCATGTTGACGATAACAACGACAGCTTAAATATTGCTTTTAAATCTATGCTAGACTCAATCGGTTTTTCTCTAAATGTTCACGAACCCACTCATTCTCATAATCATACTCTGGATCTTGTCCTGACGTATGGTACTGACAGTGAGGAACTGAAAGTTTTTCCCCATAATCCTGTTCTGTCTGATCACTTCTTAATAACGTTTGAGTTTACTTTACTTGACTACACGATGGCTGAGAATAAATTCCATTACAGTAGATGTTTATCAGATAGGGCCGTTACCAAGTTTAAAGAATCTATTTCATCACTATTTCCTACAATGCCAGATGTTAACGTCACAGAAAGCATCTATTCAAGCTTTACTCCAGTTCACATTGATCAGCTTCCCACCCAGCAAAATTTGGCTGAAAAGACGTTGTAAAGACATCGTGTCCATCTGTTGAAAACGTTGAAACAACGTTTTGATTTGGTTGAAAAGTGAAAGGTGAAAAGCCGTCTTTCAATTAGTCGTTGAAAAGACGTTTTTCAATGACTTTTCAACGTCTAATTTTGCGCTAAATTTGGACAAAATCAGACGGTCCAAACTCAGCCCCACTTTTAACGTCTATTTTTAGGCTTAAATATGGCTATGACGGACCGACCAGATTTAGCCCAAAAAACAATGTTGAAATGATGTCTTGTGTTTGCTGGGTTGCTGATAAAATAGCAGTTTCAACACGCACAGTACTAGATAATGTGGCTCCGTTAAAAAAGAAGATCATCGGTCAGAAGAAGGAAGCTCCTTGGTTTAATTCCCAGCTACGAGCTTTAAAACAGACATCTAGACGTTATGAGAGGAAATGGCGCGCATCTGGCTTAGAGGAGTCTCGCTTAATCTGGAAAGAGAGTCTAATTGTTTATAAAAAATCCTTACGTAAGACTAGAACAGCTTCCTATTCATCATTGATAGAGGAAAATAGGAATAATCCCAGGTTCCTTTTCAGCACTGTAGCCAGGCTGACGAAGAGCCGTAGTGCTGTTGAGCCATGCATTCCCCCGACTCTCAGCTGTGACGATTTCATGAGTTTCTTTACAAACAAAATTGTTTCTATTAGAGAGAAAATCCATGACATCCTCCCAGCTACTAACGACATCTTACCCCCAGCAGGTTTAGAGACATCTGTAGATGCTGAATTATGTCTGGATCATTTCTGTCCTGTACAGATATCTGAGTTAACCAAACTAATTGTGGCATCCAAACCTTCTACCTGCATTCTGGATCCCATCCCAACCAAGTTGCTAAAGGAAGTCTTTCCTTTGATTAACACTTACCTACTAGATCTAATTAATTCATCGCTATTGGCAGGATATGTACCTCAGTCCTTTAAGACTGCAGTAATAAAACCTTTACTTAAAAAACCTACTCTTGACTCAGGAGAATTAGCTAATTACAGACCGATATCCAACCCCCCTTTATGTCTAAAATTCTTGAGAAAACAGTTTCAGCTCAACTTTGTGCCCATCTGAGCAGAAATAATCTGTTTGAAAAGTTTCAGTCTGGTTTTAGAGCTCATCATAGCACAGAGACGGCACTGGTGAAGGTTACTAATGATCTTCTCATGGTTCAGATAAAGGACTCCTGTCCGTACTTGTCCTGTTAGATCTCAGTGCTGCATTCGACACCATCGATCACAACATTCTGCTACAGAGACTTGAACATGTTATTGGAATTAGAGGAACTGCATTAGAATGGTTCAAGTCATACTTATCTGATAGATTTCAGTTTGTTAATGTCAACAACGAGTCTTCATCACACACCAGAGTAACTCATGGAGTTCCCCAGGGTTCTGTGCTCGGACCAATTCTCTTCACATTATATATGCTTCCTTTGGGTAATATCATCAGACAACATGGCATAAATGTTCATTGTTATGCAGACGACACTCAGATATACTTATCTATGAAGCCTGATGAAACCAATCAGTTTGTTAGATTACAAAGATGTCTTGGTGACATAAAGACCTGGATGACCCTGAACTTTCTGCTTCTAAATTCAGACAAGACCGAGGTTCTAGTCTTTGGACCCGAAAAACTCAGGACTAAATTATCTAGCTTTATAGTTGATCTGGATGGCATTAATTTGGCTTCCAGCACCACAGTGAAGAATCTTGGAGTCATTTTTGACCAGGATTTGTCTTTCAACTCCCATATAAAACAGGTTTCTATAACCGCCTTCTTTCACCTACGTAATATTGCTAAAATTAGGAACATCTTATCTCAGGACGATGCAGAAAAACTAGTCCATGCTTTTGTTACTTCCAGATTGGATTCCTGTAATTCCTTATTATTGGGCTGCCCCAAATATGCCTGAAAAGTCTCCAGCTGATCCAGAATGCTGCAGCCAGGGTTCTGACTAGAACCAGCAGGAGAGATCATATTTCTCCAGTTCTAGCCTCTCTTCATTGGCTCCCTGTTAAATCCAGGATAGAATTTAAAATTCTTCTTCTCACATATAAAGCTCTCCATGACCAAGCTCCATTATATATTAGAGATCTCATAGTTCCATATATTCCAAGCAGGGCACTTCGCTCTCAGACTGCAGGCCTTTTGGTAGTTCCAAGGGTCTCTAAGAGTAGAATGGGAGGCAGAGCGTTTGGCTATCAAGCCCCCTATTATGGAATCAGTTACCACTTCAGGTTCGGGAGGCAGACACCCTCTCTACCTTTAAGATCAGGCTTAAAACCTTCCTTTTTGATAAATCTTATAGTTAGGGATGGCTAGCCTTCCCTTAGCTAAGCTGCTATAGGTTTAGACTGCTGCGGGACATCCATGATGCACTGGGCTCTTCCTCTCCCACCATCTCTGCTCTCCATGTAGAAACCTGTGACAGTATTGCATCATTAACTGTGTTCTCCTCTCTCAGCAGATCTGGCTGGATAACGTTGCAGTGTTTGTTGGTCTCCCTTTCTGTCTCCCCCCCCCCCCCAGCCGGTGGAGGCAGATGGCCGCCCTACCTGAGCCGGGTTCTGCCGGAGGTTTTTTCCTCCCTGTTAAAAGGGTGTTTTCCTTCCCACTGTCGCCCCCCCCTCCGTGCTTGCTCAGGATGGGGGATTGGACCGGGTCAAGTCCAGATTCCATCCAATCTGTTGGTTTCCTTAACTAGGCTGTTATGAATCTGACCTGAATTTTTCTGTCTGTTTAAGCGCCCTGAGGTGATGATGTCATGAATGGACGCTATACAAATAAAGTTGAATTGAATTTAATTGAATGAGTAAATGTGTATAATTGTATGCATGTTAGTAAATGTGTATGTATGTACATATGATTGTATGCATGCATGTTAGTAAATGTGTATGTATGTACATATGATTGTATGCATGCATGTTAGTAAATGTGTATGTATGTACGTATGATTGTATGCATGCATGTTCATAAATGTGTGTATGTATGTACGTATGCATGCATGTCAGTAAAAGTGCATGTATGTTTGTATGCATTTTAGAAAAAGCGAGGATGTATGTATGTATGTTTGTATATGCATGTTAGTAAATGTGTATGTATGTATGTATGATTGTATGCATGCGTGTTCACAAATGTGTGTATGTGAGTATGTATGTATGAATGTATGCATGTTAATAAATCTGTATGTATGTATGTATCCATGCATGTTAGTAAATGTGTATGTATGTATACATGTTAGTAAATGTGTATGTACGTATGTATGCATGTTAGTTTATGTGTATGTATGTATGTATGTATACATGTTTGTAAATGTGTATGTACGTATGTATGCATGTTAGTAATGTGTATGTATGTATACATGTTAGTAAATGTGTATGTACGTATGTATGCATGTTAGTAAATGTGTATGTATGTATGTATGTATACATGTTAGTAAATGTGTATGTATGTATGTATACATGTTAGTAAATGTGTATGTATGTATGTATGTAAACATGTTAGTAAATGTGTATGTATGTATGTATACATGTTAGTAAATGTGTATGTATGTATGTATATAAGCATGCATGTTAGTAAAAGTGCATGTATGTATGTATGTATGTATGTATGTATGCATGTTAGTGAATGTGTATGTACGTGTGTATGTATGTATGTATGTATGTATGTATGTATGTATGTATGCATGCATTTTAGTATAAGTACATGTATGTTTATATACATGCATGTTAGTCAATATGTATGTATGTATGCATGCATGTTAGTAAATGTGTATGTATGTATGTATGCATGTTAGTGAATGTGTATGTACGTGTGTATGTATGTATGTATGTATGTATGTATGTTTACATACATGTTAGTAAAAGTGCATGTATGTATATGTACATGCATGTTAGTCAATATGTATGTATGTATGTATGTATGTATGCATGTTAGTAAATGGGTATGTATGTATGCATGCATGTTCGTAAATACGTGTTTGTATGTATATATGCATGTTTGTATGTATTCATGTTAGCAAATGTGTATGTATGTATGATTGTATGTATTATGACCGGCTCAGAGCCATAACAAAGAATGGGAGACCATGCCGGGGAAATATACTTAAAACCAGCTTTTATTTATAAAGACTATTTAAAAAGAGTGGTAACTGCGATCAGGCCCAGTCACGCCGGCGCAACAACCTCCCAGGTGTAGAGCAGAAGGCAGAGTGTGCGCAACGAGGCCTCTAGCAGGCGGAGCTTTAAGCCCGCCTTGCTCCGGAAACCACGCCCAGACCTGCACACAGAAAGAGGAGGAGCAGGAAAAAGGCAAACATAGACCACCCCCAACCAACATGGCTTATGGCCCTAACAGTATGTATGCATGCATGGTAGTAAAAATGCATGTATGTATATATACATGCATGATGGTCAATATGTATGTATGTATGTATGGATGGATGCATGTTAGTAAAAGTGCATGTATGTATGTATGCATGCTTTTATGTATGCATGTTAGTCAATATGTATGTTTGTATGTACGTATGCATGTATGTATGTATGCATGTTAGTAAATGTGTATGTATGTATCTATGTATGCATGTATGTATGTATACATGTTAGTAAATGTGTATGTATGATTGTATGCATGCACATTAGTAAAAGTGCATGTATGTATATGTACATGCATGTTAGTCAATTTGTATGTATGTATGTATGCATGTATGTTAGTAAATGTGTATGTATGTATTTTTGCATGCATGTTGGTAAATGTGTATGTATGTATGCATGCATAGTAAAAGATTTGCATGTATATATGTATGCATGCATGTTCATAAATGCGTGTATGTATGTATATATGCATGTTTGTATGAATGTATACATGTTAGTAAATGTGTATGTATGTATGTATGCATGTATGTATGTATACATGCATGTTAGTAAATGTGCATGTATGTATGCACTTATGTTAGTAAATGTGTATGTATGTATGTATGTATGTATACATGTTAGTAAATGTGTATGTATGTATGCATGTATGTATGTATGTATGCATGTTTGCAGGTATGAAAGTAAATGTGTATGTATGTATGTATGCATGTATGTATGTATGCATGCATGTTAGTAAATGTGTATGTATGTATGCATGTATGTTAGTAAATGTGTATGTATGTATGTATGTATACATGTTAGTAAATGTGTATGTATGATTGTATGCATGCATGTTAGTAAATGTGTATGTATGTATCTATGTATGCATGTATGTATGTATACATGTTAGTAAATGTGTATGTATGATTGTATGCATGCACATTAGTAAATGTGTATGTATGTATGTATGTATGTATGTTAGTAAATGTGTACGTATGTATGTATTCATGCATGTTCATAAATGCGTGTATCTATGTATGCATGTATGTATGTATACATGTTAGTAAATGTGTATGTATGATTGTATGCATGCATATTAGTAAATGTGTACGTATGTATGAATGTATGTATGTATGTAGAAATGCATGTTTATAAATGCATGTATATATGTATATATGCATGTTTGTATGTATGTATACATGTCAGTAAATGTGTATGTATGTATGCATAGTAGTAAATTTGTATGTATATATGTATGCATGCATGTTCATAAATGCGTGTATGTATGTATATATGCATGTTTGTATGAATGTATACATGTTAGTAAATGTGTATGCATATATGTATGTATGTATGCATGCATGTTAGTAAATGTGTATGTACTTATGTATGCATGCATGTATATAAATGTTTATGTGTTTATGCATGAATAGTAGTAAATTTGTATGTATATATGTATGCATGCATGTTCATAAATGCGTGTATGTATGTTTGCATGCATGCTTGTAAATGTGTATGTATATATGTATGGATGTATGTATGATTGTATGCATGCATGTTCACAAATGTGTGTATATATGTATGTATGCATGCATAGTAAAGGTTTTGTATGTATATATGTATGCATGCATGTTCATTAATGCGTGTATGTATGTATATATGCATGTTTGTATGTATGCATGTATGTTAGTAACTGTGTATGTATGTATGTATGCATGTATGTTAGTAAATGTGTATGTATGTATGTATGCATGCATGTTAGTAAATGTGTATGTATGTATGTATGTATGTATGTATGTATGTATACATGTTAGTAAATGTGTATGTATATATGCATGTTTGTATGAATGTATACATTTTAGTTAATGTGTATGTATGTATGTATGCATGTATGTATGTATGCATGCATGTTAGTAAATGTGTATGTATGTATGTACGTATGTATACATGTTAGTAAATGTGTATGTATATATGTATGTATGTATGCATGCATGTTAGTAAATGTGTATGTATGTATGTATGCATGTATGTATGTATGCATGCATGTTAGTAAATGTGCATGTATTTATGTATGTATATATAAATATTAGTAAATGTGTATGTATGTATGCATGTTTGTATGTTTTATGTATGTATACATGTTAGTAAATGTGTATATATTGTATGTATGTATATTCATAAATGCATATATGTATGTATATATGCATGTTTGTATGAATGTATACATGTTAGTAAATGTGTATGTATCTATGTATGTATGTATGTATGTATGCATGTATGCATGCATGTTAGTAAATGTGTATGTATGTATGTATGATTGTATGCATGCATGTTCACAAATGTGTGTATATATGTATGTATGCAAGCATAGTAGAAAATTTGTATGTATATATGTATGCATGCATGTTAGTAAATGTGTATGTATATATGTATGCATGTATGTATGCATGTATGCATGCATGTTAGTAAATGTGTATGTATGTATGTATGATTGTATGGATGCATGTTCACAAATGTGTGTATATATGTATGTATGCAAGCATAGTAGAAAATTTGTATGTATATATGTATGCATGCATGTTAGTAAATGTGTATGTATGCATGCATGTTAGTAAATGTGTGTGTATCTATGTATGCATGAATGTATGTATGCATGAATGTTAGTAAATGTGTATGTATGTATGTATGTATGCATGTAAGTAAATGTATATGTATGTAATTATGTATGCATGTTAGTAAATGTGTATGTATGTATGTATGTATGCATGTATGTGAGTAAATGTGTATGTATATAGGTATGTATGTATGCATGTATGTATGCTTGCATGTTAGTAAATGTGTATGTATATATGTATGTATGTATGCATGTATGTATGCTTGCATGTTAGTAAATGTGTATGTATGTATGTATGTATGCATGTAAGTACATGTATATGTATGTATGTATGCATGTAAGGAAATGTGTATGTATGTATGCACGCATGTTAGTAAAGTGCATTTATGTATATATAAATGCATGTAAGTCAATATGTATGTATGTATGTATGCATGTTAGTAAATGTGTATGTATGTATGTATGTATGTATGTATGCATGCATGTTAGTAAATGTGTATGTATGTATGTATGCATGCATGTATATAAATGTTTATGTGTTTATGCATGAATAGTAGTAAATTTGTATGTATATATGTAGGCATGCATGTTCATAAATGCGTGTATGTATGTTTGCATGCATGCTTGTAAATGTGTATGTATATATGTATGGATGTATGTATGATTGTATGCATGCATGTTCACAAATGTGTGTATATATGTATGTATGCATGCATAGTAAAAGTTTTGTATGTATATATGTATGCATGCATGTTCATTAATGCGTGTATGTATGTATATATGCATGTTTGTATGTATGCATGTATGTTAGTAACTGTGTATGTATGTATGTATGCATGTATGTTAGTAAATGTGTATGTATGTATGTATGTATGCATGTATGTTAGTAAATGTGTATGTATGTATGTATGCATGCATGTTAGTAAATGTGTATGTATGTATGTATGTATGTATGTATACATGTTAGTAAATGTGTATGTATATATGCATGTTTGTATGAATGTATACATTTTAGTTAATGTGTATGTATGTATGTATGCATGTATGTATGTATGCATGCATGTTAGTAAATGTGTATGTATGTATGTATGCATGTATGTATGTATGCATGCATGTTAGTAAATGTGCATGTATTTATGTATGTATATATAAATATTAGTAAATGTGTATGTATGTATGCATGTTTGTATTTTTTATGTATGTATACATGTTAGTAAATGTGTATATATGTATGTATGTATATTCATAAATGCATGTATGTATGTATATATGCATGTTTGTATGAATGTATACATGTTAGTAAATGTGTATGTATCTATGTATGTATGTATGTATGCATGTATGTATGCATGTATGCATGCATGTTAATAAATGTGTATGTATGTATGTATGATTGTATGGATGCATGTTCACAAATGTGTGTATATATGTATGTATGCAAGCATAGTAGAAAATTTGTATGTATATATGTATGCATGCATGTTAGTAAATGTGTATGTATGTATGTATGTATGCATGTATGTATGTATGCATGCATGTTAGTAAATGTGTGTGTATCTATGTATGCATGAATGTATGTATGCATGCATGTTAGTAAATGTGTATGTATGTATGTATGTATGCATGTAAGTAAATGTATATGTATGTAAGTATGTATGCATGTTAGTAAATGTGTATGTATGTATGTATGTATGCATGTATGTATGTTAGTAAATGTGTATGTATATAGGTATGTATGTATGCATCTATGTATGCTTGCATGTTAGTAAATGTGTATGTATGTATGTATGTATGTATGCATGTATGTATGCTTGCATGTTAGTAAATGTGTATGTATGTATGTATGTATGCATGTAAGTACATTATGTATGTATGTATGCATGTAAGTAAATGTGTATGTATGTATGCACGCATGTTAGTAAAGTGCATTTATGTATATATAAATGCATGTAAGTCAATATGTATGTATGTATGTATGCATGTTAGTAAATGTGTATGTATGTATGTATGCATGTTAGTAAAAGTGCATGTATGTATATATACTTGCATCTTAGTCAAAATGTATGTATGTATGTATGCATGTTCGTGTGTATGTATATATGTATGCATGCTAGTAAATGTGTATGTATGTATGTATGTATGTATGTATGCATGCATGTTAGTAAAAGTGCATGTATGTATGTATGTATGTATGCATGCATGTGTAGAAAAAGTGTAAGTATGTATGTATGTGTACATGCATGTTAGTCAATATGTATGTATGTATGTATGTATGCATGCATGTTTGTTCATGTGTATGTATGTATGTATGCATGCTAGTAAATGTGTATGTATGTATGTATGTATGCATGCATGTTTGTTCATGTGTATGTATGTATGTTTGCATGTTATGTAAATGTGTATGTATGTATGTATGCATGCATGTGTAGTAAATGTGTATATATGTATGTATGTTTGCATGCATGTTAGTATAAGTGCATGTATGTATATGTATATGCATGTAAGTCAATATGTATGTATGTATGCATACATGTTACTAAAAGTGCATGTATGTATATGTACATGCATATTGGTAAATGTGTATGAATGTATGTATGTATTCATGTTAGTAAATGTGTATGTAGGTATGTATGTATGTATGCATGAATGTTAGTAAATGTGTATGTATGTATGTGTGTATGTATGCATGTTAGTCAATATGTATGTATGTATGTATGCATGCATTTTAGTAAATATGTATATATGTATGTATGTTTGCATGCATGTTATGTAAAAGTGCATGTATGTATATATATATATATGCATGTGAGTCAGTATGTATGTATGTATGTTAGTAAATGTGTATGAATGTTTTTATGTATGTATGTATGTATGCATGTTAGTAAATGTGTATGTATGTATGTATGCATGCATTTTAGTAGATGTAAATGTACGTATGTATTTATGTATGTATGTATGCATGTTAGTAAATGTGTATATATGTATGTATGTTTGCATATGTTAGTAAAAGTGCATGTATGTATATGTACATGCATGTTAGTCAATATGTATGTATGTATGTTAGTAAATGTGTATGAATGTTTGTATGTATGTATGTTTGTATGTATGCATGTTAGTAAATGTGTATGTATGTATGGTGTGTATGTATGCATGTTAGTAAAAATGTGTATGTATGTATATGTATGCATGTTAGTCAAGATGTATGTACGTATGTATGCATGCATGTTAGTTCATGTGTTTGTATGTATGTATGTATGTATGTATGTATGTATGCATGTTAGTAAATGTGTATGCATATATGTATGTATGTATGCATGCATGTTAGTAAATGTGTATGTATGTTTGTAAATGTGTATGTACTTATGTATGTATGCATGTTCACAAATGTGAGTATGTATGTATGTTCGTATGTATGTATGCATGCATGTTTGTAAATGTGTATGTATGTATGTATGCATGCATGTATATAAATGTTTATGTGTTTATGCATGAATAGTAGTAAATTTGTATGTATATATGTATGCATGCATGTTAGTAAATGTGTATGTATGTATGTATGCATGCATGTATATAAATGTTTATGTGTTTATGCATGAATAGTAGTAAATTTGTATGTATATATGTATACATACATGTTCATAAATGCGTGTATGTATGTTTGCATGCATGCTTGTAAATGTGTATGTATATATGTATGGATGTATGTATGATTGTATGCATGCATGTTCACAAATGTGTGTATATATGTATGTATGCATGCATAGTAAAAGTTTTGTATGTATATATGTATGCATGCATGTTCATTAATGCGTGTATGTATGTATATATGCATGTTTGTATGTATGCATGTATGTTTTAGTAACTGTGTATGTATGTATATATGTATGCATGTATGTTTAGTAAATGTGTATGTATGTATGTATGCATGCATGTTAGTAAATGTGTATGTATGTATGTATGTTTGTATGTATACATGTTAGTAAATGTGTATATATATATATGCATGTTTGTATGAATGTATACATTTTAGTTAATGTGTATGTATGTATGTATGCATGTATGTATGTATGCATGCATGTTAGTAAATGTGTATGTATGTATGTACGTATGTATACATGTTAGTAAATGATGTATGTATATATGTATGTATGTATGCATGCATGTTAGTAAATGTGCATGTATTTATGTATGTATATATAAATATTAGTAAATTGTGTATGTATGTATGCATGTTTGTATGTGTTTATGTATGTATACATGTTAGTAAATGTGTATATATGTATGTATGTATATTCATAAATGCATGTATGTATGTATATATGCATGTTTGTATGAATGTATACATGTTAGTAAATGTGTATGTATCTATGTGTCTATGTATGTATGTATGTATGTATGCATGCATGTTAGTAAATGTGTATGTATGTATGTATGATTGTATGCATGCATGTTCACAAATGTGTGTATATATGTATGTATGCAAGCATAGTAGAAAATTTGTATGTATATATGTATGCATGCATGTTAGTAAATGTGTATGTATATATGTATGCATGTATGTATGCATGTATGCATGCATGTTAGTAAATGTGTATGTATGTATGTATGATTGTATGATGCATGTTCACAAATGTGTGTATATATGTATGTATGCAAGCATGTGTAAATTTGTATGTATATATGCATGCATGCATGTTAGTAAATGTGTATGTATGTGTGTATTGTATGTATGCATGTATGTATGTATGCATGCATGTTAGTAAATGTGTATGTATGTATGTATGTATGCATGTATGTTATGTAAATGTGTATGTATGTATGTATGTATGCATGTATGTTAGTAAATTGTATGTATATACGTATGCGTGTGTATGTATGCATGTATGTTAGTAAATGTGTATGTATATATGTATGTATGTATGCATGTATGTATGCTTGCATGTTAGAAAATGTGTATGTATGTATGTATGTATGCATGTAAGTACATGTATGCATGTATGTATGTATGTAAGGAAGTGTGTATGTATGTATGCACGCATGTTAGTAAAGTGCATTTATGTATATATAAATGCATGTAAGTCAATATGTATGTATGTATGTATGCATGTTAGTAAATGTGTATGTATGTATGTATGTATGTATGTATGTATGCATGCATGTTAGTAAAAGTGCATGTATGTATGTATGTATGTATGTATGCATGCATGTTTGTTCATGTGTATGTATGTATGTATGCATGCTAGTAAATGTGTATGTATGTATGTATGTATGCATGCATGTTAGTAAAAGTGCATGTATGTATGTATGCATGTTAGTAAATGTGTATGTATGTATGTATGCATGCATGTTTGTTCATGTGTATGTATGTATGTATGCATGTTAGTAGATGTGTATGTATGTATGTATGCATGCATGTGTAGTAAATGTGTATATATGTATGTATGTTTGCATGCATGTTAGTATAAGTGCATGTATGTATATGTATATGCATGTAAGTCAATATGTATGTATGTATGCATACATGTTTATAAGTAGTGCATGTATGTATATGTACATGCATGTTGGTAAATGTGTATGAATGTATGTATGTATTCATGTTAGTAAATGTGTATGTAGGTATGTATGTATGTATGCATGTTAGTAAATGTGTATGTATGTATGTGTGTATGTATGCATGTTAGTAAATGTGTGTTTATGTATGTATGCATGTTAGAAAAAGTACATGCATGTATATGTACATGCATGTTAGTCAATATGTATGTATGTATGTATGCATGCATTTTAGTAAATGTGTATATATGTATGTATGTTTGCATGCATGTTAGTAAAAGTGCATGTATGTATATATATATATGCATGTGAGTCAGTATGTATGTATGTATGTATGTTAGTAAATGTGTATGAATGTTTTTATGTATGTATGTATGTATGCATGTTAGTAAATGTGTATGTATGTATGTATGCATGCATTTTAGTATATGTAAATGTACGTATGTATTTATGTATGTATGTATGCATGTTAGTAAATGTGTATATATGTATGTATGTTTGCATGCATGTTAGTAAAAGTGCATGTATGTATATGTACATGCATGTTAGTCAATATGTATGTATGTATGTTAGTAAATGTGTATGAATGTTTGTATGTATGTATGTTTGTATGTATGCATGTTAGTAAATGTGTATGTATGTATGTGTGTATGTATGCATGTTAGTAAATGTGTATGTATGTATGTATGTTTGCATGCATGTTAGTAAAAGTGCATATATGTATATGTACATGCATGTTAGTTCATGTGTATATATGTATGTATGTATGTATGTATGTATGTATGCATGTATGTATGTATGCATGTTAGTTAATGTGTATGTATGTATGTATGTATGTTTACATGCATGTTAGTATAAGTACATGTATGTTTATATACATGCATGTTAGTCAATATGTATGTTTGTATAGATGTATGCATACATGTTAGTAAAAGTGTATGTATGTATGTATATGTAAATCCATGTTAGTCAATATGTATGTATATATGCATGTTTGTATGCATGCATGTTAGTAAATGTGTATGTATGTTTGTATGCATGCATGTTAGTAAAAGTGTATGTATGTATATATGCATGTTTGTATGTATGCATGTTAGTAAATGTGTATGTATGTTTGTATGCATGCATGTTCGTAAAAGTGCATGTATGTATGTATGTATGCATGTTAGTAAATATGTATGTATGTTTGTATGCATGCATGTTAGTAAATGTGTATGTATGTTTGTATGCATGCATGTTAGCAAATGTGTATGTATGTATGTATGTATGTATTATGACCGGCTCAGAGCCATAACAAAGAATGGGAGACCATGCCGGGGAAATATACTTAAAACCAGCTTTTATTTATAAAGACTATTTAAAAAGAGTGGTAACTGCGATCAGGCCCAGTCACGCCGGCGCAACAACCTCCCAGGTGTAGAGCAGAAGGCAGAGTGTGCGCAACGAGGCCTCTAGCAGGCGGAGCTTTAAGCCCGCCTTGCTCCGGAAACCACGCCCAGACCTGCACACAGAAAGAGGAGGAGCAGGAAAAAGGCAAACATAGACCACCCCCAACCAACATGGCTTATGGCCCAAACAGTATGTATGCATGCATGGTAGTAAAAATGCATGTATGTATATATACATGCATGTTAGTCAATTTGTATGTATGTATGTATGTATGCATGCATGTAAGTAAAAGTGCATGTATGTATATATACATGCATGTTAGTCAATATGTATGTATGTATGTATGTATGTATGCATGTATATTAGTAAATGTGTATGTATGTTTGTATGTATGTATGTATGCATGTTAGTAAAAGTGTATGTATGTATGCATGTTAGAAAAAGTGCATGTATGTATATATACATGCATGTTAGTCAAGATGTATGTATGTATGTATGCATGCATGTTAGTTCATGTGTATGTATGTATGTATGTATGTATGCATGTATGTATGTATGCATGTTAGTAATGTGTATGTATGTATGTATGTATGTTTACATGCATGTTAGTATAAGTACATGTATGTTTACATACATGCATGTTAGTCAATATGTATGTTTGTATGTATGTATGCATACATGTTAGTAAAAGTGTATGTATGTATGTATATGTAAATCCATGTTAGTCAATATGTATGTATGTATGCATGCATGTTCGTAAAAGTGCATGTATGTATGTATGCATGCATCTTAGTAAATGTGTATGTATGTATGTATGCTGGTTAGTAAATGTGTATGTATGTATGTATGTATGCATGTTTATAAATGCGTGTATGTATGTATATATGCATGTTTGTATGTATGTATACATGTTAGTAAATGTGTATGTATGTATGTATGTATGCATGTATGTATGTATGCATGCATGTTCGTATAAGTGCATGTATGTTTATATGCATGCATGTTAGTAAATGTGTATGTATGTATGTATGCATGTATGTATGTATGCATGCATGTTCGTATAAGTGCATGTATGTTTATATGCATGCATGTTAGTAAATGTGTATGTATGTATGTATGCATGTATGTAAGTAAATGTGTATGTATGATTGTATGCATGCATGTTCACAAATGTGAGTATGTATGTATGTATGTATGCATGTTTATAAATGCGTGTATGTATGTATATATGCATGTTTGTATGTATGTATACATGTTAGTAAATGTGTATGTATGTATGTATGTATGTATGTATGTATGTATGTATGCATGCATGTTAGTAAAAGTGTATGTATGTTTGTATGCATGCATGTTAGTAAATGTGTATGTATGTATGCATGTATGTATTATGACCGGCTCAGAGCCATAACAAAGAATGGGAGACCATGCCGGGGAAATATACTTAAAACCAGCTTTTATTTATAAAGACTATTTGAAAAGAGTGGTAACTGCGATCAGGCCCAGTCACGCCGGCGCAACAACCTCCCAGGTGTAGAGCAGAAGGCAGAGTGTGCGCAACGAGGCCTCTAGCAGGCGGAGCTTTAAGCCCGCCTTGCTCCGGAAACCACGCCCAGACCTGCACACAGAAAGAGGAGGAGCAGGAAAAAGGCAAACATAGACCACCCCCAACCAACATGGCTTATGGCCCTAACAGTATGTATGCATGCATGGTAGTAAAAATGCATGTATGTATATATACATGCATGTTAGTCAATTTGTATGTCTGTATGTATGTATGCATGCATGTAAGTAAAAGTGCATGTATGTATATATACATGCATGTTAGTCAATTTGTATGTATGTATGCATACATGTTACTAAAAGTGCATGTATGTATATGTACATGCATGTTGGTAAATGTGTATGAATGTATGTATGTATTCATGTTAGTAAATGTGTATGTAGGTATGTATGTATACATGCATGTTAGTAAATGTGTATGTATGTATGTGTGTATGTATGCATGTTAGTAAATGTGTGTTTATGTATGTATGCATGTTAGAAAAAGTACATGCATGTATATGTACATGCATGTTAGTCAATATGTATGTATGTATGTATGCATGCATTTTAGTAAATGTGTATATATGTATGTATGTTTGCATGCATGTTAGTAAAAGTGCATGTATGTATATATATATATGCATGTGAGTCAGTATGTATGTATGTATGTATGTTAGTAAATGTGTATGAATGTTTTTATGTATGTATGTATGTATGCATGTTAGTAAATGTGTATGTATGTATGTATGCATGCATTTTAGTAGATGTAAATGTACGTATGTATTTATGTATGTATGTATGCATGTTAGTAAATGTGTATATATGTATGTATGTTTGCATGCATGTTAGTAAAAGTGCATGTATGTATATGTACATGCATGTTAGTCAATATGTATGTATGTATGTTAGTAAATGTGTATGTATGTTTGTATGTATGTATGTTTGTATGTATGCATGTTAGTAAATGTGTATGTATGTATGTGTGTATGTATGCATGTTAGTAAATGTGTATGTATGTATGTATGTTTGCATGCATGTTAGTAAAAGTGCATATATGTATATGTACATGCATGTTAGTTCATGTGTATATATGTATGTATGTATGTATGTATGTATGTATGCATGTATGTATGTATGCATGTTAGTTAATGTGTATGTATGTATGTATGTATGTTTACATGCATGTTAGTATAAGTACATGTATGTTTATATACATGCATGTTAGTCAATATGTATGTTTGTATAGATGTATGCATACATGTTAGTAAAAGTGTATGTATGTATGTATATGTAAATCCATGTTAGTCAATATGTATGTATGTATGCATGCATGTTCGTAAAAGTGCATGTATGATTGTATGCATGCATGTTCATAAATGCGTGTTTGTATGTATATATGCATGTTTGTATGTATGCATGTTAGTAAATGTGTATGTATGTTTGTATGCATGCATGTTAGTAAATGTGTATGTATGTTTGTATGCATGCATGTTAGTAAATGTGTATGTATGTATGCATGTATGTATTATGACCGGCTCAGAGCCATAACAAAGAATGGGAGACCATGCCGGGGAAATATACTTAAAACCAGCTTTTATTTATAAAGACTATTTGAAAAGAGTGGTAACTGCGATCAGGCCCAGTCACGCCGGCACAACAACCTCCCAGGTGTAGAGCAGAAGGCAGAGTGTGCGCAACGAGGCCTCTAGCAGGCAGAGCTTTAAGCCCGCCTTGCTCCGGAAACCACGCCCAGACCTGCACACAGAAAGAGGAGGAGCAGGAAAAAGGCAAACATAGACCACCCCCAACCAACATGGCTTATGGCCCAAACAGTATGTATGCATGCATGTCAGTAAAAGTGCATGTATGTATATATACATGCATGTTAGTCAATATCTCTGCGTGTATGTATGCATGTATGTATGCATGCATCTTAGTAAATGTGTATGTATGTATGTATGCATGTATGTATGTATGCATGCATGTTAGTAAATGTGTATGTATGTATGTATGCATGTATGTAAGTAAATGTGTGTATGTATGTATATATGCATGTTTGTATGAATGTATACATGTTCGTAAATGTGTATGTATGTATGTATGCATGCATGTTCGTTCATATGTATGTATGTAT
The DNA here is from genome assembly GCA_023101725.1 of Atherinomorus stipes. Classification (NCBI taxonomy): domain Eukaryota; kingdom Metazoa; phylum Chordata; class Actinopteri; order Atheriniformes; family Atherinidae; genus Atherinomorus; species Atherinomorus stipes. The sequence continues at coordinate 353,556 of JALJCO010001934.1, read as the reverse complement.
GTATGTATGCATGTAAGTAAATGTATATGTAAGTATGTACGTATGTATGCATATTAGTAAATGTGTATGTATGTATGTACATGTGTATGCATTCATGTTAGTAAAGTGCATGTATGTATATGTACATGCATGTTAGTCAATATGTATGTATGTATGTATGCATGCATGTTTGTTCATGTGTATGTATGTACGTATGTATGCATGTTAGTAAATGTGTATGTATGTTTGCATGTTTGTAGATGTGTATGTACGTATGTATGTATGTATGTATGCATGTTCGTAAATGTGTATATACGTATATGTTTGCATGGATGTTAGTAAAAGTGCATGTATGTATATATATATGCATGTAAGTCAATATGTATGTATGTATGAATGCATGTATTTATGCATGCATGTTAGTTCATGTGTATGTATGGATGTATGTTTGTATGCATGTATGTTCGTAAAGGTGTATGAATGCATGTATGCATGTTAGTAAATGTGTATGTATGTATATATACATGCATGTTAGTCAATATGTATGTATGTATGTATGTATGCATGTATATTAGTAAATGTGTATGTATGTTTGTATGTATGTATGTATGCATGTTAGTAAATGTGTATGTATGTATGCATGTTAGAAAAAGTGCATGTATGTATATGTACATGCATGTTAGTCAAGAAGTATGTATGTATGTATGCATGCATGTTAGTTCATGTGTATGTATGTATGTATGTATGTATGCATGTATGTATGTATGCATGTTAGTTAATGTGTATGTATGTGTATGTATGTTTACATGCATGTTAGTATAAGTACATGTATGTTTACATACATGCATGTTGTCAATATGTATGTTTGTATGTATGTATGCATACATGTTAGTAAAAGTGTATGTATGTATGTATTATGTAAATCCATGTTAGTCAATATGTATGTATGTATGCATGCATGTTCGTAAAAGTGCATGTATGTATGTATGCATGCATCTTAGTAAATGTGTATGTATGTATGTATGTATGTATGCTGGTTAGTAAATGTGTATGTATGTATGTATGTATGCATGTTTATAAATGCGTGTATGTATGTATATATGCATGTTTGTATGTATGTATACATGTTAGTAAATGTGTATGTATGTATGTATGTATGCATGTATGTATGTATGCATGCATGTTCGTATAAGTGCATGTATGTTTATATGCATGCATGTTAGTAAATGTGTATGTATGTATGTATGCATGTATGTAAGTAAATGTGTATGTATGATTGTATGCATGCATGTTCACAAATGTGAGTATGTATGTATGTATGTATGCATGTTTATAAATGCGTGTATGTATGTATATATGCATGTTTGTATGTATGTATACATGTTAGTAAATGTGTATGTATGTATGTATGTATGCATGTGTGTATGTATGTATGCATGCATGTTAGTAAATGTGTATGTATGTATGTATGCATGTATGTAAGTAAATGTGTATGTATGATTGTATGCATGCATGTTCATAAATGTGTGTATGTATGTATATATGCATGTTTGTATGAATGTATACATGTTCGTAAATGTGTATGTATGTATGCATGCATGTTCGTTCATATGTATGTATGTATGTATGTATGCATGTAAGTAAATGTATATGTATGTATGTATGTATGTACGTATGTATGCATATTAGTAAATGTGTATGTATGTATGTACGTGTGTATGCATTCATGTTAGTAAATGTGTATGTATATATGTATGTATGTATGCATATATGTATGCATGCATGTTAGTAAATGTGTATGTATGTATGTATGCATGTATGTATGTATGCATGCATGTTCGTTCAAATGTATGTATGTATGTATGCATGTAAGTAAATGTATATGTATGTATGTACGTATGTATGCATATTAGTAAATGTGTATGTATGTATGTACATGTGTATGCATGCATGTTAGTAAAGTGCATTTATGTATATATACATGCGATGTTAGTCAATATCTCTGTATGTATGTATGCATGTTAGTAAAAGTGCATGTATGTATATATACATGCATGTTAGTCAGTATGTATGTATGTATGTATGCATGCATGTTAGTAAAAGTGCATGTATGTATATATACATGCATGTTAGTCAATATGTATGTATGTATGTATGTATTGTGCATGCATGTTCATAAATGTGTGTATGTATGTATATATGCATGTTTGTATGAATGTATACATGTTCGTAAATGTGTATGTATGTATGCATGCATGTTCGTTCATATGTATGTATGTATGTATGTATGCATGTAAGTAAATGTATATGTATGTATGTATGTATGTGCGTATGTATGCATATTAGTAAATGTGTATGTATGTATGTACGTGTGTATGCATTCATGTTAGTAAATGTGTATGTATATATGTATGTATGTATGCATATATGTATGCATGCATGTTAGTAAATGTGTATGTATGTATGTATGCATGTATGTATGTATGCATGCATGTTCGTTCAAATGTATGTATGTATGTATGCATGTAAGTAAATGTATATGTATGTATGTACGTATGTATGCATATTAGTAAATGTGTATGTATGTATGTACATGTGTATGCATGCATGTTAGTAAAGTGCATTTATGTATATATACATGCATGTTAGTCAATATCTCTGTATGTATGTATGCATGTTAGTAAAAGTGCATGTATGTATATATACATGCATGTTAGTCAGTATGTATGTATGTATGTATGCATGCATGTTAGTAAAAGTGCATGTATGTATATATATACATGCATGTTAGTCAATATGTATGTATGTATGTATGTATTGTGCATGCATGTTCATGTGTATGTATGTATGTATCATGCATGTTAGTAAATGTGTATGTATGTATGTATGTATGCATGCATGTTAGTAAAAGTTCATGTATTTATATATACATGCATGTTAGTCAGTATGTATGTATGTATGTATGCATGCATGTTAGAAAAAGTGCATGTATGTATATGTACATGCATGTTAGTCAATATGTATGTATGTATGTATGTATGCATGCATGTTTGTTCATGTGTATGTATGTATATCTGTATGTATGTATGTATGTATGTATGTTTGCATGTTTGTAGATGTGTATGTACGTATGTATGTATGTATGTATGTATGCATGTTCGTAAATGTGTATATACGTATATGTTTGCATGGATGTTAGTAAAAGTGCATGTATGTATATATATATGCATGTAAGTCAAGATGTAAGTATGTATGTATGCATGCATGTTAGTTCATGTGTATGTATGTATGTATGTATGTAGGCATGTATGTATGTATGCATGTTAGTTAATGTGTATGTATGTATGTATGTTTACATACATGCATGTTAGTCTATATGTATGTTTGTATGTATGTATGCATACATGTTAGTAAAAGTGTATGTATGTATGTATATGTAAATCCATGTTAGTCAATATGTATGTATGTATGCATGCATGTTCGTAAAAGTGCATGTATGTATGTATGTATGCATGTTAGTAAATGTGTATGTATGTTTGTATGCATGCATGTTAGTAAATGTGTATGTATGTTTGTATGCATGCATGTTAGCAAATGTGTATGTATGTATGCATGTATGTATTATGACCGGCTCAGAGCCATAACAAAGAATGGGAGACCATGCCGGGGAAATATACTTAAAACCAGCTTTTATTTATAAAGACTGTTTGAAAAGAGTGGTAACTGCGATCAGGCCCAGTCACGCCGGCGCAACAACCTCCCAGGTGTAGAGCAGAAGGCAGAGTGTGCGCAACGAGGCCTCTAGCAGGCGGAGCTTTAAGCCCGCCTTGCTCCGGAAACCACGCCCAGACCTGCACACAGAAAGAGGAGGAGCAGGAAAAAGGCAAACATAGACCACCCCCAACCAACATGGCTTATGGCCCAAACAGTATGTATGCATGCATGGTAGTAAAAATGCATGTATGTATATATACATGCATGATGGTCAATATGTATGTATGTATGTATGGATGGATGCATGTTAGTAAAAGTGCATGTATGTATGTATGTTTTTATGTATGCGTGTTAGTATATGTGTATGTATGTATGTATGCATGTTAGTAAATGTGTATGTATGTATGTTTGCATGCATGTTAGTAAAAGTGCATGTATGTATATATACATGCATGTGAGTCAATATGTATGTATGTATGTATGCATGTTAGTAAAAGTGCATGTATGTATGCATGTTTTTATGTATGCGTGTTAGTATATGTGTATGTATGTATGTATGCATGTTAGTAAATGTGTATGTATGTATGTTTGCATGCATGTTAGTAAAAGTGCATGTATGTATATATACATGCATGTGAGTCAATATGTATGTATGTATGTATGCATGTTAGTAAATGTGTATGTATGTATGTATGTATGTTAGTAAAAGTGCATGTATGTATATATACATGCATGTTGAGTCAATATGTATGTATGTATGTATGTATGTATGCTGGTTAGTAAATGTGTATGTATGTATGTATGTATGCATGCATGTTAGTAAAGTGCATTTATGTATATATACATGCATGTTCGTCAATATGTGTGTATGTATGTATCTATGTATGTATGTATGCATGCATGTTAGTAAATGTGTATGTATGTATGCATGCATGTTCACAAATGTGGTGCAGTATGTATGTATGTACGTATGCATGCATGTTAGTAAATGTGTATGTATGTATGAATGCATAGTAGAAAATTTGTATGTATATATGTATGCATGCATGTTCACAAATGCGTGTATGTATATATGCATGTTTGTATGAATGTGTACATGTTAGTAAATGTGTATGTATGTATGTATGTATGCATGTAAGTAAATGTATATGTATGTATGTATGTATGTACGTATGTATGCATATTAGTAAATGTGTATGTATGTATGTACGTGTGTATGCATTCATGTTAGTAAATGTGTATGTATGTATGCATATATGTATGCATGCATGTTAGTAAATGTGTATGTATGTATGTATGTATGTATGCATGTAAGTAAATGTATATGTATGTATGTACGTATGTATGCATATTAGTAAATGTGTATGTATGTATGTACGTGTGTATGCATGCATGTTAGTAAAGTGCATTTATGTATATATAAATGCATGTTAGTGAATATCTCTGTATGTATGTATGCATGTTAGTAAAAGTGCATGTATGTATATATACATGCATGTTAGTCAGTATGTATGTATGTATGTATGCATGTTAGTAAATGCGTATATATGTATGTATGTATGCATGCATGTTAGTAAATGTGTATGTATGTATGCATGTATGAATGTATGTATGGATGTTAGTAAATGTGTATGCATGTATGTATGTATGCATGTTTGCATGTATGTAAGTAAATTTGTATGTATTTATGTATGTATATATACATGTTAGTAAATGTGTATGTATGCATGTTTTTATGTTTGTATGTATGTATTCATGTTAGTAAATGTGTATGTATGTATGCATGTCAGTAAATGTGTGTGTATGTATGTATGTATGTATGCATATATGTTAGTTAATTTGTATGTATGTATGCATGTTCACAAATGTGAGTATGTATGTATGTATGTATGTATGCATGTTAGTAAATGTGTATGTATGTATGCATGCATGTATGTATGTATGTATTCATGTTAGTAAATGTGTATGTATGTATGTATGTATGTATTCATGTAAGTAAATGTGTATGTATGTATGCATGCATGAATGTATGTATGTATTCATGTTAGTAAATGTGTATGTATGTTTGTATGTATTCATGTTAGTAAATGTGTATGTATGTATGCATGCATGTTGGTAAATGTGTATGTATGTATGTATGTATGTATACATGTTCTTAAATGTGTATGTATGATTGTATGCATGCATATTAGTAAATGTGTATGTATGTATGTATGTATGTATACATGTTCGTAAATGTGTATGTATGTATTTATGTATGTGTGTATGTATGTATGTATGCATGCATGCATGTTGGTAAATGTGTATGTATGTATTTATGTATGTATGTATACATGTTCTTAAATGTGTATGTATGATTGCATGCATGCATGTTAGTAAATGTGTATTTATGTATGTATGCATATATGTATTTATACATATTAGTAAATGTGTATGTATGAATGTATGCATGCATGTTAGTAAATGTGTATGTATGTATGTATGTATGTATACATGTTCGTAAATGTGTATGTATGATTGTATGCATGCACATTAGTAAATGTGTATGTATGTATGTATGTATGTATGTATGTTAGTAAATGTGTACGTATGATTGTATGCATGCATGTTAGTTAATGTGTATGTACGTATGTATGTATGTATGTATGCATGTATGTATGTATACATGTTAGTAAATGTGTGTGTATGATTGTATGCATGCATATTAGTAAATGTGTATGTATGTAAGTAAATGTGTATGTATGTATGTATGTATGCATGTTAGTTAATGTGTATGTACGTATGTATGTATATATGCATACATGTTAGTAAATGTGTATGTATGTATGTATGTATGTATGTATGCATGTATGTATGTATACATGTTAGTAAATGTGTATGTATGATTGTATGCATGCATATTAGTAAATGTGTATGTATGTATGTATGAATGTATGTATGTATGTATAAATGCATGTTTATAAATGCGTGTATATATATATATATGCATGTTTGTATGTATGTATTCATGTTAGTAAATGTGTATGTATGTATGTATGTATTCATGTTAGTAAATGCGTATGTATGTATGAATGTATGTTTGTATGTATACATGTTAGTAAATGTGTATGTATGTATGTATGTATGTATGTATACATGTTAGTAAATGTGTATGTATGTATGCATGCATGTATGTATGTATGCATGTTTGTGTGTTTGTATGTATGTATACATGTTAGTAAATGTGTATATATGTATGTATGTATGTTCATAAATGCATGTATGTATGTATGTATACATGTTAGTAAATGTGTATATATGTATGTATGTATGTTCATAAATGCATGTATGTATGTATGTATACATGTTGTATGAATTTATACATGTCAGTAAATGTGTGTGTATGTATGTATGTATGCATGCATGTTTGTAAATGTGTATGTATGTATGCATGTTTGTATGTTTGTATGTATGTTTGTATGTATTCATGTTAGTAAATGTGTATGTATGTATGTATGTATGCATGCATGCATGTATGTATGTATGTATTCATGTTAGTAAATGTGTATGTATGTATGTATGTATGTATTCATGTTAGTAAATGTGTATGTATGTATGTATGCATGCATGCATGCTAGTAAATGTGTATGTATGTATGTATGTATGTATGTATGTAAATGTGTATGTATGTATGTATGTATGTATGTATGCATGTAAGTAAATGTATATGTATGTATGTATGTATGTATGTATGTATGTACGTATGTATGCATATTAGTAAATGTGTATGTATGTATGTACGTGTGTATGCATTCATGTTAGTAAATGTGTATGTATGTATGTATGTATGTATGTATGCTTGTAAGTAAATGTATATGTATGTATGTATGTATGTATGTATGTATGTACGTATGTATGCATATTAGTAAATGTGTATGTATGTATGTACGTGTGTATGCATTCATGTTAGTAAATGTGTATGTATATATGTATGTATGCATGTTAGTAAATGTGTATGTATGTATGCATGCATGAATGTATGTATGCATGTTAGTAAATGTGTATGTATGTATGTATGTATTGTTTGCATGTATGTAAGTAAATTTGTATGTATTTATGTATGTATATATACATGTTAGTGAATGTGTATGTATGTATGTATGTATACATGTTTGTATGAATTTATACATGTCAGTAAATGTGTGTGTACGTATGTATGTATGCATGCATGTTAGTAAATGTGTATGTATGTATGTATGTATTCATGTTAGTAAATGTGTATGTATGTATGCATGTTCACGTAAATGTGTATGTATGTATGCATGTATGTATGTATGTATGCATGTTAGTAAATGTGTATGTATGTATGAATGTATACATGTCAGTAAATGTGTGTGTATGTATGTATGTATACATGTTAGTAAATGTGTATGTATGTATGCATTTTTGTATGTTTGTATGTATGTATACATGTTAGTAAATGTGTGTGTATATTATGTATGCATGCATGTTAGTAAATGTGTATGTATGTATGTATTCATGTTAATAATGTGTATGTATGTATGTATGTATTCATGTTAGTAAATGTGTATGTATGTATGTATGTATTCATGTTAGTAAATGTGTATGTATGAATGAATGTATGTATGTATGTATACATGTTAGTAAATGTGTATGTATGTATGTATGTACATGTTAGTAAATGTGTATGTATGTATGCATATATGTATGTATGTATGCATGTTCACAAATGTGAGTATGTATGTATGCATGTATGTATGTATGTATACATGTTAGTAAATGTGTATGTATGCATGTATGTATGTATGTATGCATGTATGTATGTATGTATGTATGTATACATGTTAGTATATGTGTGTATGTATGTACTATGTATGTTCATAAATGCATTATGTATGTATGTATGCATGTTTGTATGTATGTATACATGTCAGTAAATGTGTGTGTATGTATGTATGTATGTATACATCTTAGTAAATGTGTATGTATGTATGTATACATGTTAGTAAATGTGTATGTATGCATGGATGTATGTATGTATGCATGTTTGTATGTTTGTATGTATGTATACATGTTAGTAAATGTGTATATATGTATGTATGTATGTTCATAAATGCATGTATGTATGTATGTATGCATGTTTGTATGAATTTATACATGTCAGTAAATGTGTATGTATGTATGTATGTATGTATACATCTTAGTAAATGTGTATGTATGTATGTATACATGTTAGTAAATGTGTATGTATGCATGGATGTATGTATGTATGCATGTTTGTATGTTTGTATGTATGTATACATGTTAGTATATGTGTATATATGTACGTATGTATGTTCATAAATGCATGTATGTATGTATGTATACATGTTTGTATGAATTTATACATGTCAGTAAATGTGTGTGTATGTATGTATGTATGTATACATGTTAGTAAATGTGTATGTATGCATGGATGTATGTATGTATGCATGTTTGTATGTTTGTATGTATGTATACATGTTAGTAAATGTGTATATATGTACGTATGTATGTTCATAAATGCATGTATGTATGTATGTATTCATGTTAGTAAATGTTTATGTATGTATGTATTCATGCTAGTAAATGTGTATGTATGTATCTATGTATTCATGTTAGTAAATGCGTATGTATGTATGAATGTATGTATGTATGTATGTATACATGTTAGTAAATGTGTATGTATGTATGTATGTATACATGTTAGTAAATGTGTATGTATGTATGCATGCATGTATGTATGTATGCATGTTTGTGTGTTTGTATGTATGTATACATGTTAGTAAATGTGTATATATGTATGTATGTATGTTCATAAATGCATGTATGTATGTATGTATACATGTTGCATGAATTTATACATGTCAGTAAATGTATGTGTATGTATGTATGTATGCATGCATGTATGTATGTATGCATGTTTGTATGTATGTATACCTGTTTGTATGAATTTATACATGTCAGTAAATGTGTATGTATGTATGAATGTATGCATGCATGTTAGTAAATGTGTATGTATGTATGCATGTTCACAAATGTGAGTATGTATGTATGCACGTATGTATGTATGCATGCATGTTAGTAAATGTGTATGTATGTATGCATGCATGCATGTATGTATGTATGTATTCATGTTAGTAAATGTGTATGTATGTATGTATGTATTCATATTAGTAAATGTGTATGTATGTATGTATGAATGCATGCATGTATGTATGTATTCATGTTAGTAAATGTGTATGTATGTATGTATGTATTCATGTTAGTAAATGCGTATGTATGTATGAATGTATACATGTCAGTAAATGTGTATGTATGTATGCATGCATGTATGTATGTATGCATGTTTGTATGTTTGTATGTATGTATACATGTTAGTAAATGTGTATATATGTATGTATGTATGTCATGTTAGTAAATGTGTATGTATGTATGTATGTATGTATACATGTTAGTAAATGTGTATGTATGTATGCATGCATGTATGTATGTATGCATGTTTGTATGTTTGTATGTATGTATACATGTTAGTAAATGTGTATATATGTATGTATGTATGTTCATAAATGCATGTATGTATGTATACATGTTGTATGAATTTATACATGTCAGTAAATGTGTGTGTATGTATGTATGAATGCATGCATGTATGTATGTATTCATGTTAGTAAATGTGTATGTATGTATGTATGTATGTATTCATGTCAGTAAATGTGTATGTATGTATGTATGTATGTTCATAAATGCATGTATGTATGTATGTATACCTGTTTGTATGAATTTATATATGTCAGTAAATGTGTATGTATGTATGATTGTATGCATGCATGTTAGTAAATGTGTATGTATATATGTATGTATGTCATGTTAGTAAACGTGTATGTATGTATTCATGTTAGTAAATGTGTATGTATGTATGCATGTAAGTAAGTGTGTATGTATGCATGCATGTTAGTAAATGTGTATGTATGTATGTATGTATTCATGTTATTAAATGTGTATGTATGTATGTATGTATTCATGTAAGTAAATGTGTATGTATGTATGCATGCATGTATGATTGTATGTGTACATGTTAGTAAATGTGTATGTATGTATGATTGTATGCATGCATGTTAGTAATGTGTGTATGTATGTATGTATGTATAAATGTATGTATGTATGTGTACATGTTAGTAAATGTGTATGTCTGTATGATAGTATGCATGCATGTTCACAATATGTGTGTATGTATGTATGTATGTATGCATGTATGTATGTATGCATGCATGTTAGTAAATGTGTATGTATGAATGTATGTATTCATGTTAGTAAATGTGTATGTATGTATTCATTTTAGTAAATGTGTATGTATGTATGATTGTATGCATGCATGTAAGTAAATGGGCATGTATGTATGTATGTATGTTAGTAAATGTGTATGTGCGTATGTATGTATGTATGTATGCATATATGTATGTATACATGTTAGTACATGTGTATGTATGTATGTATGTATGTATGTATGTATGTATGTATGCATGCATGTTAGTAAATGTGTATGTATGAATGTATGTATTCATGTTAGTAAATGTATATGTATGTATTCATTTTAGTAAATGTGTATGTATGTATGTATTCATGTTAGTAAATGTGTATGTATGTATGTATGTATAAATGTATGTATGTATGTGTACATGTTATTAAATGTGTATGTATGATTGTATGCATGCATATTAGTAAATGTGTATGTATGTATGTATGTATGTTAGTAAATGTGTATGTGCGTATGTATGTATGTATGTATGTATGTATGTATGTATGTATGCATGTATGTATGTATACATGTTAGTAAATGTGTATGTATGATTGTATGCATGCATATTAGTAAATGTGTATATATGTATGTATGTATGTATGTATGTTAGTAAATGGTGTATGTATGTATGTATGTATGTATACATGTTAGTAAATGTGTATGTATGATTGTATGCATGCATGTTAGTAAATGTGTATGTATGTATGTATGTTTGTATGTATGTTAGTAAATGTGTATGTATGTATGTATGTATGCATGTATGTATGTATACATGTTAGTAACTGTGTATGTATGATTGTATGCATGCATATTAGTAAATGTGTTTGTATGTATGTATGTATAGATGTTAGTAAATGTGTATGTATGTATGCATGCATAGTAGTAAATTTGTATGTATATATGTATGCATGCATGTTCATAAATGCGTGGATGTATGTATATATGCATGTATGTATGTATGCATGCATGTTAGTAAATGTGTATGTATGTATGTATGTATACATGTTAGTAAATGTGTATGTATATGTATGTATGTATGCATGCATGTTAGTAAATTTGTATGTATGTATGTATGTATATATACATGTTAGTAAATGTGTATGTATGTATGTTCATAAATGCATGAATGTATGTATTTATGCATGTTTGTATGAATGTATATGTCAGCAAATGTGTGTGTATGTATGTATGCATGTATGCATGCATGTTAGTAAATGTGTATGTATGTATGTATCATGTTAGTAAATGTGTATATATGTATGTATGTTAGTAAATGTATGTATGTATGTGTACATGTTATTAAATGTGTATGTATGTACGATTGTATGCATGCATGTAAGTAAATGGGCATGTATGTATGTATGTATGTTAGTAAATGTGTATGTATGTATGTATGCATGCATGTAAGTAAATGTATATGTATGTATGTACGTATGTATGCATATTAGTAAATTTGTATGTATGTATGTATATGTATGCATGCATGTTAGTAAAGTGCGTTTATGTATGTATATATGCATGTTAGTGATATCTCTGTATGTATGTATGCATGTTAGTAAAAGTGCATGTATGTATATATACATGCATGTAAGTCTGTATGTATGTATGTATGTATGCATGTTAGTAAATGCGTATATATGTATGTATGTATGCATGCATGTTAGTAAATGTGTATGTATGTATGTATGTATGTATAAATGTATGTATGTATGTGTACATGTTAGTAAATGTGTATGTATGTATGCATGTATGTATGTATACATATTAGTAAATTTGTATGTGCGTATGTATGTATGTATGTATGTATACATGTTAGTAAATGTGTATGTATGTATGCATGTATGTATGTATACATATTAGTAAATTTGTATGTGCGTATGTATGTATGTATGTAAGTATGTATACATGTTAGTAAATGTGTATGTATGATTGTATGCATGCATATTAGTAAATGTGTATGTATGTATGTATGTATACATGTTAGTAACTGTGTATGTATGATTGTATGCATGCATATTAGTAAATGTGTATGTATGTTTGTATGTATACATGTTAGTAACTGTGTATGTATGATTGTATGCATGCATATTAGTAAATGTGTATGTATGTATGTATGTATGTATTTTAGTAAATGTGTATGTATGTATGTATGTATACATGTTAGTAAATGTGTATGTATGATTGTATGCATGCATGTTAGTAAATGTGTATGTATGTTTGTATGTATGTTGGTAAATGTATATGTATGTATGTATGATTGTATGCATGCATGTACACAAATGTGTGTATGTACGTATGTATGTATGTATGTATGTATGTATGTATGCATGTTAGTAAATGTGATGTATGTATGCATGCATAGTAGTAAATTTGTATGTATATATGTATGCATGCATGTTCATAAATGCGTATATGTATGTATGCATGCATGTTAGTAAATGTGTATGTATGTATGCATGTTTGTATGTTTGTATGTATGTATACATGTTAGTAAATGTGTATATATGTATGTTCATAAATGCATGAATGTATGTATATATGCATGTTTGTAGGAATGTATATGTCAGCAAATGTGTGTGTGTATGTATGCATGTATGCATGCATGTTAGTAAATGTGTATGTATGATTGTATGCATGCATGTTCACAAATGTGTGTATATATGTATGTATGCAAGCATAGTAGAAAATTTGTATGTATATATGTATGCATGCATGTTAGTAAATGCGTATATGTATGTATATATGCATGTTTGTATGAATATATACATGTTAGTAAATGTGTATGTATGTATGTATGCATACATGTATGCATACATACATATATATTGTATGTATGTATGCATGCGTTTTGGTAAATATGTGTATTTATGAATATATACATTGTAAGTTTGTATGAATGTATGCATGCATGTTAGTAAATGTGTATGTATGTAGGTATGCACGTTAATGTGCATGTATGTATGTATGTTTGTATGTATGATTGTATGCATGCATGTTCATAAATGCGTTTATGTATGTTTATATGTATGTATGTTAGTAAATGAGTGTGTTTGTATGTATGTATGAATGTATGTATGCATGTTATTACATACAGGTATGTATGCATGCGTGTTAGTTCATGTGTATGCATGTATGTATTTTTGTATGTATGAATGTGTTTAGCATCTATATTAGATGCTAACATGCACATCCTACATCCAACCGTGGCTCTCCGCTCCTCCTCCGGGACGTCGGCGTGTTCCTGCACATAACAATGGATCACGATTCTACACGAAGGTGCACACGCCTGCTGCTGCACCTGGAAGCACCGCTACGCCCCCTGCTGTTGGCGCGACGCCCCCTCCTGCGCCTACAGGACGAAGCCCTGAGAGACCTTTTCTCCCCTCACTTATGGTATTTTCTAAAAGGTGCGGCGCTCATGTGGCTGCTGCCTCAGGCTGCCTGATCCGCTTTATGCTGACCCATTCATGTGTCTGTTGTGTTCTGATCTGGGACGAGTTGGACTGGAAGTAAATTCATGTCACGGCACGCCGACTCAGCGACAAATATCATTAAACTACAAATATCACGTCATCTCCAGAACATGGTGCTAAATACATACTTACAAACAAAACTACTTGCATTCATTCATGCTTATATTTATATGTATATACATATATATATACATACATATTCACTGACGAACAAACATATATTTTTCTAAAATATATAGATGCTTATATACATATATACAGTATTTACCAAAATACATTCATATTTTCTGACATACATGCATTAATACCATACATACATGACTAACATATACATACATACATCTATAATGAGTAACATACATGCATGCGTACATATACATACATGCATGCGTACATATACATACATACATCTATAATGAGTAACATACATGCATGCGTACATATCAAGGGGCAAACTCCGCCTCAGAACAGTGAAGCTCGCTTCCTTGTTGTAAATAGTGTAATCCTCCCTTCATCCACTAGGGGCTGGCTCCAAGAGCGAGCAAATCCCCATAGACTCCCATGTTAAAAACGCCAACTTCACAGCAGAAATAAACAGGTTTACAGCCTGGTTCAAAAAATCATTTTAGGTTTATTAGGTCACGTTTACCTTCATGTCAACTGTGAGGGGGGTGAATTTTTTTATAACTCATTCGTTTAGATGTTATTTATTCTTCAAATTACACATAATTAAGGGCGTATCCTTATGATTGACATGCGGCAGACCGGAAGCTCCGCCTGCCGACCGGAGGCTCCTAGTTAGCTCCTTCTTTGCTCTTTTTTTTTTTTTTTTTTTTTTTACTTGTCCTGTCCAGCATCGAAGCAAGCAGAATGGAAATCTGATTGCTTTATTCTGTTGAACAGTTTTGCTTTATCAAGCGGAGCTTTATGAACATAAGGCTCCACTTGATATCATGTTTATTCATTTTATTTCTTTATTTAAACATTTGTCTATTGTCTATACTGCTGGGCCTGACAAAGGAAAAATGAAAGTTAACAGAGGTAATGATAGAAAGTGAAACAGAGAGAGAGGAGTAAGGAAGAGGAAGAGAGAGAGGAGAGAAAACATGAATCCACTTACACAGTTCACTGGTACATCTGTACCGCGATCCCTAAACAACCAAGGTCTCTGTTGGAAAACAAAACAAGCAATCCCCTACAGGAGGACCTGCAGGTGGCTTAAACATCCTCAGATCATACAAACACACACAAACACACGCAGAACTACGCAGAGAAGAGGTACAACCTAGTCAGCGCAATGGGAAGTAGAGAAGAGGTACAACCTAGTCAGCGCAATGGGAAGCAGTGTCACAGTGTCAACATGCATAATAAAGGGTGCTCCGTGGTGATACAGTCATGCAGATGCAGCCTCGTCTCTGCAAGGAGGAGGAAGCCCGCAAGGCTCACGACCCAGGCCCCCAGCAGCCACTCAGAGGCCCAGATCCCAGCTACCCCCCCCCCAAAGAGCGGACATGCATCCCCCGAAGGGCGGCAAAAGGCGGCCCCAGCCGGAGCCCCCTCTTTGCTCTTAATAAGGTCTCAGTTTGTTACAGAGTCGCACAACGGCGGTGTTTAGTCAGCGAATTGCAAGTCTAAGCATGTCTTACCTTAACTATGCCGCTTAGGGGGCTTATCTTTGTTAGCTCCTCTTAGTTTCGTGTTAGCTCAGTTAGCGTTTAGCCCACAGTACGTCAGCTGTCAATCATTTGTCCCGCGGCCGCGCTGTGCCCATTTTAGGATTTTCCTGGAGTGACGACGTACGTGACACGGCAAGATGGCGACGGTAAGACACGCCCAACTGGCTTCACATTTCTCTATTCAGAAGAGACCGGAAGCTACGTCCAGTAATTATATACAGTCTATGGTACATATACATACATACATTTATAATGAGTAACTTACATGCATGCGTACATATACATACATACATCTATAATGAGTAACATACATGCATGCGTACATATACATGCATACATCTATAATGAGTAACATACATGCATGCGTACATATACATGCATACATCTATAATGAGTAACATACATGCATGCGTACATATACATACATACATCTATAATGAGTAACATACATGCATGCGTACATATACATGCATACATCTATAATGAGTAACATACATGCATGCGTACATATACATGCATACATCTATAATGAGTAACATACATGCATGCGTACATATACATGCATACATCTATAATGAGTAACATACATACATGCGTACATATACATGCATACATCTATAATGAGTAACATACATACATGCGTACATATACATGCATACATCTATAATGAGTAACATACATACATGCGTACATATACATGCATACATCTATAATGAGTAACATACATACATGCGTACATATACATGCATACATCTATAATGAGTAACATACATACATGCATACATATACATGCATACATCTATAATGAGTAACATAGATACATGCGTACATATACATACATACATCTATAATGAGTAACATACATACATGCGTACATATACATGCATACATCTATAATGAGTAACATAGATACATGCGTACATATACATACATACATCTATAATGAGTAACATACATACATGCGTACATATACATGCATACATCTATAATGAGTAACATACATACATGCGTACATATACATGCAGACATCTATAATGAGTAACATACATACATGCATACATATACATGCATACATCTATAATGAGTAACATAGATACATGCGTACATATACATACATACATCTATAATGAGTAACATACATACATGCGTACATATACATGCATACATCTATAATGAGTAACATAGATACATGCGTACATATACATACATACATCTATAATGAGTAACATACATGCATGCGTACATATACATACATACATCTATAATGAGTAACATACATACATGCGTACATATACATACATACATCTATAATGAGTAACATACATGCATGCGTACATATACATACATACATCTATAATGAGTAACATACATGCATGCGTACATATACATACATACATCTATAATGAGTAACATACATACATGCGTACATATACATACATACATCTATAATGAGTAACATACATACATGCGTACATATACATACATACATCTATAATGAGTAACATACATACATGCGTACATATACATACATGCATGCGTACATATACATGCATACATCTATAATGAGTAACATACATACATGCGTACATATACATATATACATCTATAATGAGTAACATACATACATGCGTACATATACATACATACATCTATAATGAGTAACATACATACATGCGTACATATACATGCATACATCTATAATGAGTAACATACATGCATGCGTACATATACATACATACATCTATAATGAGTAACATACATACATGCGTACATATACATACATGCATGCGTACATATACATGCATACATCTATAATGAGTAACATACATACATGCGTACATATACATACATACATCTATAATGAGTAACATACATGCATGCGTACATATACATACATACATCTATAATGAGTAACATACATACATGCGTACATATACATACATGCATGCGTACATATACATGCATACATCTATAATGAGTAACATACATACATGCGTACATATACATACATACATCTATAATGAGTAACATACATGCATGCATACATATACATGCATACATCTATAATGAGTAACATACATACATGCGTACATATACATACATACATCTATAATGAGTAACATACATACATGCGTACATATACATACATACATCTATAATGAGTAACATACATACATGCGTACATATACATACATACATCTATAATGAGTAACATACATGCATGCGTACATATACATGCATACATCTATAATGAGTAACATACATACATGCGTACATATACATACATACATCTATAATGAGTAACATACATATATGCGTACATATACATGCATACATCTATAATGAGTAACATACATGCATGCGTACATATACATGCATACATCTATAATGAGTAACATACATACATGCGTACATATACATACATACATCTATAATGAGTAACATACATGCATGCATACATATACATACATACATCTATAATGAGTAACATACATATATGCGTACATATACATGCATACATCTATAATGAGTAACATACATGCATGCATACATATACATGCATACATCTATAATGAGTAACATACATGCATGCGTACATATACATGCATACATCTATAATGAGTAACATACATACATGCGTACATATACATACATACATCTATAATGAGTAACATACATGCATGCGTACATATACATACATACATCTATAATGAGTAACATACATGCATGCGTACATATACATACATACATCTATAATGAGTAACATACATGCATGCATACATATACATGCATACATCTATAATGAGTAACATACATGCGTACATATACATACATACATCTATAATGAGTAACATACATGCATGCGTACATATACATGCATACATCTATAATGAGTAACATACATGCATGCGTACATATACATGCATACATCTATAATGAGTAACATACATGCATGCGTACATATACATGCATACATCTATAATGAGTAACATACATACATGCGTACATATACATACATACATCTATAATGAGTAACATACATACATGCGTACATATACATGCATACATCTATAATGAGTAACATACATACATGCGTACATATACATACATGCATGCGTACATATACATACATACATGCGTACATATACATACATGCATGCGTACATATACATGCATACATCTATAATGAGTAACATACATACATGCGTACATATACATACATACATCTATAATGATTAACATACATACATGCGTACATATACATACATACATCTATAATGAGTAACATACATACATGCGTACATATACATACATACATCTATAATGAGTAACATACATGCATGCGTACATATACATGCATACATCTATAATGAGTAACATACATGCATGCGTACATATACATGCATACATCTATAATGAGTAACATACATGCGTACATATACATACATACATCTATAATGAGTAACATACATGCATGCGTACATATACATGCATACATCTATAATGAGTAACATACATACATGCGTACATATACATACATACATCTATAATGAGTAACATACATGAATGCATACATATACATGCATACATCTATAATGAGTAACATACATGCGTACATATACATACATACATCTATAATGAGTAACATACATGCATGCGTACATATACATGCATACATCTATAATGAGTAACATACATGCGTACATATACATACATACATCTATAATGAGTAACATACATGCATGCGTACATATACATGCATACATCTATAATGAGTAACATACATGCGTACATATACATACATACATCTATAATGAGTAACATACATGCATGCGTACATATACATGCATACATCTATAATGAGTAACATACATGCGTACATATACATACATACATCTATAATGAGTAACATACATGCATGCGTACATATACATGCATACATCTATAATGAGTAACATACATACATGCGTACATATACATGCATACATCTATAATGAGTAACATACATGCATGCGTACATATACATGCATACATCTATAATGAGTAACATACATACATGCGTACATATACATGCATACATCTATAATGAGTAACATACATGCATGCGTACATATACATGCATACATCTATAATGAGTAACATACATACATGCGTACATATACATGCATACATCTATAATGAGTAACATACATGCATGCGTACATATACATACATACATGCGTACATATACATACATGCATGCGTACATATACATGCATACATCTATAATGAGTAACATACATGCATGCGTACATATACATGCATACATCTATAATGAGTAACATACATGCATGCGTACATATACATGCATACATCTATAATGAGTAACATACATGCATGCGTACATATACATACATACATGCGTACATATACATACATGCATGCGTACATATACATGCATACATCTATAATGAGTAACATACATGCATGCGTACATATACATGCATACATCTATAATGAGTAACATACATGCATGCATACATATACATGCATACATCTATAATGAGTAACATACATGCATGCGTACATATACATGCATACATCTATAATGAGTAACATACATGCATGCGTACATATACATGCATACATCTATAATGAGTAACATACATACATGCGTACATATACATGCATACATCTATAATGAGTAACATACATGCATGCGTACATATACATGCATACATCTATAATGAGTAACATACATGCGTACATATACATGCATACATCTATAATGAGTAACATACATACATGCGTACATATACATGCATACATCTATAATGAGTAACATACATGCATGCATACATATACATGCATACATCTATAATGAGTAACATACATGCATGCGTACATATACATGCATACATCTATAATGAGTAACATACATGCATGCGTACATATACATGCATACATCTATAATGAGTAACATACATGCATGCATACATATACATGCATACATCTATAATGAGTAACATACATGCATGCGTACATATACATGCATACATCTATAATGAGTAACATACATGCATGCATACATATACATGCATACATCTATAATGAGTAACATACATGCTGCGTACATATACATGCATACATCTATAATGAGTAACATACATGCATGCGTACATATACATACATACATCTATAATGAGTAACATACATGCATGCGTACATATACATGCATACATCTATAATGAGTAACATACATGCATGCGTACATATACATGCATACATCTATAATGACTACAGCATTACATAACATGCATACATCTATAATGAGTAACATACATGCATGCGTACATATACATGCATACATCTATAATGAGTAACATACATACATGCGTACATATACATGCATACATCTATAATGAGTAACATACATGCATGCGTACATATACATGCATACATCTATAATGAGTAACATACATACATGCGTACATATACATGCATACATCTATAATGACTAACATACATGCATGCGTACATATACATACATACATCTATAATGAGTAACATACATGCATGCGTACATATACATACATACATCTATAATGAGTAACATACATGCATGCGTACATATACATGCATACATCTATAATGAGTAACATACATGCATGCGTACATATACATGCATACATCTATAATGAGTAACATACATGCATGCGTACATATACATACATACATCTATAATGAGTAACATACATGCATGCGTACATATACATACAGACATCTATAATGAGTAACATACATGCATGCGTACATATACATGCATACATCTATAATGAGTAACATACATGCATGCGTACATATACATGCATACATCTATAATGAGTAACATACATACATGCGTACATATACATGCATACATCTATAATGAGTAACATACATACATGCGTACATATACATACATACATCTATAATGAGTAACATACATACATGCGTACATATACATGCATACATCTATAATGAGTAACATACATGCATGCGTACATATACATGCATACATCTATAATGAGTAACATACATACATGCGTACATATACATGCATACATCTATAATGAGTAACATACATACATGCGTACATATACATGCATACATCTATAATGAGTAACATACATACATGCGTACATATACATACATACATCCATAATGAGTAACATACATGCATGCGTACATATACATGCATACATCTATAATGAGTAACATACATGCATGCGTACATATACATGCATACATCTATAATGAGTAACATACATACATGCGTACATATACATGCATACATCTATAATGAGTAACATACATGCATGCGTACATATACATACATACATCTACATATGAGTAACATACATGCATGCGTACATATACATGCATACATCTATAATGAGTAACATACATGCATGCATACATATACATGCATACATCTATAATGAGTAACATACATACATGCGTACATATACATGCATACATCTATAATGAGTAACATACATGCATGCATACATATACATGCATACATCTATAATGAGTAACATACATGCATGCGTACATATACATACATACATCTATAATGAGTAACATACATGCATGCATACATATACATGCATACATCTATAATGAGTAACATACATGCATGCGTACATATACATGCATACATCTATAATGAGTAACATACATGCATGCGTACATATACATACATACATCTATAATGAGTAACATACATGCATGCGTACATATACATGCATACATCTATAATGAGTAACATACATGCATGCGTACATATACATGCATACATCTATAATGACTAACATACATGCATGCGTACATATACATACATACATCTATAATGAGTAACATACATGCATGCGTACATATACATACATACATCTATAATGAGTAACATACATGCATGCGTACATATACATACATACATCTATAATGAGTAACATACATGCATGCGTACATATACATGCATACATCTATAATGAGTAACATACATGCATGCGTACATATACATGCATACATCTATAATGAGTAACATACATACATGCGTACATATACATACATACATCTATAATGAGTAACATACATGCATGCGTACATATACATGCATACATCTATAATGAGTAACATACATGCATGCGTACATATACATGCATACATCTATAATGAGTAACATACATACATGCGTACATATACATGCATACATCTATAATGAGTAACATACATACATGCGTACATATACATGCATACATCTATAATGAGTAACATACATACATGCGTACATATACATGCATACATCTATAATGAGTAACATACATGCATGCGTACATATGCATGCATACATCTATAATGAGTAACATACATGCGTACATATACATGCATACATCTATAATGAGTAACATACATGCATGCATACATATACATGCATACATCTATAATGAGTAACATACATGCATGCGTACATATACATGCATACATCTATAATGAGTAACATACATGCATGCGTACATATACATACATACATCTATAATGAGTAACATACATGCATGCGTACATATGCATACATACATCTATAATGAGTAACATACATGCGTACATATACATGCATACATCTATAATGAGTAACATACATGCACGCGTACATATACATGCATACATCTATAATGAGTAACATACATGCGTACATATACATACATACATCTATAATGAGTAACATACATGCATGCGTACATATACATACATACATCTATAATGAGTAACATACATGCACGCGTACATATACATGCATACATCTATAATGAGTAACATACATGCACGCGTACATATGCATGCATACATCTATAATGAGTAACATACATGCGTACATATACATGCATACATCTATAATGAGTAACATACATGCATGCGTACATATACATACATACATCTATAATGAGTAACATACATGCATGCGTACATATACATGCATACATCTATAATGAGTAACATACATACATGCGTACATATACATGCATACATCTATAATGAGTAACATACATACATGCGTACATATACATGCATACATCTATAATGAGTAACATACATACATGCGTACATATACATGCATACATCTATAATGAGTAACATACATGCATGCGTACATATACATGCATACATCTATAATGAGTAACATACATGCGTACATATACATACATACATCTATAATGAGTAACATACATGCATGCGTACATATACATGCATACATCTATAATGAGTAACATACATGCATGCGTACATATACATGCATACATCTATAATGAGTAACATACATGCATGCGTACATATACATGCATACATCTATAATGAGTAACATACATGCATGCATACATATACATGCATACATCTACAGTATAATGAGTAACATACATGCATGCGTACATATACATGCATACATCTATAATGAGTAACATACATACATGCGTACATATACATGCATACATCTATAATGAGTAACATACATGCATGCATACATATACATACATGCATGCGTACATATACATACATACATGCGTACATATACATGCATACATCTATAATGAGTAACATACATGCATGCATACATATACATGCATACATCTATAATGAGTAACATACATGCATGCATACATATACATGCATACATCTATAATGAGTAACATACATGCATGCATACATATACATACATACATACATGCGTACATATACATGCATACATCTATAATGAGTAACATACATGCATGCGTACATATACATGCATACATCTATAATGAGTAACATACATGCATGCGTACATATACATGCATACATCTATAATGAGTAACATACATGCATGCGTACATATACATGCATACATCTATAATGAGTAACATACATGCATGCGTACATATACATGCATACATCTATAATGAGTAACATACATGCATGCGTACATATACATACATACATCTATAATGAGTAACATACATGCATGCGTACATATACATGCATACATCTATAATGAGTAACATACATGCATGCGTACATATACATGCATACATCTATAATGAGTAACATACATGCATGCGTACATATACATGCATACATCTGTAATGAGTAACATACATACATGCGTACATATACATACATACATCTATAATGAGTAACATACATACATGCGTACATATACATGCATACATCTATAATGAGTAACATACATACATGCGTACATATACATACATGCATGCGTACATATACATACATACATGCGTACATATACATACATGCATGCGTACATATACATGCATACATCTATAATGAGTAACATACATACATGCGTACATATACATACATACATCTATAATGATTAACATACATACATGCGTACATATACATACATACATCTATAATGAGTAACATACATACATGCGTACATATACATACATACATCTATAATGAGTAACATACATACATGCGTACATATACATACATGCATGCGTACATATACATACATGCATGCGTACATATACATACATGCATGCGTACATATACATACATGCATGCGTACATATACATGCATACATCTATAATGAGTAACATACATACATGCATACATCTATAATGAGTAACATACATACATGCGTACATATACATGCATACATCTATAATGAGTAACATACATACATGCGTACATATACATACATGCATGCGTACATATACATACATGCATGCGTACATATACATACATGCATGCGTACATATACATGCATACATCTATAATGAGTAACATACATACATGCGTACATATACATACATACATCTATAATGAGTAACATACATACATGCGTACATATACATGCATACATCTATAATGAGTAACATACATGCATGCGTACATATACATACATGCATGCGTACATATACATACATGCATGCGTACATATACATACATGCATGCGTACATATACATGCATACATCTATAATGAGTAACATACATACATGCGTACATATACATGCATACATCTATAATGAGTAACATACATACATGCGTACATATACATGCATACATCTATAATGAGTAACATACATACATGCGTACATATACATACATACATCTATAATGAGTAACATACATACATGCGTACATATACATGCATACATCTATAATGAGTAACATACATACATGCGTACATATACATACATACATCTATAATGAGTAACATACATACATGCGTACATATACATACATACATCTATAATGAGTAACATACATACATGTGTACATATACATGCATACATCTATAATGAGTAACATACATATATGCGTACATATACATACATACATCTATAATGAGTAACATACATACATGCGTACATATACATACATACATCTATAATGAGTAACATACATGCATGCGTACATATACATGCATACATCTATAATGAGTAACATACATACATGCGTACATATACATACATACATCTATAATGAGTAACATACATACATGCGTACATATACATACATACATCTATAATGAGTAACATACATGCATGCGTACATATACATGCATACATCTATAATGAGTAACATACATACATGCGTACATATACATACATACATCTATAATGAGTAACATACATACATGCGTACATATACATGCATACATCTATAATGAGTAACATACATACATGCGTACATATACATGCATACATCTATAATGAGTAACATACATACATGCGTACATATACATGCATACATCTATAATGAGTAACATACATACATGCGTACATATACATACATACATCTATAATGAGTAACATACATACATGCGTACATATACATACATACATCTATAATGAGTAACATACATACATGTGTACATATACATGCATACATCTATAATGAGTAACATACATATATGCGTACATATACATACATACATCTATAATGAGTAACATACATACATGCGTACATATACATACATACATCTATAATGAGTAACATACATGCACGCGTACATATACATGCATACATCTATAATGAGTAACATACATACATGCGTACATATACATACATACATCTATAATGAGTAACATACATACATGCGTACATATACATACATCCATCTATAATGAGTAACATACATGCATGCGTACATATACATGCATACATCTATAATGAGTAACATACATACATGCGTACATATACATACATACATCTATAATGAGTAACATACATACATGTGTACATATACATGCATACATCTATAATGAGTAACATACATGCATGCGTACATATACATACATGCATGCGTACATATACATACATGCATGCGTACATATACATACATGCATGCGTACATATACATACATACATGCGTACATATACATACATGCATGCGTACATATACATACATACATGCGTACATATACATACATACATGCGTACATATACATACATACATCTATAATGAGTAACATACATGCATGCGTACCGTGTGGGTTCCTGTCTCTAAGCCTCTGATAGGTCACTCGTTCTTGGCTACTTGGCCACAGGAATGTCCCTGTAGGTGAATGCTTAGTGCATTTGGCTCTCCGGGAGTCTCGGGTTCGAATCCCGCCTCAGCCCTCCGTTGTTTACCTCATCACAAGTTTTTATTTTCCTCATATGTACATTTATTTATTTAGTTCATTGTCAACAATGTTTTCATGCAGTTATTATCACGGAAACTCCAGATCACCATCTGGAACATGCAGCTTTCTCAGTCCGGTCCTCAGGACCCGCAGGACCCGCAGGACCCGCTGGACCGCAATCAGGACCCGCTGGACCACAATCAGGACCTGCAGGACCCGCTGGACCGCAATCAGGACCCGCTGGACCACAATCAGGACCCGCAGGACCCGCTGGACCACAATCAGGACCCGCTGGACCACAATCAGGACCCGCAGGACCCGCTGGACCACAATCAGGACCCGCTGGACCACAATCAGGACCCGCTGGACCACAATCGGGACCTGCTGGACCACAATCAGGACCCGCTGGACCACAATCAGGACCCGCTGGACCGCAATCAGGACCCACAATCAGGACCCGCAGGACCCGCTGGACCGCAATCAGGACCCGCTGGACCACAATCAGGACCCGCTGGACCACAATCAGGACCCGCTGGACCACAATCAGGACCTGCTGGACCGCAATCAGGACCCGCTGGACCACAATCAGGACCTGCTGGACCGCAATCAGGATCCACAATCAGGACCCGCTGGACCACAATCAGGACCCACAATCAGGACCCGCTGGACCACAATCAGGACCCACAATCAGGACCTGCTGGACCGCAATCAGGACCCGCAGGACCCGCTGGACCGCA
>JALJCO010001934.1:265000-322500 GCA_023101725.1 Atherinomorus stipes | reverse complement strand
TTATGCTGGTTTCAACGGTGTGCAATTCGGGAGATTTTTCCTCGTATATTGGCTTTTTTCACGGCTTGTTATGATGTGTATCCATAGCAACGGAAAAATTGTTTACCACCGTGATCAACTGTTAAAACTCTCCCAAATCAAGATTTTCAGTGAAATAACACGTCAAATCCCAGTGGAGTTAAGGAGAAAGACAAGAGGATGCAGGGCAGGGGTAAGGCAGAGAGAAAAACGGTGGAGATTTAAACCGTTTCTTCCAACTGTTGTGATGGGTAACGTGAGATCGCTAGCTAACAAGATGGACGAGCTCGAAGTGCTAACAAGGTCTCAGAAAGAGTACAGAGAATGCAGTATCATGTGTTTCACTGAGACATGGCTGCATGAACACATCCCGGACTGTAATGCGTCTGTACACGGCTTCAAGACGGTCCGTGCAGACCGAAATAAACAGCTCAGCGGGAAGCTAAAGGGAGGCAGAATTGCAGTGCTGGTCAATCAGCGTTGGTGCCATCCAGGACACGTCACTGTCAAGGAGAAGATCTGCACAAGAGACATTGAACTGTTAGCTGTGAGTTTCCGTCCATATTATTTACCCAGAGAGTTTGCCTGTGTTACTCTGGTAGCGGTTTATATAATACCAGGTACCGCACCAGAGACAGCCTGTGATGTCATCAGCTCCATCGTGGCTAAACTACAAACACAGCATCCAAACTCATTCATGGCGATCTCTGGAGACTTCAACAACGTCTCCCTCTCTGCTACGTTGCCAACTTTCCAGCAGTTTGTCAGCTGCTCCACCAGAGAAAATAAGATGTTGGACTTATTTTATGCAAATACAAAGAATGCATACAGCTCCTCTGCCCTGCCTCCTCTAGGAAGATCAGATCATAATCTGGTTCTTCTCACCTCCACCTACAAGCCCATCGTTCAGCAGCAACCAGTCATTAGGAGGACGATTAAAACCTGGTCTACTGAGGCTGAAGATGCTCTGAGAGGGTGCTTTGAGGCCACAGACTGGAATGTCCTCTGTGAACCTCATGGAGATGACATCAACACCATGACTGAGTGTGTGACAGATTACATAAACTTCTGTGTGGACAGCATCGTTCCAACAAGAACAGTGAGGTGCTTCCCCAATAACAAACCCTGGATCACCAGTGACCTGAAAAAGCTGCTGAACATCAAAAAGAAAGCTTTCAGGGATGGAGACAGGGAGTTACTGAAGACCACACAAAAACAACTGAAAACACAGACTAAGAAATGCAAGGAGGACTACAGGAAGAAGTTGGAGAGCCAGCTCCAGCAGAACAACGTGAGGGATGTGTGGTCGGGAATGAAGAAGATCACTGGCTTCAAGTTAAAGGGGGACCAGACTGACGGAGGTCTGGACAGAGCTAACAAACTGAACATGTTCTTCAATAGGTTCAGTTCCCCCCCCTGCCGACAACCCAACATTCCACACACCCTCCACGAGCCCCCAGCTTTCCTGTCCCACCCCCACTCTGTCACCCTGCACCTCAGTCATGGACCTGAACACAGCCTCATCTCCCTCCACATCAGGACATCCTGAGACCTCTTTTGCCTCCACCTCCAGCCTGACTGTCTCCTGTGACCAGGTCAAGAAACAACTAGAAAAACTGAACCGGAACAAGGCTGCAGGTCCAGATGGTGTCAGTCCCAGAGTTCTCAAGACCTGCTCAGAACAACTATGTCCGGTTCTCCAGCACCTTTTTAACACCAGCCTGAGACAGAACAGAGTTCCAGTGCTGTGGAAAACGTCCTGTCTTGTTCCAGTCCCTAAAAAACCTCAACCAGCTGAACCAAATGACTACAGACCAGTTGCTCTGACATCTCACATCATGAAAGTCCTGGAGAGACTCTTACTGGCTCACCTCAACAAGCAAGTGAACACCTTTCAGGATCCATTACAGTTTGCATATCGTAATGGGCTTGGGGTTGAAGACGCCATCATCTTCTTGCTTCAGAGAGCCCACTCTCATCTGGACCAGTCAGGCAGCACTTTGAGGGTCATGTTCTTTGATTTTTCAAGTGCATTTAATACTATTCAGCTGCTTTGCTATGTCAGAAGCTCCATAACTTCCAGGTGGATCCCTCCACAACCACCTGGATTTACGACTACCTCACAAACAGACCACAGTTTGTGAGACTGAAAGGTTGTGTGTCTGAGATGGTGGTCAGCAGCACTGGAGCACCACAAGGGACTGTACTCTCACCATTCCTCTTTACACTGTACACCTCAGACTTCCAGTACAACTCTGAGTCCTGTCATCTGCAGAAATATTCTGATGACTCTGCTGTTGTGGGGTGTATTAGTGATGGACAAGAAGCCGAATACAGGGAACTTGTCAATCAGTTTGTGAAATGGTGCAGTAACAATCAGCTCATCTTAAATACCAGCAAGACTAAAGAGATGATTGTTGACTTCAGGAGGAGCAAGAATAAGCAGCATAGTCCTGTCTACATCCTAGAAGAGGAGGTGGAGGTGGTAGAGAACTACAAATACCTTGGAGTTCAGCTGGACAACAGACTTGATTGGAAATGCAACTGTGACTACATCTACAAGAAAGGTCTGAGCAGACTTTACTTCTTAAGGAAGCTAAAATCATTTAATGTCTGCAAAAAGATGTTGCAGATCTTCTATAAGTCTGTGGTAGAAAGTGCAATTAGCTTTGCAGCCATCTGCTGGGGCAGCAGCATCAGAACCAGAGACTTGAAGAAACTAAACAAGCTGATCAAGAAAGCTGGTTCTGTGCTGGGGATAACTCTGGAGCCGCTGGAGCTGATCGTTCAAAAAAGAATGCTTCACAAGCTGATGAAGATGATGGAGGACACTTCCCATCCTCTCCACAACACGGTGAAGAATCAACAGAGTGTGTTCAGTGGGAGGCTGCGTCAAGTTCGCTGTAGGACGGAGAGATACAGGAATTCATTCCTGCCAGCAACCATCACCCTAAAGAACAAGACTAACTGACTTTTTGTTTATTTAAAAAAAAAAAAAAAAAAAAAAGTGAGCTTTTACAATACTGAATTTCCCTTCGGGGATGAATAAAGTATTTTTCATTCATTTCATTTCATTCATTCATTTCATTCTACATTCCTGCACGAGCTGCAGAGGGAGAACGAGATCTGCACCCCCCCCCCATGTATCTGTCCGAGCTCCTGACCCCCCCACACCGCCATCCGCTGCCTCAGGTCCACTGACTCAAATCATGGACAGCCACCCAGAATGGGGGACGGATCCGCTCCTCGGCTGTGGGACAGCCTGAACCTCTGAGGACGTCACAGAGACGTGGAGTCTTTTAAACGGCATCTGAGGACATTCCTGTTTATTTACGTCATTTGTTTTATTTGCTGCATAATTTTCATTTTGTTTTATGCTCGGTTTTGATTTTTAAGTTTTTAATGTTGTGAACGTTCTTGATTTTTAAAATGTCTCTCTGATCTTCACCTGAAGCACTTTGAGATTTTACTTCAAATGAAAAGTACATTTATTATGATTATTATTATTAAAAACGCGGTATCGATCTATTTTAGTAACGAAATCTCGCAATATTTCAGCGTTGTTACAAAATCTCGCGAGAATTCTCAAAATATTGTGAGAGTTTGTAAGTAAAATAGATCAATACCACGCTTTTAATATCAATTTGATATTGGCATATGAAAATATTGCAATATTCCAGTGTATCGATATCCTCTCCCCCCATTTTTCAAAGTGTCAGAAACAAATAACAAAACTGCTGTTTGCAATGACTGCTTATTGTTTTCAGCTTGAATATCGGTATCAATATCAGTTATAGACCACATGAGTTTTAAAATATTGGCATAGTGGATATTGGCCAAAATTCCAATATCATGCGTCCCTGATGATAAATAATTTTATTTGTAATGAACTTCTGAAAGTGCTACCGGATAAAAAAAAGAGCTGAAGAGGAAATGAAAACAAGGTCAAACATTAAAACGCTGCATGAAAAGAAAAACCAGCTCTTAGAAGCTTTTCTAAAAGGAAGGTTTCCAGTCCTTTCTGAAACAGTCCCCCTCCTGGCCCTAAGGTGGTCCAGGAGGGGGGTCCACAGATGGGGAGCTGTGGCTTCAAGGCCCTGTCACCCATCGTTTTTCAAACAAACAAATCTCACAGCTGCTTTTTTACAAAGCGGAAACCTCAGGTGGCCAAAAAAGAAGCTACCTGGCAGAAATCGTTATTTGTAGTTCTCCCTTCATCCACTAGAGGGTGCAAAGCGGAGCAAATCCATGTAGACTCCAATGTTAAAAAGAGCAACGTCACAGCAGAAATAAACATGTTTACAGCAGAAATAAACATGTTTACAGCAGAATAAACATGTTTACAGCAGAAATAAACATGTTTACAGCAGAATAAACATGTTTACAGCAGGAATAAACATGTTTACAGCAGAATAAACATGTTTACAGCAGGAATAAACATGTTTACAGCAGAATAAACATGTTTACAGCAGGAATAAACATGTTTACAGCAGGAATAAACATGTTTACAGCAGGAATAAACATGTTTACAACAGAAATAAACCTGTTTACAGCAGAATAAACATGTTTACAGCAGGAATAAACATGTTTACAGCAGAATAAACATGTTTACAGCAGGAATAAACATGTTTACAACAGAATAAACATGTTTACAGCAGAATAAACATGTTTACAGCAGGAATAAACATGTTTAGAACAGAATAAACATGCTTACAGCAGGAATTAACATGTTTACAACAGAAATAAACATGCAACAGCAGAAATAAACATGCTTACAACAGAAATAAACATGCTAACAGCAGGAATAAACATGCTTACAGCAGAAATAAACATGCTTACAGCAGGAATAAACATGTTTACAACAGAAATAAACATGTTAACAGCATGAATAAACATGTTTACAACAGAAATAAACATGTTTACAACAGAAATAAACATGTTTACAACAGAAATAAACCTGTTAACAGCAGAATAAACATGTTTACAGCAGGAATAAACATGTTTACAGCAGGAATAAACATGCTTACAACAGAAATAAACGTGTACATTCTGGTTCTAAACATCATTTTAGACCGAAGTCACCTGGACCCAGTTCACCTGGACCCAGGTCATCTGGACCCAGTTCACCTTACTAAGCCGACCCAGAACACCTGGACCCAGGTCATCTGGACTAAAGTCATCTGTACTGAAGTCATCTGGACCCAGGTCACCTGGACCAAGGTCACCTGAACCCAGGTCACCTGGACCCAAGTCACCTGGACCCAGGTCACCTGGACCCAGGTCATCTGGACCCAGGTCATCTGGACCCAGGTCATCTGGACTAAAGTCATCTGTACTGAAGTCATCTGGACCCAGGTCACCTGGACCAAGGTCACCTGAACCCAAGTCACCTGGACCCAGGTCATCTGGACCCAGGTCATCTGGACCGAAGTCATCTGGACCGAAGTCATCTGGACCCAGGTCACCTGGACCCAGGTCATCTGGACCCAGGTCACCTGGACCCAGGTCATCTGGACCCAGGTCATCTGGACCGAAGTCATCTGGACCCAGGTCACCTGGACCCAGGTCATCTGGACCCAGGTCATCTGGACCCAGGTCATCTGGACCAAAGTCATCTGGACCCAGGTCATCTGGACCAAAGTCATCTGGACCCAGGTCACCTGGACCCAGGTCACCTTACTAAGCCGACCCAGAACACCTGGACCCAGGTCATCTGGACTAAAGTCATCTGGACTGAAGTCATCTGGACCCAGGTCATCTGGACCCAGGTCATCTCGACCGAAGTCAGCTGGACCCAGGTCATCTGAACCCAGGTCACCTGGACCCAGGTCATCTGGACTAAAGTCATCTGGACTGAAGTCACCTGGACCCAGGTCATCTGGACCCAGTGTTTCTGGACCGAGGTCACCTGGACCAAAGTCACCAGGACCCAGGTCATCTGGACCAAAGTCTTCTGGACCCAGGTCATCTGGACCAAAGTCTTCTGGACCCAGGTCATCTGGACCAAAGTCTTCTGGACCCAGGTCATCTTGACCGAAGTCACCTGGACCCAGGTCATCTGGACCAAGGTCATCTGGACCAAGGTCATCTGGACCCAGGTCACCTGGACCAAGGTCATCTGGACCCAGGTCACCTGGACCAAGGTCATCTGGACCCAGGTCACCTGGACCCAGTGTTTCTGGACCGAGGTCATCTTACTAAGCTTAACTTCTGGCCAAGATGGCGGCTGTGTTGACAACAACTGATCTCTTGGTTGCCTAGCAACAGCTCCAGAAATCAACATCATCAGCATCACTTGTTCCACTCAGACCTCCCTCCCGGTTCCGGCTCCCCTCACCAGTTTCCAGCGGATGATCCGGATCCACTCGTCCGCCTCCACCCCCGTCTTGGCGCAGAGATAAAACGTTCGTTCTGGAAACACCAAACTGTCAACGAGAGACGCAGAACCAGAGTGAGAAAAACAGGAACAGACACACCACCGTCCCCAGAATAAGACCCAGATCCAGGACCAGGACCACTTCCTGGAGTGGGACCAGATCCAGGACTGGACCACCAGTCAGTCATCAGTTAATCCGATCCTGGAAACCTGTTTATATCCCAGTTTACCAGGAACCTTCCAGGTGTGTTCCGGTTCACGTTCGACCTTCCAGGTGTGTTTCGGTTTACCTGGAACCTTCCAGGTGTGTTCCGGTTCACCTGGGACCTTTCAGGTGTGTTCCGGTGGCTTTTGGTTCCGGTTACCAGGAACCTTCCAGGTGTGTTCCGGTTCACGTGGGACCTTCCAGGTGTGTTCCGGTTCACGTGGGACCTTCCAGGTGTGTTTCGGTTCACGTGGGACATTCCAGGTGTGTTTCGGTTCACGTGGGACCTTCCAGGTGTGTTTCGGTTTACTAGGAACCTTCCAGGTGTGTTCCGGTTCACGTGGGACCTTCCAGGTGTGTTTCGGTTCACGTGGGACATTCCAGGTGTGTTTCGGTTCACGTGGGACCTTCCAGGTGTGTTTTGGTTTACCAGGAACCTTCCAGGTGTGTTCCGGTTTACCAGGAACCTTCCAGGTGTGTTCCGGTTTACCTGGAACCTTCCAGGTGTGTTCCGGTTTACCTGGAACCTTCCAGGTGTGTTTCGGTTCACGTGGGACATTCCAGGTGTGTTCCGGTTCACGTGGAACCTTCCAGGTGTGTTTTGGTTTACCAGGAACCTTCCAGGTGTGTTCCGGTTCACGTGGAACCTTCCAGGTGTGTTTTGGTTTACCAGGAACCTTCCAGGTGTGTTCCGGTTTACCTGGAACCTTCCAGGTGTGTTCCGGTTTACCTGGAACCTTCCAGGTGTGTTTCGGTTCACGTGGGACATTCCAGGTGTGTTCCGGTTCACGTGGAACCTTCCAGGTGTGTTTTGGTTTACCAGGAACCTTCCAGGTGTGTTCCGGTTCACGTGGAACCTTCCAGGTGTGTTTCGGTTCACGTGGAACCTTCCAGGTGTGTTTTGGTTTACCAGGAACCTTCCAGGTGTGTTCGGGTTTACCTGGAACCTTCCAGGTGTGTTCGGGTTTACCAGGAACCTTCCAGGTGTGTTTCGGTTCACGTGGGACCTTCCTGGCCTCCTGCAGACGTCCATCTGTCCTCCAGCCCGGTATATGTGACGCTGCGGGCGTGGACATGCTTGGACTTTCTGTCTGGGTGGATTCCAGGTTGCTGCAACGTCGGTGAAACCACCGCTGCTTCCGCTCGTGGCCTCCTCACGTTTCACCGCTCAAACTTCCCTTTTTCAGACGTTGCTGCCACCAGGAAATCCGGCCCACGTGAAATCGCTTCTGGAGGTTCTCACAGACAGACAGAAGCAGACCTGGTCATGTAAACACACCCGGGTCAGTCATGGAGCTCCTCAGGGTCCTGTTCTAGGACCGACAAGGTTTACTTCAGACCAAAAGGTCGGAAAAATAATATTAATCATTCTGTAAAAGTCATTTCTGTGGAAATAGTTCTGAGATTTAGGTTCATCTGATGTGATAACGCGCGAAAGTGTGTCCAGATTTCAGAATAAGAATCATCACAACACAAATATCCAGCTCCTTCCTCTGAATCTTCACATGATGCATTCACTGCCCCTCAGACACGGCGATGCATTCACTGCCCCTCAGACACGACGATGCATTCACAGCCCCTCAGACATGACGATACATTCACTGCCCCTCAGACATGATGATGCATTCACTGCCCCTCTGACATGACGATGCATTCACTGCCCCTCAGACATGATGGTGCATTCACTGCCCCTCAGACATGACGATGCATTCACTGCCCCTCAGACACGACGATGCATTCACTGCCCCTCAGACATGACGATACATTCACTGCCCATCAGACATGATGATGCATTCACTGCCCCTCAGACATGATGGTGCATTCACTGCCCCTCAAACATGACGATGCATTCATTGCCCCTCAGACATGACGATGCATTCACTGCCCTTCAGACACGACGATGCATTCACTGCCCCTCAGACATGACGATTCATTCACTGCCCCTCAGACACGACGATGCATTCACTGCCCCTCATACATGACGATGCATTCACTGCCCCTCAGACATGACGATGCATTCACTGCCCCTCAGACATGACGATGCATTCACTGCCCCTCAGCCACGACGATGCATTCACTGCCCCTCATACATGACGATGCATTCACTGCCCCTCAGACATGACGATGCATTCACTGCCCCTCAGACATGACGATGCATTCACTGCCCCTCAGCCACGACGATGCATTCACTGCCCCTCAGACATGACGATACATTCACTGCCCCTCAGACATGACGATGCATTCACTGCCCCTCAGACACGACGATGCATTCACTGCCCCTCAGACATGACGATGCATTCACTGCCCCTCAGACATGACGATACATTCACTGCCCCTCAGACACGACGATGCATTCACTGCCCCTCAGACACGACGATGCATTCACTGCCCCTCATACATGACGATGCATTCACTGTCCCTCAGACACGACGATGCATTCACTGCCCCTCAGACACGACGATACATTCACTGTCCCTCAGACATGACGATGCATTCACTGCCCCTCAGACATGAAGATGCATTCACTGTCCCTCAGACATGACGATGCATTCACTGCCCCTCAGACACGACGATGCATTCACTGCCCCTCAGACATGATGATGCATTCACTGTCCCTCAGACACGACGATGCATTCACTGCCCCTCAGACATGACGATACATTCACTGTCCCTCAGACACGACGATGCATTCACTGCCCCTCAGACACGACGATGCATTCACTGCCCCTCAGACATGACGATGCATTCACTGCCCCTCAGACACGACGATGCATTCACTGCCCCTCAGACATGACGATGCATTCACAGCCCTTCAGACATGATGGTGCATTCACTGCCCTTCAGACACGACGATGCATTCACAGCCCCTCAGACACGACGGTGCATTCACTGCCCCTCAGACATGACAATGCATTCACTGCCCTTCAGACACGACGATGCATTCACAGCTCCTCAGACATGACGATGCATTCACTGCCCCTCAGACATGACGATGCATTCACAGCCCCTCAGACATGACGATGCATTCACAGCCCCTCAGACACGATGATGCATTCACTGCCCCTCAGACATGACGATACATTCACTGCCCCTCAGACACGACGGTGCATTCACTGCCCCTCAGACACAACGATGCATTCACTGCCCCTCAGACATGACGATGCATTCACTGCCGCTCAGACATGATGATGCTTTCACTGTCCCTCAGACACGACGATGCATTCACTGCCCTTCAGACACGCCGATGCATTCACTGCCCCTCAGACAGGATGGTGCATTCACTGCCCCTCAGACACGCCGATGCATTCACTGCCCCTCAGACACGACGATGCATTCACTGCCCCTCATACATGACGATGCATTCACTGCCCCTCAGACATGACGATGCATTCACTGCCCCTCAGACATGACGATGCATTCACTGCCCCTCAGACACGACGATGCATTCACTGCCCCTCATACATGACGATACATTCACTGCCCCTCAGACACGACGATGCATTCACTGCCCCTCAGACATGACGATACATTCACTGCCCCTCATATATGACGATGCATTCACTGCCCCTCAGACACGACGATGCATTCACTGCCCCTCAGACATGACGATACATTCACTGCCCCTCAGACACGACGATGCATTCACTGCCCCTCAGACACGACGATGCATTCACTGCCCCTCATACATGACGATGCATTCACTGCCCCTCAGACACGACGATGCATTCACTGCCCCTCAGACATGACGATACATTCACTGCCCCTCAGACATGACGATACATTCACTGCCCCTCAGACACGACGATGCATTCACTGCCCCTCAGATACGACGATGCATTCACTGCCCCTCAGACACGACGATGCATTCACTGCCCCTCAGACATGACGATGCATTCACTGCCCCTCAGACATGACGATGCATTCACTGTCCCTCAGACATGACGATACATTCACTGCCCCTCAGACATGACGATACATTCACTGTCCCTCAGACATGACGATACATTCACTGTCCCTCAGACACGACGATGCATTCACTGCCCCTCAGACAGGATGGTGCATTCACTGCCCCTCAGACACGACGATGCATTCACTGCCCCTCAGACATGACGATGCATTCACTGCCCCTCAGACACGACGATGCATTCACTGCCCCTCAGACATGACGATGCATTCACAGCCCTTCAGACATGATGGTGCATTCACTGCCCTTCAGACACGACGATGCATTCACAGCCCCTCAGACACGACGGTGCATTCACACCCCCTCAGACACGACGATGCATTCACTGCCCCTCAGACATGACGATGCATTCACTGCCCCTCAGACACGACGGTGCATTCACTGCCCCTCAGACATGACAATGCATTCGTTGCCATTCAGACACGACGATACATTCACTGCCCCTCAGACATGATGATGCATTCACAGCCCCTCAGACATGACGATGCATTCACTGCCCCTCAGACATGACGATGCATTCACTGCCCCTCAGACATGACGATGCATTCACTGCCCCTCAGACATGACGATGCATTCACTGCCCCTCAGACATGACGATACATTCACTGCCCCTCAGACATGATGATGCATTCACTGCCCCTCAGACATGATGGTGCATTCACTGCCCCTCAGACATGACGATGCATTCATTGCCCCTCAGACATGACGATGCATTCACTGCCCTTCAGACACGACGATGCATTCACTGCCCCTCAGACATGACGATGCATTCACTGCCCCTCAGAAATGACGATGCATTCACTGCCCCACAGACATGACGATGCATTCACTGCCCCTCAGACATGACGATGCATTCACTGCCCCTCAGACATGACGATGCATTCACTGCCGCTCAGACATGATGATGCTTTCACTGCCGCTCAGACATGACGATACATTCACTGCCCCTCAGACACGACGATGCATTCACTGCCCCTCAGACACGACGATGCATTCACTGCCCCTCAGACATGACGGTGCATTCACTGCCCCTCATACATGACGATGCATTCACTGTCCCTCAGACACGACGATGCATTCACTGCCCCTCAGACATGACGATACATTCACTGTCCCTCTGACACGACGATGCATTCACTGCCCCTCAGACATGACGATGCATTCACTGCCCCTCAGACACGACGATGCATTCACAGCCCCTCAGACATGACGATGCATTCACTGCCCCTCAGACATGACGATGCATTCACTGTCCCTCAGACATGACGATACATTCACTGTCCCTCAGACACGATGATGCATTCACTGCCCCTCAGACATGACGATGCATTCACTGTCCCTCAGACATGACGATACATTCACTGCCCCTCAGACATGACGATGCATTCACTGTCCCTCAGACATGACGATACATTCACTGTCCCTCAGACACGACGATGCATTCACTGCCCCTCATACATGACGATGCATTCACTGCCCCTCAGACACAACGATGCATTCACTGCCCCTCAGACACGACGATGCATTCACTGCCCCTCATACATGACGATGCATTCACTGCCCCTCAGACACGACGATGCATTCACTGCCCCTCAGACACGACGATGCATTCACTGCCCCTCATACATGACGATGCATTCACTGCCCCTCAGACACGACGATGCATTCACTGCC
This sequence comes from Atherinomorus stipes, assembly GCA_023101725.1. Taxonomy (NCBI): domain Eukaryota; kingdom Metazoa; phylum Chordata; class Actinopteri; order Atheriniformes; family Atherinidae; genus Atherinomorus; species Atherinomorus stipes. Next base: position 310,263 of record JALJCO010001934.1, on the reverse strand, counting down.
CCTCAGACATGACGATGCATTCACAGCCCTTCAGACATGATGATGCATTCACAGCCCTTCAGACATGACGATGCATTCACTGCCCCTCAGACATGATGGTGCATTCACTGCCCTTCAGACACGACGATGCATTCACAGCCCCTCAGACACGACGGTGCATTCACTGCCCCTCAGACATGACAATGCATTCGTTGCCATTCAGACACGACGATGCATTCACAGCCCCTCAGACATGACGATGCATTCACTGCCCCTCAGACATGACGGTGCATTCAAAGCCCCTCAGACACGACGATGCATTCACAGCCCCTCAGACATGACGATGCATTCACTGCCCCTCAGACACGATGATGCATTCACTGCCCCTCAGACATGACGATGCATTCACAGCCCCTCAGACATGACGATACATTCACTGTCCCTCAGACACGACGATGCATTCACTGCCCCTCAGACACGACGATGCATTCACTGCCCCTCATACATGACGATGCATTCACTGCCCCTCAGACACGACGATGCATTCACTGCCCCTCAGACACGACGATGCATTCACTGCCCCTCATACATGACGATGCATTCACTGCCCCTCAGACATGACGATGCATTCACAGCCCTTCAGACATGATGATGCATTCACAGCCCTTCAGACATGACGATGCATTCACTGCCCCTCAGACATGATGGTGCATTCACTGCCCTTCAGACACGACGATGCATTCACAGCCCCTCAGACACGACGGTGCATTCACTGCCCCTCTGACATGACGATGCATTCACTGCCCCTCAGACATGATGGTGCATTCACTGCCCCTCAGACATGACGATGCATTCACTGCCCCTCAGACACGACGATGCATTCACTGCCCCTCAGACACGACGATGCATTCACAGCCCCTCAGACATGACGATGCATTCACTGCCCCTCAGACACGATGATGCATTCACTGCCCCTCAGACATGACGATGCATTCACAGCCCCTCAGACATGACGATACATTCACTGTCCCTCAGACATGACGATACATTCACTGTCCCTCAGACATGACGGTGCATTCAGGGACCTCAGACATCAGATGTGTGCGGGGACGAACCAGAAGCAGTTGACTCGGTCCTGAGAGTAGTCGAACTGGACTGCAGAGCAGGATCTGAGATCCAGGGTCCGAATGGGCTCCTCACACTGCAACAGGAGAAACAGCTGTTTACACGTAAACACAGCAGCTGTTTACACGTAAACACAATCAGCTGTTTACACGTAAACACACCAGCTGTTTACACGTAAACACACCAGCTGTTTACATGTAAACACAATCAGCTGTTTACATGTAAACACACCAGCTGTTTACACGTAAACACAATCAGCTGTTTACACGTAAACACACCAGCTGTTTACACGTAAACACACCAGCTGTTTACACGTAAACACAATCAGCTGTTTACACGTAAACACACCAGCTGTTTACATGTAAACACAATCAGCTGTTTACATGTAAACACACCAGCTGTTTACACGTAAACACAATCAGCTGTTTACACGTAAACACACCAGCTGTTTACATGTAAACACAATCAGCTGTTTACATGTAAACACACCAGCTGTTTACATGTAAACACACTCAGCTGTTTACACGTAAACACAATCAGCTGTTTACACGTAAACACAATCAGCTGTTTACACGTAAACACAATCAGCTGTTTACACGTAAACACAATCAGCTGTTTACACGTAAACACAATCAGCTGTTTACATGTAAACACAATCAGCTGTTTACACGTAAACACACCAGCTGTTTACACGTAAACACAATCAGCTGTTTACACGTAAACACACCAGCTGTTTACACGTAAACACAATCAGCTGTTTACACGTAAACACAATCAGCTGTTTACACGTAAACACACCAGCTGTTTACACGTAAACACAATCAGCTGTTTACACGTAAACACACCAGCTGTTTACACGTAAACACAATCAGCTGTTTACACGTAAACACACCAGCTGTTTACATGTAAACACAATCAGCTGTTTACACGTAAACACACCAGCTGTTTACACGTAAACACAATCAGCTGTTTACACGTAAACACACCAGCTGTTTACACGTAAACACAATCAGCTGTTTACACGTAAACACACCAGCTGTTTACATGTAAACACAATCAGCTGTTTTACACGTAAACACAATCAGCTGTTTACACGTAAACACACCAGCTGTTTACACGTAAACACAATCAGCTGTTTACACGTAAACACACTCAGCTGTTTACACGTAAACACAATCAGCTGTTTACACGTAAACACAATCAGCTGTTTACACGTAAACACAATCAGCTGTTTACACGTAAACACACCAGCTGTTTACAGTAAACAATAGTTTCTACAAAAACAAACCAGCTGTTTACACGTAAACACAATCAGCTGTTTACACGTAAACACAATCAGCTGTTTACACGTAAACACAATCAGCTGTTTACACGTAAACACAATCAGCTGTTTACACGTAAACACAATCAGCTTTTATATATGTAAACACAGCAGCTGTTTACACGTAAACACAATCAGCTGTTTACACGTAAACACAATCAGCTGTTTACACGTAAACACAATCAGCTGTTTACACGTAAACACAATCAGCTGTTTACACGTAAACACACCAGCTGTTTACACGTAAACACAATCAGCTGTTTACTTACACGTAACATAAACACACCAGCTGTTTACACGTAAACACAATCAGCTGTTTACATGTAAACACAATCAGCTGTTTACACGTAAACACACCAGCTGTTTACACGTAAACACAATCAGCTGTTTACACGTAAACACACCAGCTGTTTACACGTAAACACAGCAGCTGTTTACACGTAAACACACCAGCTGTTTACACGTAAACAAGCCTGATCCTGGTCCCAGCAGCAGACTCACCATGTTGTCCTTGAAGTACCTGAGCTGGTACCGGTTCAGCGTGAACCACCTCTGCTTCCAGTTCTGTGAAGGACAAGGTCTGGATGAGTCCTGATCCAGATCCGGTCGTTCCCGACGTTCCCGGTTCTTACCTTCACCAGCGCTCCTTGTTTCACCAGATAACCTTCCTTCGTCCCCAGCTGCAGGACACAGAGACGTTCAGCAGGATCCAGCAGGGACATAAAACCGACCGGAACCAGACCAGATACAGGTTCTACAACCTCCTGTGACCTAGACCTGACCCTTCATCCACCAGAACCGGACCAGAAAACTGGACCACCATCAGGACCAGTTTCCTCCAGCAGCTGGTTCACACTCAGAGGACATAGGGGTCAGGTTTAGGGGTTTTAGTCAGGTTTTAGTCAGGTTTAGGGTTTTTAGTCAGGTTTAGGGGTTTGGTCAGGTTTAGGGTTTTTAGTCAGGTTTAGGGGTTTGGTCAGGGTGTCGGGGTTTTAGTCAGGTTTTAGTCAGGTTTAGGGTTTTTAGTCAGGTTTAGGGTTTTTTGTCAGGTTTTAGTCAGGTTTAGGGTTTTTAGTCAGGTTTAGGGGTTTGGTCAGGGTTTAGGGTTTTTGGTCAGGTTTAGGGGTTTTAGTCAGGTTTATGGTTTTTGGTCAGGTTTAGGGTCCAAACATACCGAAGGCGCGTTGGCCACCAGGTCGGTCTCGGTCCGGCCCGTCTGGATGGCGGTGTGGACTCGGACAGACTCGTAGATGGATGGCTCCTCCACCCTCCAGGGGTACGGACTCTTCAGCACCATGAGGGTCCCTGGTGGAGACGGAGGACGGTTAGGACGAAGTTCTGCTGGAAGACGGGGAAGTTCTACACAAGTTGTAGGTCTGAAGCAGGACCGGTCCTGGTTACCTGGTTTAGTTCCACACATCTGAGTTCAGACTGACAACCAATCACACACAAAGATCAGTATCAGCTATGTCTGCTGGTCCACATCAGCTGGACCGGGTTGGACAAAGTCCAGGACCAGATTCCAGAGAAGGAATGTTACTGAACCAGCTGGTGAACAGGATCAGCATGCAGATTTGTCCTGCATGAAAAGCTGCGGAAGTCACAAACAAACGAGCTGGTTTTTAACAAACCATGTCCATATCGTTCAGCCCAAATCCAGAGACACCAAACCCCGACAAGACAGTCCAGGAGCAAGTCCTCCCGGGGACAGAAACAAGTCCAGAGTCAGGGACAGAAAAAAGTCCAGAGACCGGGACAAGTCCTACCAGGGACAGAAACGAGTCCAGAGACCGGGACAAGTCCTACCAGGGACAGAAACAAGTCCAGAGACCGGGACAGAAACAAGTCCAGAGACCAGGACAAGCCCTACCAGGGACAGAAACAAGTCCAGAGACTGGGACAAGTCCTCACAGGGACAAAAACAAGTCCAGAGACCGGGACAAGTCCTCCCAGGGACAGAAACAAGTCCAGAGACCGGGACAAGTCCTCCCAGGGACAGAAACAAGTCCAGAGACCGGGACAAGTCCTACTAAGGACAGAAACAAGTCCAGAGACCGGGACAGAAAAAAGTCCAGAGACCGGGACAAGTCCTACCAGGGACAGAAACAAGTCCAGAGACCGGGACAAGTCCTACCAGGGACAGAAACAAGTCCAGAGACCAGGACAAGTCCTACCAGGGACAGAAACAAGTCCAGAGACCGGGACAAGTCCTACCAGAGACAGAAACAAGTCCAGAGACCAGGACAAGTCCTACCAGGGACAGAAACAAGTCCAGAGACCAGGACAAGTCCTACCAGGGACAGAAACAAGTCCAGAGACCAGGACAAGTCCTACCAGGGACAGACACAAGTCCAGAGACCGGGACAGAAACAAGTCCAGAGACCGGGACAAGTCCTCCCAGGGACAAAAACAAGTCCAGAGACCGGGACAAGTCCTCCCAGGGACAGAAACAAGTCCAGAGACCGGGACAAGTCCTCCCAGGGACAGAAACAAGTCCAGAGACCGGGACAAGTTCTACTAAGGACAGAAACAAGTCCAGAGACCGGGACAAGTCCTACCAGGGACAGAAACAAGTCCAGAGACCGGGACAAGTTCTACCAGGGACAGAAACAAGTCCAGAGTCAGGGACAAGTCCTCCTGGAGACAAAAACTGTTTTAGTACTCGTTTTAGTTTTTGAAATAGTACTTGTTATAGTGCGTGTTAGTATTCGTTATAGTACTTGTTTTACAACTTCTTTTAGTACTTGTTATAGTACTTGTTATAGTACTTCTTTTAGAACTTGTTTTAGTACTCCTAATAGTACTCGATCTAGTACTTGATTTAGTACTCGTTATAGTACTTGTTTTAGCACTCATTGTAGTACTCATTATAGTACTCGTTATAGTACTTGTTTTAGCACTCATTGGTTTGTTTATTGCTCTCAAAGTATGGATTCGTTATTGGCAGGTATTGGTGAGGATGGCGAGTATTGATGAAGTATTGGCGGGTATTGTTGAGGATGGGGAGTATTAATGAAGTATTGGTGGGTATTGTTGAGGATGGGGAGTATTGATGAAGTATTGGTGGGTATTGTTGAGGATGGGGAGTATTGATGAAGTATTGGTGGGTATTGGTGAGGATGGCGAGTATTGATTAATTATTGGTGGGTATTGGTGAGGATGGCGAGTATTGATTAAGTATTGGTGGGTACTGGTGAGGATCCCGAGTATTGATTAATTATTGGCGGGTACTGGTGAGGATGGCGAGTATTGATGAAGTATTGGCGTGTATTGGTGAGGATGGCGAGTATTGATGAAGTATTGGTGGGTATTGGTGAGGATGGCGAGTATTGATGAAGTATTGGTGGGTATTGGTGAGGATGGCGAGTATTGATGAAGTATTGGCGGGTATTGGTGAGGATGGCGAGTATTGATGAAGTATTGGCGGGTATTGGTGAGGATGGCGAGTATTGATGAAGTATTGCTGGGTATTGGTGAGGATGGCGAGTCTTGATTCATTATTGGTGGGTATTGGTGAGGATGGCGAGTATTGATTCATTATTGGCGGGTATTGGTGAGGATGGCGAGTATTGATTAATTATTGGCGGGTATTGGTGAGGATGGCGAGTATTGATGAAGTATTGGTGGGTATTGGTGAGGATGGCGAGTATTGATGAAGTATTGGTGGGTATTGGTGAGGATGGCGAGTATTGATTAATTATTGGCGGGTATTGGTGAGGATGGCGAGTATTGATTAATTATTGGTGGGTATTGGTGAGGATGGCGAGTATTGATTAAGTATTGGCGGGTATTGGTGAGGATGGCGAGTATTGATTAAGTATTGGTGGGTACTGGTGAGGATCCCGAGTCTTGATTCATTATTGGTGGGTATTGGTGAGGATGGCGAGTATTGATTAATTATTGGCGGGTATTGGTGAGGATGGCGAGTATTGATGAAGTATTGGTGGGTATTGGTGAGGATGGCGAGTATTGATGAAGTATTGGTGGGTATTGGTGAGGATGGCGAGTATTGATGAAGTATTGGCGGGTATTGGTGAGGATGTCGAGTATTGATTAATTATTGGCGGGTATTGGTGAATATGGCGAGTATTGATGAAGTATTGGCGGGTATTGGTGAGGATGGCGAGTATTGATGAAGTATTGGTGGGTATTGGTGAGGATGGCGAGTATTGATGAAGTATTGGCGGGGTATTGGTGAGGATGGCGAGTATTGATTAAGTATTGGCGGGTATTGGTGAGGATGGGGAGTATTGATTAATTATTGGCGGGTATTGGTGAGGATGGCGAGTATTGATGAAGTATTGGTGGGTATTGGTGAGGATGGCGAGTATTGATTAATTATTGGCGGGTATTGGTGAGGATGGCGAGTATTGATGAAGTATTGGTGGGTATTGGTGAGGATGGCGAGTATTGATTAATTATTGGCGGGTATTGGTGAGGATGGCGAGTATTGATTAAGTATTGGTGGGTATTGGTGAGGATGGCAAGTATTGATGAAGTATTGGTGGGTATTGGTGAGGATGGCGAGTATTGATTAATTATTGGCGGGTATTGGTGAGGATGGCGAGTATTGATTAATTATTGGCGGGTATTGGTGAGGATGGCGAGTATTGATTAATTATTGGCGGGTATTGGTGAGGATGGCGAGTATTGATTCATTATTGGTGGGTATTGGTGAGGATGGCGAGTATTGATTAATTATTGGCGGGTATTGGTGAGGATGGCGAGTATTGATTAATTATTGGCGGGTATTGGTGAGGATGGCGAGTATTGATTCATTATTGGTGGGTATTGGTGAGGATGGCGAGTATTGATTAATTATTGGCGGGTATTGGTGAGGATGGCGAGTATTGATTAAGTATTGGTGGGTATTGGTGAGGATGGCGAGTATTGATTAATTATTGGCGGGTATTGGTGAGGATGGCGAGTATTGATTAATTATTGGCGGGTATTGGTGAGGATGGCGAGTATTGATTCATTATTGGTGGGTATTGGTGAGGATGGCGAGTATTGATTAATTATTGGCGGGTATTGGTGAGGATGGCGAGTATTGATTAAGTATTGGCGGGTATTGGTGAGGATGGCGAGTATTGATTCATTATTGGTGGGTATTGGTGAGGATGGCGAGTATTGATTAATTATTGGCGGGTATTGGTGAGGATGGCGAGTATTGATTAAGTATTGGCGGGTATTGGTGAGGATGGCGAGTATTGATTAATTATTGGCGGGTATTGGTGAGGATGGCGAGTATTGATTAAGTATTGGCGGGTATTGGTGAGGATGGCGAGTATTGATTCATTATTGCCCACCCAGCAAAATTTGGCTGAAAAGACGTTGAAAAGACATCATGTCCATCTGTTGAAAACGTTGAAACAACGTTTTAATTTGGTTGAAAAGTGAAAGGTGAAAAGCCGTCTTTCAATTAGACGTTGAAAAGACGTTTTTCGACGACTTTTCAACGTCTAATTTTGGGCTAAATTTGGACAAAATCAGACGGTCCAAACTCAGCTCCACTTTCAACGTCTATTTTCAGGCTTAAATATGGCTATGACGGACCGACCAGATTTAGCCCAAAAAACAATGTTGAAATGACGTCTTGTGTTTGCTGGGTGGTGGGTATTGGTGAGGATGGCGAGTATTGATTAATTATTGGCGGGTATTGGTGAGGATGGCGAGTATTGATTAAGTATTGGCGGGTATTGGTGAGGATGGCGAGTATTGATTAAGTATTGGTGGGTATTGGTGAGGATGGCGAGTATTGATTAAGTATTGGCGGGTATTGGTGAGGATGGCGAGTATTGATTAATCATTGGTGGGTATTGGTGAGGATGGCGAGTATTGATTAAGTATTGGTGGGTATTGGTGAGGATGGCGAGTACCTGCATCACTGCCCAGAAGTGGCTGGTTGGCGAAGTGGTTGACAAAGTCTTGCAGTGACGAGAACATGTTGAAGCCGAACACGTAGACGTTGTCCCTGCGCGTCACATGGAAATGCTTCACTGAGTCCTTTGCCCTGCAGGTCACATGACAGCAAACAGACAGGAAGTTAACTTTCCTCTCTTTAAGACCCAGAAATGTGAGCGGTGACATTCTGAAGATGACTCAGCAGAAAAAACGTCACCTGTGAAATCTGGAAAAGCTTTTAGATCAATGTTTAATTTATTCATGCAAATGTACAAACGACAATATGCAGATTTCAGCATAAAACAGCCCATCACCTGGTGCTGGCTAGTGACTTGGCATATATATATTTATATATATATATAAATACATAATTACTATTATAATTATAAATAATGATCATATGATATTAAAATTAGTATAACATAATTATAATAATCATTTTATATAAATGTATAAATAAGTGTATATATTTATATATATATATATATACACACATGTATGTATGCATACATACATATGTGTATGAATATATATACAGCTGTGTGAAAAAGTGTTCAGATCATCAAACAAATTTAAATATTAGACAAAGATAACACAAGTAAACACAACCCCCCCCCCCCCCCCCACACACACACACACACACACACACACACACACACACACACACACACCTGTTCTCCATCAGAAATCCCTTAAATAGGACCTGCCTGACAAAGTGAAGTAGACCAAAAGATCCTCCAAAGCTAGACATCATGCTGCCATCCAAAGAAATTCAGGAACAAATGAGAAACAAAGTCATTGAGATCTATCAGTCTGGAAAAGGTTCCAAAGCCATTTCTAAAGCTTTGGGACTCCAGAGAACCACAGTGAGAACCATTATCCACAAATGGTGAAAACATGGAACAGTGGTGAACCTTCCCAGGAGGGGCCGGCCGACCAAAATGACCCCAAGAGCACAGCGACGACTCATCCAAGAGGTCACAAAAGACCCCAGAACAACATCCAAGAACTGCAGGCCTCACTTGCCTCAATGAAGGTCAGTGTTCATGACTCCCCCATCAGAAAGAGACTGGGGGGCAAAAATGGCTGCATGGCAGAGTTCCAAGACCAAAACCACTGCTGAGCAAAAAGAACATAAAGGCTCGTCTCAGTTTAGCCAGAAAGCATCTTGATGATCCCCAAGACTTTTGGGAAAATACTCTGTGGACTGACGAGACAAAAGTGGAACTTTCTGGAAGGTGGAGGTCCCATTACATCTGGCGTAAAAGTAACACGGCATTTCAGAAAAGGAACATCATAGCAACAGTAAAACATGCTATGATATGCTATGATAACCGCCACCCCCCCCCCCATATACACACACACCACCCCATACGAATAAAAACCTTCATTTAAAAACTGCATTTTGTGTTTACTTGTGTTATCTTTGTCTGATATTTAAATTTGTTTGATCTGAAACATTTAAGCGTGACAAACATGCAAAAAAGAAGAAATCAGGAAGGAGGAAACACTTTCACAGCTGTACATGTGTGTGTGTGTGTGTGTGTGTGTATTACTTATAAACGTTAAAGTGTTACAGGAGTTGTTTCTGACACTGACCGGACCGACAGGGCGAAGAAACCCGGACCCTCGTTACTGTTCCTGAGGAGGTAACTTCCATCCGTCCCGTTGGACAGGAGCAGGGCCTCGGCCGCATGGCGGGACAGGTCGTAGTGATACCACCTTAAAACAGGATCACAGGTTGTAGTGATACCACCTTAAAACAGGATCACAGGTCGTAGTGATACCACCTTAAAACAGGATCACAGGTCGTAGTGATACCACCTTAAAACAGGATCACAGGTCGTAGTGATACCACCTTAAAACAGGATCACAGGTCGTAGTGATACCACCTTAAAACAGGATCACAGGTCGTAGTGATACCACCTTAAAACGGGATCACAGGTTGTAGTGATACCACCTTAAAACGGGATCACAGGTTGTAGTGATACCACCTTAAAACGGGATCACAGGTTGTAGTGATACCACCTTAAAACAGGATCACAGGTCGTAGTGATACCACCTTAAAACAGGATCACAGGTTGTAGTGATACCACCTTAAAACAGGATCACAGGTCGTAGTGATACCACCTTAAAACAGGATCACAGGTTGTAGTGATACCACCTTAAAACAGGATCACAGGTCGTAGTGATACCACCTTAAAACAGGATCACAGGTTGTAGTGATACCACCTTAAAACAGGATCACAGGTCGTAGTGATACCACCTTAAAACAGGATCACAGGTCGTAGTGATACCACCTTAAAACAGGATCACAGGTTGTAGTGATACCACCTTAAAACAGGATCACAGGTCGTAGTGATACCACCTTAAAACAGTATCACAGGTCGTAGTGATACCACCTTAAAACAGGATCACAGGTTGTAGTGATACCACCTTAAAACAGGATCACAGGTCGTAGTGATACCACCTTAAAACAGGATCACAGGTCGTAGTGATACCACCTTAAAACAGGATCACAGGTCGTAGTGATACCACCTTAAAACAGGATCACAGGTTGTAGTGATACCACCTTAAAACGGGATCACAGGTCGTAGTGATACCACCTTAAAACAGGATCACAGGTTGTAGTGATACCACCTTAAAACAGGATCACAGGTCGTAGTGATACCACCTTAAAACAGGATCACAGGTCGTAGTGATACCACCTTAAAACAGGATCACAGGTCGTAGTGATACCACCTTAAAACAGGATCACAGGTTGTAGTGATACCACCTTAAAACAGGATCACAGGTCGTAGTGATACCACCTTAAAACAGTATCACAGGTCGTAGTGATACCACCTTAAAACAGGATCACAGGTTGTAGTGATACCACCTTAAAACGGGATCACAGGCCGTAGTGATACCACCTTAAAACAGGATCACAGGTCGTAGTGATACCACCTTAAAACAGGATCACAGGTCGTAGTGATACCACCTTAAAACAGGATCACAGGTTGTAGTGATACCACCTTAAAACAGGATCACAGGTCGTAGTGATACCACCTTAAAACAGTATCACAGGTCGTAGTGATACCACCTTAAAACAGGATCACAGGTTGTAGTGATACCACCTTAAACAGGATCACAGGTTGTAGTGATACCACCTTAAACAGGATCACAGGTTGTAGTGATACCACCTTAAAACGGGATCGCAGGTTGTAGTGATACCACCTTAAAACAGGATCACAGGTCGTAGTCATACCACCTTAAACAGGATCACAGATCACACATTTATATCACACGTATAATTCATGGAATAAAATCAGACTCCTACAAGAACAAATCAGAATTAGGCTATAAACACAAAATCTACAACATTTTACTACAAAAAGAGGAACAACAGAAAAAACTGATGGAAACTGATTTAAAAAGAGATAAAATGCTGCAGTAATAGATCACATTGGAAATAAAAAGGCTCAGTTTAAATAATCTGTAAAAACCTGGATTTTATTTGTTTAGACAGAAAATTAAAGCACAAAATTTCATTCAACAATTTATTTATTTAAACTTTAATTAGAATTTTAAAGAACTTCCAAACATAACAGACATTTTCTGCATCAACAGCTGATTTTCTTTCTAACGAGTGTTAGATGTTTGTTTCTAGATGAAGCTGCAGATGCTTCAGGGCTTCTGTTAGCATTAGCATTAACGTTAGCATTAGCATTAGCATTAGCTGGTGCTCCATCCATCTTCCAGCTCTGCTTTGTTATCTCCACTCTCTAATCCGTATGTAATAAACTGGAGTGGGTTTTTGCCTCTTTAGGGTTTGGGACCATTTTTATCTTCATTATTTAGTTTTAATTCTTCTTTACAACGTTAGCTACAGGCTAGCGGCTAGCTGAGTGTCTTCTTCTGCTTGTTTGTTGAACTCTGACAGATTAGCGCCACCAGGTGGGGGGGGGGGGGGGGGGGGGGGGGCTACATTGCAACCCCTCCAGTCATAAATAACAGTGTAAATATACGGTCCTATCGGCCTCTAGGTGGCATATGTGTTTATGTTTATGTGTTTTTATGTTAATGTTTATGTGTTTTTATGTTTTTATGTTAATGTTTATTTTTATGTGTTTGTGTTTGTTTTTATGTTTATGTTTATATGTTAATGTTTTTATGTTAATGTTTATGTTTATGTCTTTGTTTTTATGTTTGTTTTTATGTTTTTATGTGTTTGTTTTTATGTGTTTATGTTTATATGTTAATGTTTTTGTGTTTGTGTTTATGTTTATGTGTTTATATGTGTTTGTTTTTGTGTTCATGTTTTTATACGTTTATGTTTTTATGTTTGTTTTTATGTTTATATGTTTATGTTTATATGTGTTAATGTTTATGTGTTTGTGTTTATGTTTTTGTGTTCATGTTTTTATACGTTTATGTTTTTATGTTTGTTTTTATGTTTATATGTGTTAATGTTTATGTGTTTATGTTTATATGTGTTAATGTTTTTGTGTTTATATGTGTTTATGTTTATATGTGTTTATGTTTATATGTGTTTATGTTTATGTGTTTATATGTGTTTATGTTTTTGTGTTTATGTTTATGTGTTTATATGTGTTTGTGTTTATGTGTTTATGTTTATGTTTTTATGTGTTTCTGTTTTTTGCCTTGTGTTGACGTCCTGCAGTGTGAAGCGCCGTGGAAACGAGCAGGATGAGGACCAGAACGGAGCTGACGGAGGAAATCAGAGAAGATTTGACGGTTGAGCCGACAGCTGCAGAGGAAGCTGGAGAGGGATGTGAAAGTTCTCTTTTTGCATCCAGCCGGGGGGGGGCGTGGGGGGGTTAAAATAGGAGAAACTGACTCAGAAAGGAGAAGCAGACTCGTGCTGATCGTTGTCTAAAGCAGCAGGGAACCTCTGATCATGGTTCCTGATCCAGCTGGTCCGTCTCAAACCCGGGTCACCGAGCAGAACTGGATCAGCTGCTGGATCTGTTAGCTTTACATCAGATGAGCTGGGGCACGAGATGTTACAACATGTTAAAGGGACTTGAGGCAGGATGAAGAAATGAGACTGGTGCCGGCACGGGGGCACAAACTGAAGCTAGAACGTTGTTCTAGAACGTTGACGGCAGAAGAATCCAGAACTATCGCTTCCAGCGTCTGAATCCACCGCGTCTCCTTCTTGGATCAGAACTGTCGGATGCAGCGTCGATGACGTCACATCTGCAGGACAGCGCGGGAAATTCCCCGAATCTCAGCGTCATGCAGCACACAGCTGTGTGTGTGTGTGTGTGGGGGGGGGGGTTCTTGGACCACTTTGGTAGAGATGCACCGATCAGGATTTTGGGGCCGATCACAGCGTCAAACCCATAAATTCTCCAATATTGTTGTCTCGTGCATAAAATTGGCATCATGTTATGAAGTTTAACAATCAGGAGATGGAAATGATCATGAATGGACTGATGAAGCAATCTGCAATATTTCACTCCAGCAGAGACTCGTGGAGACGACTTGGACTCAGATAACAGAGTAAATGTAGCTGACGAGCTTCAGCTTTATGGGGCGATAATTACAGATATGTGAAAAAGTGTTTCCTTCTTCCTGATTTCTTCTTTTTTTGCCTGTTTGTCACTTAAATGTTTCAGATCAAACAAATTTAAATGTGAGACAAAGATAACACAAGTAAACACAAAATGCAGTTTTTAGATGAAGGTTTTTATTCGTAAGGGAGGAAAATAATCCAAACCTCCATGTCCCTGTGTGAAAAAGTGATTGCCCCCCCTGTTAAAACATAAAGTAACTGTGGTTTATCATCTTTGGAAAGCTGAGTTCATCTTCTATCCACATCCAGGCCTGATTACTGCCACACCTGTTCTCCATCAGAAATCCCTTAAATAGGACCTGCCTGACAAAGTGAAGTAGACCAAAAGATCCTCCAAAGCTAGACATCATGCTGCCATCCAAAGAAATTCAGGAACAAATGAGAAACAAAGTCATTGAGATCTATCAGTCTGGAAAAGGTTCCAAAGCCATTTCTAAAGCTTTGGGACTCCAGAGAACCACAGTGAGAACCATTATCCACAAATGGTGAAAACATGGAACAGTGGTGAACCTTCCCAGGAGGGGCCGGCCGACCAAAATGACCCCAAGAGCACAGCGACGACTCATCCAAGAGGTCACAAAAGACCCCAGAACAACATCCAAGAACTGCAGGCCTCACTTGCCTCAATGAAGGTCAGTGTTCATGACTCCCCCATCAGAAAGAGACTGGGGGGCAAAAATGGCTGCATGGCAGAGTTCCAAGACCAAAACCACTGCTGAGCAAAAAGAACATAAAGGCTCGTCTCAGTTTAGCCAGAAAGCATCTTGATGATCCCCAAGACTTTTGGGAAAATACTCTGTGGACTGACGAGACAAAAGTGGAACTTTCTGGAAGGTGGAGGTCCCATTACATCTGGCGTAAAAGTAACACGGCATTTCAGAAAAGGAACATCATAGCAACAGTAAAACATGGTGGTGGTAGTGTGATGGTCTGGGGCTGTTTTGCTGCTTCAGGACCTGGAAGACTTGCTGTGGTAAATGGAACCATGAATTCTGCTTCTACCAAAAAATCCTGAAGGAGAACGTCCGGCCATCTGTTGGTGACCTCAAGCTGAAGCGCACTTGGGTTCTGCAGCAGAACAATGATCCAGAACACACCAGCAAGTCCACCTCTGAATGGCTTAAGAACAACAACATGAAGACTTTGGAGTGGCCTAGTCAAAGCCCCCACCTGAATCCCATTGAGATGCTGTGGCATGACCTTAAAAAGGCGGTTCATGCTGGAAAAGCCTCCAATGTGGCTGAATTACAACAATTCTGCAAAGATGAGTGGAACAAAATTCCTCCACAGCGCTGAAGAAGACTCACTGCCAGTTATCACAAACGCTTGATGCAGTTGTTGCTGCTAAGGTGGAACAACCAGTTATTAGGTTTAGGGGAAGATCACTTTTTCACACACGGACATGGAGGGTTGGATTTTCCCCCCCCCTTACTGATAAAAACCTTCATTTAAAAACTGCATTTTGTGTTTACTTGTGTTATCTTTGTCTGATATTTAAATTTGTTTGATGATCTGAAACATTTAAATGTGACAAACATGCAAAAAAGTCAGAAATCAGGAAGAAGAAACACTTTCACACAGCTGTAAGTTCAGTTTCAGTATTTCAGGACTTGGTAGAACCAGGTCTCAGTTCAGGTCCAGAACGTTTCCCAGCCTCCACATTCAGACTCAGAAAGCTTCATTTCTGGTCTTTGTCTGGTTGCTGCTGCAGGTAAACCAGCAACAGCAACCAGAGACCAGACCCTGGTTCAGGACTCCTCGTCTCCGCCTCATCTGGTTTCTGCTGCGTCTCTACTCTCCCGTCCGTGTCGTACCAGACAGACCAGATAAAACCGTTCCGTCCTGAACCAAATCCAGCGTCTCGTGGATCTGAAACGGTTCCAGTTTCCTCTAAACCTCGCTGAGGGATCAGCAGGCTGCAGAGGAAGAGGAGGGTTCTGATCTTACCCCAGCGTCTCCAGCTCGTCCCTGAGCTCCTCGGTGGACGCATCGCTGTACACGCTCATCGCTGCAGCTCCTCCTGCGCCTCCTGCTCCCTCTGAGAGGAGTCCTGCAGCTGCAGGGGAAGTAGCAGGAGGACACACCCACCAGGAAGCAGCCCAGATATGATGTCATCAACTAAACCCCACCCCAACGTCCAGTTTCCTGAAGTTAAACATGCCCCCCGTGATGATGTCATCCTGGTGTTTGCAGATCTCTGCAGGATAAACTGTTCTCACGCGTCTCTAACTCTGCTCCTGCAGGAGCTCCCAGGAGGAGCAGCACCTCCTGCTCTCGTCTCCTCCCGGGTTTGATTGGCGGAGCGGCTCCGTCCCATCAGGGGGTGGGAACCAGATCAGGTCCCGCCTCCGATGTCGTCATGCTATGATCAGTTTAAAGTTGGCAGGATGTCCGGACACATCCAGGAACGGGAGATTTCTGCCGGGAACACGCAGGAATTTCACCTGGAACGTTCCGCTTCCCGTCAGAGACGTAGAACATCACCTGTAAGCGTCCTGAGACGGAGGAGACGGACGGAGACGGAGGAGACGGAGGAGACGGACGGAGACGGACGGAGACGGACGGAGACGAGGAGCTGAGAACTTCATCTGCTCTGACGATGAAGCCGTTTCCTTTTTAAAGACGTGGAACATGAATATCGAACACCACACTCAGAAACAGACGTACGAGACCGGAACGTCTCTGTACCTGTACGTACATTTACTACAAATGTTCTCTCAAAGTACAATATTGGTATTTATGAGGCCAGAAGTACCTATATACTATGAAAAAGGCTCCAAAGTAATATAAAGTACACATTTGTACCATTCCAACCCTAAACGTACCTGCAGCATTAAAACATGTACAATAACTATAAATAGCAGTACTTCTAAACAGTAGTATAATTATAGTTATTATATACTGATTTTCATAATAATCATAGTAATAATTATATGTATAATTATATATGTGTTTGTCCTAATATTTCTATAATAATTATTCATTTATTATTAGCATCTTTGATTGTTGTCATAATCTCTATTTTATTGACTTTTATTCATCATCTTTAATTGGTTTAATTGTACTTTATTAACTCATACAGCTTGATAAGGTACAAAAATGGACCATGAAGGTACAGAAATGTCTTTCAGAAAGGAACCCCCCCCCCCCAGCAACAAGCTTTGGACCCTTTTAGGTACAAACTGCTACCTCTGTTTCTGAGTGTGTGTAGACAACAGTACAGCCGACACAGTTGGAGCGTTGCGTATTCCTGATGTCCCTGAATGTTACATGTAATACCACCTCTGGGCAGACGAGGGCGCACACACTGCTGAGAGGCGAGTATGTGAGGAAGAGTGTGATGAGGGTGGAAGGATGAAGAAACACGCATCAGTTTTGTATGTTTATGAAAATCCTAAAATATTCCAGACATCACATCAACACCCCCCGGAGCCGATCTGGTACCGACATCGGCTTCAAAGTACGAGTAATATGGAATCACTTAAAACCTTCATCTTCATCACCATCATCATCTTCATCATCATAATAATAAGTTATTGGTCAGGATTAACAAAAAAATTCCTTTGACAATGTAATAAATAAATAAACCTGATTAAAAACGGAACCGGAACATCTGAGAACTCCTGAATACTTCCTGATGCAGGTGTCCGGATTATTCCGGGAACGTCGTCCTGGACCACCCGGAGGACGGAGTTTGAACTTTTACATTCATTTTATTTATTTTAATCAGATTTTTTTTTTTTAATCAAACTTATTTTTTCCAGAAGCTTGAAGATCATTCCAGAAAGAATTCCTCTTTCAGAATTTTATCTGGATGTGGAGGAACGGACTCGCGGGAATGCTGGAGGAATGTTCCCGGTGGGACTGGTGAAGAACATTCCCTCTCAGGTTCCAGGTTTCCATCCCCAACATGACCGCTGCCAAATTCTCGGAACCTTCCGAAGTCTTTCAGCGACATTCCCGGAAATGTCCAGAATGTTTCAGCGACATTCCCGGAAATGTCCAAAATGTTTCAGCGACATTCCCGGAAATGTCCAAAACGTTTCAGCGACATTCCCGGAAATGTCCAAAACGTTTCAGCAGCATTCCCGGAAATGTCCAAAACGTTTCAGCAGCATTCCCGGAAATGTCCAAAATGTTTCAGTGACATTCCCGGAAATGTACAGAATGTTTCAGCGGCATTCCCAGAAATGTCCAAAACGTTTCAGCAGCATTCCCGGAAATGTCCAAAACGTTTCAGCAGCATTCCCGGAAATGTCCAGAATGTTTCAGCGGCATTCCCGGAAATGTCCAAAACGTTTCAGCAGCATTCCCGGAAATGTACAGAATGTTTCAGCGGCATTCCCAGAAATGTCCAAAATGTTTTAGCTGCATTCCCGGAAATGTCCAAAATGTTTCAGCGGCATTCCCGGAAATGTCCAAAATGTTTCAGCGACATTCCCGGAAATGTCCAGAATGTTTCAGCGACATTCCCGGAAATGTCCAAAATGTTTCAGCGACATTCCCGGAAATGTCCAAAATGTTTCAGCGACATTCCCGGAAATGTCCAAAATGTTTCAGCGACATTCCCGGAAATGTCCAAAATGTTTCAGCGGCATTCCCGGAAATGTCCAAAATGTTTCAGCGACATTCCCAGAAATGTCCAAAATGTTTCAGCGACATTCCCGGAAATGTCCAAAATGTTTCAGCGGCATTCCCGGAAATGTCCATAATGTTTCAGCGGCATTCCCGGAAATGTCCAAAATGTTTCAGCGGCATTCCCGAAAATGTCCAAAATGTTTCAGCGACATTCCCGGAAATGTCCAGAATGTTTCAGCGACATTCCCAGAAATGTCCAAAATGTTTCAGCGGCATTCCCGGAAATGTCCAAAATGTTTCAGCGGCATTCCCGGAAATGTCCAAAATGTTTCAGCGACATTCCCGGAAATGTCCAGAATGTTTCAGCGACATTCCCGGAAATGTCCAGAATGTTTCAGCGACATTCCCGGAAATGTCCAAAATGTTTCACAGCATTCCCGGAAATGTCCAAAATGTTTCACAGCATTCCCGGAAATGTCCAGAATGTTTCAACGACATTCCCGGAAATGTCCAGAATGTTTCAGCGACATTCCCGGAAATGTCCAAAATGTTTCAGCGACATTCCCGGAAATGTCCAAAATGTTTCAGCGACATTCCCGGAAATGTCCAAAATGTTTCAGCGACATTCCCGGAATCTCAGAAACATTTTTCAATTTCTGCAAATTTGTTTTAATAAAATATTTATTTGTTGTTTTCAGACAAGTTTTCTGCTGCATTCGAAGATAAAATGTTTATTCATGAAGCAGATTGTTGTTGTTGACGCTGGAAATGAAAATCTATTAAAACCTGTTTAAAACAGTTATTGATCATCAGATCGCTGCGATCATCACAGACGTCGGGACGCTGGAGATAAACAAACAGCTGACAGTCTTCATCACGGACCAGAACTGGTCTGGACCAGCTCCCAGCCACGCCGTCTCAGTTCTGGCGTCTTGGTGGTGGTCCTGGTTGTCGGATCAATCGGAGCATTGAGACAAACCGGGTCGGTCCGGTCTGGTCCCGACCGGTCTAGAGCGTTTGTGGAGGTCAGGAAGGACCTCATCCCCGCTGGGACCCAGACCCGGGTCAGTCCAGTCTGGTTTCAACTGGTCTGGAGCGTTTGTGGAGGTCAGGACACCACCTGGTCCCGGATGGGACCCAGACCCAGGTCGGTCCGGTCTGGTTCCGACCGGTCTAGAGCGTTTGTGGGGGTCAGGAAGGACCTCATCCCCGCTGGGACCCAGATCCGGGTCAGTCCAGTCTGGTTTCAACTGGTCTGGAGCGTTTGTGGAGGTCAGGACACCACCTCGTCTGGGCTGGAATCCAGACCAGGGTCTCCCACGTAGACTGGCAGCCTGCTGGTTCTGGAGTGCTCCTGGTTCCAGCGCTGCATCCTCCGGCGGTATTCCGCCTCGTCTCGCCGGGTCGCGGGCGTCCGGAGTGAGTTGTGGAGTGTCCGGAACAGCAACCTGTACGGCACAAGACAAAGGGATGAGAACCAGGACAGAAGTCTGCAAAAATCAGGACTCCAGGTTCTTCTGGGTCCCTGAAGAACACAGAACCGACTTGTGAGTAAAAACAAATGCTGCATTAGACGTCGGTGATCAAGTGTCTCACTCACACTAATAGGGAAGTCTGAATCTAAGGGTGTATTCAGGAAACCTTTCTGATTGGAATCAGAGTCTGTTTGCTGGGAAAGTCCACTTCATTTGAGGGAGTTGTGAATGCACAAACGGACTCTGATCCGGAACAAACAAGCGGACTCAGTCTACCTACAAATGCAGGTCTCGGTCCGCTTAAAGTGGACAAACTATAGCAGTGGACTACAAACTGCTGTTTCCTGCATTTGGTTAAGCATGGCACTGTGGGTAAAACATTGGGAATTGTGGGTAAAACGTTGGACATTGTGGGTAAGACATTGGGAATTGTTGGCAAAACGTTGGACATTGTGGGTAAGACAATGGGAATGGTGGGTAAAACTGGGACATTGTGGCTAAAACAGTGGGCATTGTGGGCAAAACATTGGACAATGTGGGTAAATTGTTGGGTATTGTGGGTAAAATGGACATTGTGGGTAAAACATTGGGAATTGTGGGTAAAATGTTGGACATTGTGGGTAAAACATTGGGAATTGTGGGTAAATTGTTGGGCATTGTGGGTAAAATGGACATTGTCGGTAAAACATTGGGTATTGTGGGTAAATTGTTGGGCATTGTGGGTAAAATGGACATTGTCGGTAAAACATTGGACATTGTGGGTAAAACATTGGGCAGTGTGGGTAAAACATTGGACGTTGTGGGTAAAACGTTGGGAATTGAGGATAAAACTGGGGCATTGTGGGCAAAACGTTGGACATTGTGGGTAAAACATTGGACGTTGTGGGTAAATCGTTGGGCATTGTGGGTAAAATGCTCGGTATTGTGGGTAAAATGTTGGACGTTGTGGGTAAAACATTGGGCATTGTGGGCAAAACATTGGAAATTCTAGGTAAAATGTTGGACATTGTGGGTAAAACATTGGACCTTGTGGGTAAATCGTTGGGTATTGTGGGTAAAACGGACATTGTGGGTAAGACATTGGGCATTGTGGGTAAAACGGGCATTGTGGGTAAAACATTGGACGTTGTGGGTAAATCGTTGGGCATTGTGGGTAAAATGTTGGACATTGTGGGTAAAATGCTGGGTATTGTGGGTAAAACATTGGGAATTCTGGGTAAAATGTTGGACATTGTGGGTAAAATGCTTGATATTGGGGGTAAAACACTGGGAATTCTGGGTAAAATGTTGGACATTGTGGGTAAAATGCTTGATATTGGGGGTAAAACACTGGGAATTCTGGGTAAAATGTTGGACCTTGTGGGTAAATCGTTGGGTATTGTGGGTAAAACAGACATTGTGGGTTAAAACATTGGGCATTGTGGGTAAAACGGGCATTGTGGGTAAAACATTGGGCATTGTGGGCAAAACGGACATTGTGGGTAAAACATTGGACGTTGTGGGTAAATCGTTGGGCATTGTGGGTAAAATGTTGGACATTGTGGGTAAAATGCTGGGTATTGTGGGTAAAACATTGGGAATTCTGGGTAAAACATTGGACCTTGTGGGTAAATCGTTGGGTACTGTGGGTAAAACGTTGGACATTGTGGGTAAAATGGACATTGTGGGTAAAACATTGGGAATTGTGGGTAAAATGCTGGGTATGGTATGTAAAATGAACATTGTGGGTAAAACGCTGGACATTGTGGGTAAAACATTGGACGTTGTGGGTAAAACATTAGACATTGTGGGTAAAACGCTGGACATTGTGGGTAAAACATTGGACGTTGTGGGTAAAACATTGGACATTGTGGGTAAAATGCTGGACATTGTGGGTAAAATGTTGGACAGTGTGGGTAAAATGATGGGTATTGTGGGTAAAATGTTGGACGTTGTGGGTAAAACATTGGGCATTGTGGGCAAAACATTGGAAATTCTAGGTAAAATGTTGGACATTGTGGGTAAAACATTGGACCTTGTGGGTAAATCGTTGGGTATTGTGGGTAAAACGGACATTGTGGGTATAACATTGGGCATTGTGGGTAAAACATTGGGCATTGTGGGTAAAACGGACATTGTGGGTAAAACATTGGACGTTGTGGGTAAATCGTTGGGCATTGTGGGTAAAATGTTGGACATTGTGGGAAAATGCTGGGTATTGTGGGTAAAACATTGGGAATTCTGGGTAAAATGTTGGACATTGTGGGTAAAATGCTTGATATTGGGGGTAAAACATTGGGAATTCTGGGTAAAACGTTGGACATTGTGGGTAAAACATTGGACGTTGTGGGTAAATCGTTGGGCATTGTGGGTAAAATGCTCGGTATTGTGGGTAAAATGTTGGACGTTGTGGGTAAA
Organism: Atherinomorus stipes; assembly: GCA_023101725.1. Lineage (NCBI taxonomy): Eukaryota > Metazoa > Chordata > Actinopteri > Atheriniformes > Atherinidae > Atherinomorus > Atherinomorus stipes. The sequence continues at coordinate 287,903 of JALJCO010001934.1, read as the reverse complement.
ACATTGGGCATTGTGGGCAAAACATTGGAAATTCTAGGTAAAATGTTGGACATTGTGGGTAAAACATTGGACCTTGTGGGTAAATCGTTGGGTATTGTGGGTAAAACGGACATTGTGGGTAAGACATTGGGCATTGTGGGTAAAACGGGCATTGTGGGTAAAACATTGGACGTTGTGGGTAAATCGTTGGGCATTGTGGGTAAAATGTTGGACATTGTGGGTAAAATGCTGGGTATTGTGGGTAAAACATTGGGAATTCTGGGTAAAATGTTGGACATTGTGGGTAAAATGCTTGATATTGGGGGTAAAACACTGGGAATTCTGGGTAAAATGTTGGACATTGTGGGTAAAATGCTTGATATTGGGGGTAAAACACTGGGAATTCTGGGTAAAATGTTGGACCTTGTGGGTAAATCGTTGGGTATTGTGGGTAAAACAGACATTGTGGGTTAAAACATTGGGCATTGTGGGTAAAACGGGCATTGTGGGTAAAACATTGGGCATTGTGGGCAAAACGGACATTGTGGGTAAAACATTGGACGTTGTGGGTAAATCGTTGGGCATTGTGGGTAAAATGTTGGACATTGTGGGTAAAATGCTGGGTATTGTGGGTAAAACATTGGGAATTCTGGGTAAAACATTGGACCTTGTGGGTAAATCGTTGGGTACTGTGGGTAAAACGTTGGACATTGTGGGTAAAATGGACATTGTGGGTAAAACATTGGGAATTGTGGGTAAAATGCTGGGTATGGTATGTAAAATGAACATTGTGGGTAAAACGCTGGACATTGTGGGTAAAACATTGGACGTTGTGGGTAAAACATTAGACATTGTGGGTAAAACGCTGGACATTGTGGGTAAAACATTGGACGTTGTGGGTAAAACATTGGACATTGTGGGTAAAATGCTGGACATTGTGGGTAAAATGTTGGACAGTGTGGGTAAAATGATGGGTATTGTGGGTAAAATGTTGGACGTTGTGGGTAAAACATTGGGCATTGTGGGCAAAACATTGGAAATTCTAGGTAAAATGTTGGACATTGTGGGTAAAACATTGGACCTTGTGGGTAAATCGTTGGGTATTGTGGGTAAAACGGACATTGTGGGTATAACATTGGGCATTGTGGGTAAAACATTGGGCATTGTGGGTAAAACGGACATTGTGGGTAAAACATTGGACGTTGTGGAGTAAATCGTTGGGCATTGTGGGTAAAATGTTGGACATTGTGGGAAAATGCTGGGTATTGTGGGTAAAACATTGGGAATTCTGGGTAAAATGTTGGACATTGTGGGTAAAATGCTTGATATTGGGGGTAAAACATTGGGAATTCTGGGTAAAATGTTGGACATTGTGGGTAAAACATTGGACCCTGTGGGTAAATCGTTGGGTATTGTGGGTAAAAACAGACATTGTGGGTAAAACGGGCATTGTGAGTAAAACATTGGACATTGTGGGCAAAACATTGGGCATTGTGGGCAAAACGGACATTGTGGGTAAAACATTGGACGTTGTGGGTAAATCGTTGGGCATTGTGGGTAAAATGCTGGGTATTGTGGGTAAAACATTGGGAATTCTGGGTAAAATGTTGGACATTGTGGGTAAAATGCTTGAAATTGGGGGTAAAACATTGGGAATTCTGGGTAAAATGTTGGACATTGTGGGTAAAACGTTGGGAATTCTGGGTAAAACATTGGACATTGTGGGTAAAACGTTGGGAATTCTGGGTAAAACATTGGACCTTGTGGGTAAATCGTTGGGTACTGTGGGTAAAATGTTGGACATTGTGGGTAAAACATTGGACATTGTGGATAAAACAGTGGGCATTGTGGGCAAAACGGACATTGTGGGTAAAACATTGGACGTTGTGGGTAAATCGTTTGGCATTGTGGGTAAAATGGACATTGTGGGTAAAACATTGGGAATTGTGGGTAAAATATTGGACATTGTGGGTAAAATGCTGGGTATTGTGGGTAAAACATTGGGAATTGTGGGTAAAATATTGGACATTGTGGGTAAAACATTGGGTATACACTGGGAATTCTGGGTAAAATGTTGGACATTGTGGGTAAAACATTGGACCTTGTGGGTAAATCGTTGGGTATTGTGGGTAAAACAGACATTGTGGGTTAAAACATTGGGCATTGTGGGTAAAACAGGCATTGTGGGTAAAACATTGGGCATTGTGGGCAAAACGGACATTGTGGGTAAAACATTGGACGTTGTGGGTAAATCGTTGGGCATTGTGGGTAAAATGTTGGACATTGTGGGTAAAATGCTGGGTATTGTGGGTAAAACATTGGGAATTCTGGGTAAAACATTGGACCTTGTGGGTAAATCGTTGGGTACTGTGGGTAAAACGTTGGACATTGTGGGTAAAATGGACATTGTGGGTAAAACATTGGGAATTGTGGGTAAAATGCTGGGTATGGTATGTAAAATGAACATTGTGGGTAAAACGCTGGACATTGTGGGTAAAACATTGGACGTTGTGGGTAAAACATTAGACATTGTGGGTAAAATGCTGGACATTGTGGGTAAAATGTTGGACATTGTGGGTAAAATGATAGGTATTGTGGGTAAAATGTTGGACGTTTTGGGTAAAACATTGGGCATTGTGGGCAAAACATTGGAAATTCAAGGTAAAATGTTGGACATTGTGGGTAAAACATTGGACCTTGTGGGTAAATTGTTGGGTATTGTGGGTAAAACGGACATTGTGGGTAAAACATTGGGCATTGTGGGTAAAACATTGGGCATTGTGGGTAAAACGGACATTGTGGGTAAAACATTGGACGTTGTGGGTAAATCGTTGGGCATTGTGGGTAAAATGTTGGACATTGTGGGTAAAATGCTGGGTATTGTGGGTAAAACATTGGGAATTCTGGGTAAAATGTTGGACATTGTGGGTAAAATGCTTGATATTGGGGGTAAAACATTGGGAATTCTGGGTAAAATGTTGGACATTGTGGGTAAAACAGACATTGTGGGTAAAACATTGGGCATTGTGGGTAAAACGGGCATTGTGAGTAAAACATTGGACATTGTGGGCAAAACGGACATAGTGGGTAAAACATTGGACGTTGTGGGTAAATCGTTGGGCATTGTGGGTAAAATGTTGGACATTGTGGGTAAAATGCTGGGTATTGTGGGTAAAATGTTGGGAATTCTGGGTAAAATGTTTGACATTGTGGGTAAAATGCTTGATATTGGGGGTAAAACATTGGGAATTCTGGGTAAAATGTTGGACATTGTGGGTAAAACAGACATTGTGAGTAAAACATTGGACATTGTGGGCAAAACGGACATTGTGGGTAAAACATTGGACGTTGTGGGTAAATCGTTGGGCATTGTGGGTAAAATGTTTGACATTGTGGGTAAAATGCTGGGTATTGTGGGTAAAACATTGGGAATTCTGGGTAAAATGTTGGACATTGTGGGTAAAATGCTTGATATTGGGGGTAAAACATTGGGAATTCTGGGTAAAATGTTGGACATTGTGGGTAAAACGTTGGGAATTCTGGGTAAAACATTGGACATTGTGGGTAAAACGTTGGGAATTCTGGGTAAAACATTGGACCTTGTGGGTAAATCGTTGGGTACTGTGGGTAAAATGTTGGACATTGTGGGTAAAACATTGGACATTGTGGATAAAACAGTGGGCATTGTGGGCAAAACGGACATTGTGGGTAAAACATTGGACGTTGTGGGTAAATCGTTTGGCATTGTGGGTAAAATGGACATTGTGGGTAAAACATTGGGAATTGTGGGTAAAATATTGGACATTGTGGGTAAAACATTGGGACATTGTGGGTAAAATGCTGGGAATGCTGGTAACAGCGCTGTCGCCGTGGCGAGGACACAGATGGCCTAGAAGCGGGGCGTTACCTTGGTAACAGCGCGGTCGCCGTGGCGAGGACGCAGATGGCGTAGAAGCGGGGCGTTACCTTGGTAACAGCGCGGTCGCCGTGGCGAGGACGCAGATGGCGTAGAAGCGGGGCGTTACCTTGGTAACAGCGCGGTCGCCGTGGCGAGGACACAGATGGCGTAGAAGCGGGGCGTTACCTTGGTAACAGCGCGGTCGCCGTGGCGAGGACACAGATGGCGTAGAAGCGGGGCGTTACCTTGGTAACAGCGCGGTCACCGTGGCGAGGACACAGATGGCGTAGAAGCGGGGCGTTACCTTGGTAACAGCGCGGTCGCCGTGGCGAGGACACAGATGGCGTAGAAGCGGGGCGTTACCTTGGTAACAGCGCGGTCGCCGTGGCGAGGACGCAGATGGCGTAGAAGCGGGGCGTTAGCCTTGGTAACAGCGCGGTCGCCGTGGCGAGGACACAGATGGCGTAGAAGCGGGGCGTTACCTCGGTAACAGCGCGGTCGCCGTGGCGAGGACACAGATGGCGTAGAAGCGGGGCGTTACCTCGGTAACAGCGCGGTCGCCGTGGCGAGGACACAGATGGCGTAGAAGCGGGGCGTTACCTTGGTAACAGCGCGGTCGCCGTGGCGAGGACACAGATGGCGTAGAAGCGGGGCGTTACCTTGGTAACAGCGCGGTCGCCGTGGCGAGGACACAGATGGCGTAGAAGCGGGGCGTTACCTTGGTAACAGCGCGGTCGCCGTGGCGAGGACGCAGATGGCGTAGAAGCGGGGCGTTACCTTGGTAACAGCGCGGTCGCCGTGGCGAGGACACAGATGGCATAGAAGCGGGGCGTTACCTTGGTAACAGCGCGGTCGCCGTGGCGAGGACACAGATGGCATAGAAGCGGGGCGTTACCTTGGTAACAGCGCGGTCGCCGTGGCGAGGACACAGATGGCGTAGAAGCGGGGCGTTACCTTGGTAACAGCGCGGTCGCCGTGGCGAGGACACAGATGGCGTAGAAGCGGGGCGTTACCTTGGTAACAGCGCGGTCACCGTGGCGAGGACACAGATGGCGTAGAAGCGGGGCGTTACCTTGGTAACAGCGCGGTCGCCGTGGCGAGGACGCAGATGGCGTAGAAGCGGGGCGTTACCTTGGTAACAGCGCGGTCACCGTGGCGAGGACACAGATGGCGTAGAAGCGGGGCGTTACCTTGGTAACAGCGCGGTCGCCGTGGCGAGGACACAGATGGCGTAGAAGCGGGGCGTTACCTTGGTAACAGCGCGGTCACTGTGGCGAGGACACAGATGGCGTAGAAGCGGGGCGTTACCTTGGTAACAGCGCGGTCACCGTGGCGAGGACACAGATGGCGTAGAAGCGGGGCGTTACCTTGGTAACAGCGCGGTCGCCGTGGCGAGGACGCAGATGGCGTAGAAGCGGGGCGTTACCTTGGTAACAGCGCGGTCACCGTGGCGAGGACACAGATGGCGTAGAAGCGGGGCGTTACCTTGGTAACAGCGCGGTCGCCGTGGCGAGGACACAGATGGCGTAGAAGCGGGGCGTTACCTTGGTAACAGCGCGGTCACTGTGGCGAGGACACAGATGGCGTAGAAGCGGGGCGTTACCTTGGTAACAGCGCGGTCACCGTGGCGAGGACACAGATGGCATAGAAGCGGGGCTGGGACATCTCCAGCGGCTCCACCCCCAGCAGGTTGGTCGGGTGGCTGCAGATGATGCAGAAGTGGCTGAAGACCAGCACGAAGACGAAGTAGGAGGCGGCGCTGAGGACCAAAACGAGGACATGGATCCAGGTCTGGAACACAGAGGATGGTTGGTGGACACGGTGGACATGTTGGACCAGGTCCGGTTCATTTCCGCCCCTTACCAACGTGTTGCTCTCGATGACTTGGTGCAGCAGAATGATGAGGAGCGCCGAGGCGTTGACGGCAGAGCCGAGGGACAGATCCGCCACGTCCGAACCCGCCAGAGCCTGAGACCGAGACGAGAACCACAACCGCAACATGAGAAGACAACAAGGACAAAGACGTCTTCCAGTTTCCCTGAAATACTTACAAAGTATGGCACGAAGAAGCAGACCAGACTCTGGTAGAAGGCGTCCAGGATGGTGATCCAGAACGTGGAGGGGACGTAGACCTGGAGGAGACAGGATCAGATCCAGGTGAGACAGGACGTAGACCAGCAGGAGACAGGATCAGATCCAGGTGAGACAGGACGTAGACCAGCAGGAGACAGGATCAGATCCAGGTGAGACAGGACGTAGACCAGCAGGAGACAGGATCAGATCCAGGTGAGACGGGACGTAGACCAGCAGGAGACAGGATCAGATCCAGGTGAGACAGGACGTAGACCAGCAGGAGACAGGATCAGATCCAGGTGAGACGGGACGTAGACCAGCAGGAGACAGGATCAGATCCAGGTGAGACGGGACATAGACCAGCAGGAGACAGGATCAGATCCAGGTGAGACAGGACGTAGACCGGCAGGAGACAGGATCAGATCCAGGTGAGACAGGAAGAAGACCGGCAGGAGACAGGATCAGATCCAGGTGAGACGGGACATAGACCAGCAGGAGACAGGATCAGATCCAGGTGAGACAGGACATAGACCAGCAGGAGACAGGATCAGATTCAGGTGAGACAGGACGAAGACCAGCAGGTCTACGGCAGAACCACTGTGGTCTGGTCACATCTGGACCTGCAGCCTGGTTCCTGGATGCAGGAGCCAGGCTGGCAGGAGGGAGGTGGTCTCAGTCCAGACCAGAGTCCAGACCAGAGTGAAGATCCTGATCGTGCTTCTGGGAGGAGCTGAAGTCCGTTGGAGGACAAACGTCCACCTGACCAGTTACCTTCTTCCCCATTACACCTATCAGCATTTAACCTGCACCGCGCTGCGTTCAGGCTCAGCTGAACAACCGTGCTGCGTTCAGGCTCAGCTGGTGCACCGTGCTGCGTTCAGGCTCAGCTGGTGCACCGTGCTGCGTTCAGGCTCAGCTGGTGCACCGTGCTGCGTTCAGGCTCACCTGGTGCACCGTGCTGCGTTCAGGCTCACCTGGTGCAGCGTGCTGCGTTCAGGCTCACCTGGTGCAGCGTGCTGCGTTCAGGCTCAGCTGGTGCACCGTGCTGCGTTCAGGCTCACCTGGTGCAGCGTGCTGCGTTCAGGCTCACCTGGTGCAGCGTGCTGCGTTCAGGCTCACCTGGTGCACCGCAGGCTCACCTGATCCACCGTGCTGCGTTCAGGCTCACCTGGTGCACCGTGCTGCGTTCAGGCTCACCTGGAGCACCGTGCTGCGTTCAGGCTCACCTGGTGCACCGTGCTGCGTTCAGGCTCACCTGGTGTACCGTGCTGCGTTCAGGCTCACCTGGTGCACCGCAGGCTCACCTGGTGCACCGTGCTGCGTTCAGGCTCACCTGGTGCAGCGTGCTGCGTTCAGGCTCAGCTGGTGCACCGCGCTGCGTTCAGGCTCACCTGGTGCACCGCAGGCTCACCTGGTGCACCGTGCTGCGTTCAGGCTCACCTGGTGCACCGTGCTGCGTTCAGGCTCACCTGGTGTACCGTGCTGCGTTCAGGCTCACCTGGTGCAGCGTGCTGCGTTCAGGCTCACCTGATCCACCGTGCTGCGTTCAGGCTCACCTGGTGCACCGTGCTGCGTTCAGGCTCAGCTGGTGCACCGTGCTGCGTTCAGGCTCACCTGGTGCACCGTGCTGCGTTCAGGCTCACCTGATCCACCGTGCTGCGTTCAGGCTCACCTGGTGCACCGTGCTGCGTTCAGGCTCACCTGGTGCAGCGTGCTGCGTTCAGGCTCACCTGGTGCACCGTGCTGCGTTCAGGCTCACCTGGTGCACCGTGCTGCGTTCAGGCTCACCTGGTGCAGCGTGCTGCGTTCAGGCTCACCTGGTGCACCGTGCTGCGTTCAGGGTCACCTGGTGCACCGCAGGCTCACCTGGTGCACCGTGCTGCGTTCAGGGTCACCTGGTGCACCGTGCTGCGTTCAGGCCCACCTGGTGCACCGTGCTGCGTTCAGGCCCACCTGGTGCACCGTGCTGCGTTCAGGCCCACCTGGTGCACCGTGCTGCGTTCAGGCTCACCTGGTGCACCGTGCTGCGTTCAGGCTCACCTGGTGCACCGTGCTGCGTTCAGGCTCACCTGGTGCACCGTGCTGCGTTCAGGCTCACCTGGTGCACCGTGCTGCGTTCAGGCTCACCTGGGAGGCTGGTTCCGCTCCGTAGAGCTCGGGCAGGTCCATCAGCGTGCTGGCGGACGTGTCCTGGTCCAGGACTCCGTAGACCAGCGGAGGGACGGACGTGAAGACCAGGTTGAAGAGGATCAGGACCCAGGAGTTGATCATGACGCTGCCGGAGAAGCCGCAGAAGAACTGGTAGAAGAAGAGGAGGTTGACGTACATCTGAGGAGGAGGAGGAGGAGGAGGAGATCAGAGGAGCAGCTGGTGTCCCAGTATGTCCACCAGAAGCAGACGTCCTCCAGGTGTCTCAATTATGACATCCTACCATATATGGTCAATGCACACAAACGATGCTGCAACATGTTGCACTGATAGATCTATCTATCTATCTATCTATCTATCTATCTATCTATCTATCTATCTATCTATCTGTCTATCTGTCTATCTATCTATCTATCTATCTATCTATCTATCTATCTATCTATCTATCTATCTATCTATCTATCTGTCTGTCTGTCTGTCTGTCTGTCTGTCTATCTATCTATCTACTCTATCTATCTATCTATCTATCTCTATATATAGATATCTATTCATAGATATTATAGATATCTATATCTATATATCTATGTAGATATAGATATCCATCTATATATAAATAGATATAGATATATCTCATGTCAGTGCTGATGCCAGCATGTTCTCCTCTGTCCCTGTTGCTGTTCCAGGATGACCCAAAGTCCCAGATGCCGTCCTCCGTCCCCGTCCTCCTGAAGACAAGCGTACCACGTTCTTGTAGATGAAGTAGAGCACCATGTTGGCGAGGCGGCTGCAGCACCAGTGTCCGTGGACCAGCAGCAGCTTCCTGAGGTGGTGGAACCGGGAGACGGCGAAGTCACTGGACATGACGGCCTGCAGAGGGACAGAGACGTTACTCGGGGAACACGTTGTCCACCTCTTCCATCTTTAGCATTCCCGGCATCTTCACCTGCATCCCCTCCTGACCGGATATTCCCACCCCCACGTCCGCCACCTGGATCATGCTCACGTCGTTGGCGCCATCCCCTGCAGAGACCGGAGACGTTAGTCAGAAGGACGCCGTTGTCCAAGGACGTCCTCGGGGAGGCTCCTGCTCACCCACGGCCAGCGTCATGACGCCGAGCCGGTCCCGGATCAGCCGGACCACCTGGCTCTTCTGCAGAGGCGTGGACCGGCAGCAGATGACCGCCCTGCAGCGCCGGCTCAGGTCCAGGAAGACGCTCCACAGGTCCTCCTGTAGCGCCAAGTCCAGCGTGTGTCCATCGATGACCAGGACGAAACCGCCGTCTGAGGACGGGCCGTCCTCATGTCCAGCCAGACCGTCTCCGCCACCCTGGACCTCCTGGATCAGCTCCTGCAGGAGAGCCTGACATGCCTCCTGGAGGAGAAACCGAGACGGGGTGGTGGGTTCCTGGTGCAAGGCATGCCGGATATTTAACCAGATTAAACTGGAATCCGCCGGTCCTCTGACTGGATTTTTAACCTGATTAAACTGGAATCCGCCGGTCCTCTGACTGGATATTTAACCAGATTAAACTGGAATCCGACGGTCCTCTGACTGGATATTTAATCAGATTAAACTGGAATCCGCCAGTCTTATGACTGGATATTTAACCAGATTAAACTGGAATCCGCCGGTCCTCTGACTGGATATTTAACCAGATTAAACTGGAATCCGCCGGTCCTCTGACTGGATATTTAACCAGATTAAACTGGAATCCGCCGGTCCTCTGACTGGATATTTAACCAGATTAAACTGGAATCCGACGGTCCTCTGACTGGATATTTAATCAGATTAAACTGGAATCCGCCAGTCCCCTGACTGGATATTTAACCAGATTAAACTGGAATCCGCCGGTCCTCTGACTGGATATTTAACCAGATTAAACTGGAATCCGCCGGTCCTCTGACTGGATATTTAACCAGATTAAACTGGAATCCGACGGTCCTCTGACTGGATATTTAACCAGATTAAACTGGAATCCGCCGGTCTTATGACTGGATATTTAACCAGATTAAACTGGAATCCGCCGGTCCTCTGACTGGATATTTAACCAGATTAAACTGGAATCCGCCAGTCCTCTTACTGGATATTTAACCAGATTAAACTGGAATCCGCCGGTCCTCTGACTGGATATTTAACCAGATTAAACTGGAATCCGACGGTCCTCTGACTGGATATTTAACCAGAATAAACTGGAATCCGCCGGTCTTATGACTGGATATTTAACCAGATTAAACTGGAATCCGCCGGTCCTCTGACTGGATATTTAACCAGATTAAACTGGAATCTGCCGGTCCTCTGACTGGATATTTAACCAGATTAAACTGGAATCCGCCGGTCCTCTGACTGGATATTTAACCAGATTAAACTGGAATCCGCCAGTCCTCTGACTGGATATTTAACCAGATTAAACTGGAATCCGCCGGTCCTCTGACTGGATATTTAACCAGATTAAACTGGAATCCGCCAGTCCTCTGACTGGATATTTAACCAGATTAAACTGGAATCCGCCGGTCCTCTGACTGGATATTTAACCAGATTAAACTGGAATCCGCCGGTCCTCTGACTGGATATTTAACCAGATTAAACTGGAATCCGCCGGTCCTCTGACTGGATATTTAACCAGATTAAACTGGAATCCGCCGGTACTCTGACTGGATATTTAACCAGATTAAACTGGAATCCGCCGGTCCTCTGACTGGATCTTTAACCAGATTAAACTGGAATCCGCCGGTCCTCTGACTGGATATTTAACCAGATTAAACTGGAATCCGCCGGTCCTCTGACTGGATATTTAACCAGATTAAACTGGAACCCGCCGGTCCTCTGACTGGATATTTAACCAGATAAAACTGGAACCCGCCGGTCCTCTGACTGGATATTTAACCAGATTAAACTGGAATCCGCCGGTCCTCTGACTGGATATTTAACCAGATTAAACTGGAATCCGCCGGTCCTCTGACTGGATATTTAACGAGATTAAACTGGAATCCGACAGTCCTCTGACTGGATATTTAACCAGATTAAACTGGAATCCGCCGGTCCTCTGACTGGATATTTAACCAGATTAAACTGGAATCCGCCGGTCCTCTGACTGGATATTTAACCAGATTAAACTGGAACCCGCCGGTCCTCTGACTGGATATTTAACCAGATAAAACTGGAACCCGCCGGTCCTCTGACTGGATATTTAACCAGATTAAACTGGAATCCGCCGGTCCTCTGACTGGATATTTAACCAGATTAAACTGGAATCCGCCGGTCCTCTGACTGGATATTTAACGAGATTAAACTGGAATCCGACAGTCCTCTGACTGGATATTTAACCAGATTAAACTGGAATCCGCCGGTCCTCTGACTGGATATTTAACCAGATTAAACTGGAATCCGCCGGTCCTCTGACTGGATATTTAACCAGATTAAACTGGAATCCGCCGGTCCTCTGACTGGATATTTAACCAGATTAAACTGGAATCCGCCGGTCTTATGACTGGATATTTAACCAGATTAAACTGGAATCCGCCGGTCCTCTGACTGGATATTTAACCAGATTAAACTGGAATCCGCCGGTCCTCTGACTGGATATTTAACCAGATTAAACTGGAATCCGCCGGTCCTCTGACTGGATATTTAACCAGATTAAACTGGAATCCGCCGGTCCTCTGACTGGATATTTAACCAGATTAAACTGGAATCCGCCAGTCCTCTGACTGGATATATAACCAGATTAAACTGGAATCCGCACGTCCTCTGACTGGATATTTAACCAGATTAAACTGGAATCCGACGGTCCTCTGACTGGATATTTAACCAGATTAAACTGGAATCCGCCGGTCCTCTGACTGGATATTTAACCAGATTAAACTGGAATCCACCGGTCCTCTGACTGGATATTGAACCAGATTAAACTGGAATCCGCCGGTCCTCTGACTGGATATTTAACCAGATTAAACTGGAATCCGCCGGTCCTCTGACTGGATATTTAACCAGATTAAACTGGAATCCGCCGGTCCTCTGACTGGAATTTTAACCAGATTAAACTGGAATCCGCCGGTCCTCTAACTGGATATTTAACCAAATTAAACTGGAATCCGACAGTCCTCTGACTGGATATTTAACCAGATTAAACTGGAATCCGACGGTCCTCTGACTAGATATTTAACCAGATTATACTGGAATCTGACGGTCCTCTGACTGGGTCTTTAATCAGATTAAACTGGAATCCGCTGGTCGTCTGACTAGATATTTAACCCGATTATACCCGAATCTGACGGTCCTCTGACTGGGTCTTTAATCAGATTAAACTGGAATCCGCTGGTCCTCTGACTAGATATTTAACCAGATTAAACTGGAATCCGCCGGTCCTCTGACTGGATATTTAACCGGATTAAACTGGAATCCGCCGGTCCTCTGACTCGATATTTAACCAGATTAAACTGGAATCCGCCGGTCCTCTGACTGGATATTTAACCAGATTAAACTGGAATCCGCCGGTCCTCTGACTGGATATTTAACCAGATTAAACTGGAATCAGACGGTCCTCTGACTAGATATTTAACCAGATTATACTGGAATCTGACGGTCCTCTGACTGGGTCTTTAATCAGATTAAACTGGAATCCGCTGGTCCTCTGACTAGATATTTAACCCGATTAAACTGGAATCCGACGATCCTCTGACTGGATATTTAACCAGATTAAACTGGAATCCGACGGTCCTCTGCCTGGATCTTTAATCAGATTAAACTCGAATCCGCTGGTCCTCTGACTGGATATTTAACCAGATTAAACTGGAATCCGCCGGTCCTCTGACTGGATATTTAACCAGATTAAACTGGAATCCGACGGTCCTCTGACTGGATATTTAATCAGATTAAACTGGAATCCGACGGTCCTCTGACTGGATATTTAACCAGATTAAACTGGAATCCGCCGGTCCCCTGACTGGATATTTAACCAGATTAAACTGGAATCCGCCGGTCCTCTGACTGGATATTTAACCAGATTAAACTGGAATCCGCCGGTCCTCTGACTGGATATTTAACCAGATTAAACTGGAATCCGCCGGTCCTCTAACTGGATATTTAACCAAATTAAACTGGAATCCGACGGTCCTCTGACTGGATATTTAACCAGATTAAACTGGAATCCGACGGTCCTCTGACTAGATATTTAACCAGATTATACTGGAATCTGACGGTCCTCTGACTGGGTCTTTAATCAGATTAAACTGGAATCCGCTGGTCCTCTGACTAGATATTTAACCCGATTATACTGGAATCTGACGGTCCTCTGACTGGGTCTTAAATCAGATTAAACTGGAATCCGCCGGTCCTCTGACTGGATATTTAACCCGATTAAACTGGAATCCGACGGTCCTCTGACTGGATATTTAACCAGATTAAACTGGAATCCGACGGTCCTCTGCCTGGATCTTTAATCAGATTAAACTGGAATCCGCTGGTCCTCTGACTGGATATTTAACCAGATTAAACTGGAATCCGACGGTCCTCTGAATGGATATTTAACCCGATTAAACTGGAATCCGACGGTCCTCTGACTGGATATTTAACCAGATTAAACTGGAATCCGACAGTCCTCTGCCTGGATCTTTAATCAGATTAAACTGGAATCCGCTGGTCCTCTGACTGGATATTTAACCAGATTAAACTGGAATCCGACGGTCCTCTGAATGGATATTTAACCAGATTAAACTGGAATCCGCCGGTCCTCTGACTGGATATTTAACCAGATTAAACTGGAATCCGACGGTCCTCTGAATGGATATTTAACCAGATTAAACTGGAATCCGCTGGTCCTCTGACTGGATATTTAACCAGATTAAACTGGAATCCGACGGTCCTCTGAATGGATATTTAACCAGATTAAACTGGAATCTGACGGTCCTCTGACTGGGTCTTTAATCAGATTAAACTGGAATCCGCCGGTCCTCTGACTGGATATTTAACCCGATTAAACTGGAATCCGACGGTCCTCTGACTGGATATTTAACCAGATTAAACTGGAATCCGACGGTCCTCTGCCTGGATCTTTAATCAGATTAAACTGGAATCCGCTGGTCCTCTGAATGGATATTTAACCAGATTAAACTGGAATCCGCCGGTCCTCTGACTGGATATTTAACCAGATTAAACTGGAATCCGACGGTCCTCTGAATGGATATTTAACCAGATTAAACTGGAATCCGCCGGTCCTCTGACTGGATATTTAACCAGATTAAACTGGAATCCGACGGTGCCATGGATACACATCATAACAAGTATTGAAAAAAGCCAAATATATGAGGAAAAATCTCCTGAATTGCACACCCTTCAAACCAGCATAAAAAATACTCTGTATTAAAAAAATCTAGTATAATTAAAAAAATAATAATACTAAAAAAAACCTAATCTGACAAGTAACGTCAATAAAAAAGACAACTGTATTTAAAAAAACACAAAAGCTAAGAGAGAGCGGTTACAAACTGCAGCCACCTAGCAGCACATTCCAGAATTTTTCTTCCAGAATTTATAATAATAATAATAATTATAATAATTATTAATAATAATTCCAGAAACAAAGCAGCGGCAAAAGGTTGACGAAGCGGCGATGAAACGTCGATGAAACGTCGACGAAAATGCGACCACCCAGACTCTGCCCACCTCACGCCCTGCCCCCTGGCCAAAGCCCAGCCCCAGCTCATGCCCTGCCCACATCATACCCCACCCACAGGCCACGCCCCCTCACCTTGCTGCCACAGTTGGCGGTCAGCAACTGGTCTGACGGGCGCAGCAGCTTGCAGGCGTTGGCGATGTTGACGGCTGTCTCCTGCTTGTCTCCGGTGAGGACCCAGACCTTGATGCCGGCGGTCTGGAGAGCCTGGATGGTCTCGGGGACGTCCTCCTGGAGCCGGTCTACGATCCCGGTGCTTCCTGGAGACAGACAGAGGACTGAATGCTGCTGCGCAACGGCGCGTCATGGCAACGAACCGGACCTACCCAGCAGAGTCAGGTCCGTCTCCAGACTCTGGGCCGACTCCAACAGAAGCTCCTCTCGGTTCTCGATGCTGCTCTCTGCCGCCAGCTGCCTCTTCATCCACACCTCATACTCCTCTTCCTCCAGGACCTGGTTCACACACAGAACTGGTCCGTCAAAGACCCATCATGGACCAACATCCACATAAAAACCCGTAAGAGTCCTGCTGGATCTACTTCTGACCGGATATTTAATCAGATTAAACTGGAATCCGCCAGTCCTCTGACTGGATATTTAACCAGATTAAACTGGAATCCGCCGGTCCTCTGACTGGATATTTAATCAGATAAAACTGGAATCCGCCGGTCCTCTGACTGGATATTTAACCAGATTAAACTGGAATCCGCCGGTCCTCTGACTGGATATTTAACCAGATTAAACTGGAATCCGCTGGTCCCCTGACTGGATATTTAACCAGATTAAACTGGAATCCGCCGGTCCTCTGACTGGATATTTAACCAGATTAAACTGGAATCCGACGGTCCTCTGAATGGATATTTAACCGGATTAAACTGCAATCCGACGGTCCTCTGACTGGATATTTAACCAGATTAAACTGGAATCCGACGGTCCTCTGAATGGATATTTAACCAGATTAAACTGGAATCCGACGGTCCTCTGAATGGATATTTAACCAGATTAAACTGGAATCCGCCGGTCCTCTGACTGGATATTTAACCAGATTAAACTGGAATCCGCCGGTCTTCTGACTGGATATTTAACCAGATTAAACTGGAATCCGCCGGTCTTCTGACTGGATATTTAACCAGATTAAACTGAAACCCGCCGGTCCCCTGACTGGATATTTAACCAGATTAAACTGGAATCCGTCGGTCCTCTGACTGGATCTTTAACCAGATTAAACTGGAATCCGCCGGTCCCCTGACTGGATATTTAACCAGATTAAACTGGAATCCGCCGGTCCTCTGACTGGATATTTAACCGGATTAAACTGGAATCCGACGGTCCTCTGAATGGATACTTAACCGGATTAAACTGCAATCCGACGGTCCTCTGACTGGATATTTATCAGATTAAACTGGAATCCGACGGTCCTCTGAATGGATATTTAACCAGATTAAACTGGAATCCGACGGTCCTCTGAATGGATATTTAACCAGATTAAACTGGAATCCGACGGTCCTCTGAATGGATATTTAACCAGATTAAACTGGAATCCGCCGGTCCTCTGACTGGATATTTAACCAGATTAAACTGGAATCCGCCGGTCCTCTGACTGGATATTTAACCAGATTAAACTGGAACCCGCCGGTCCCCTGACTGGATATTTAACCAGATTAAACTGTAATCCGCCGGTCCTCTGACTGGATATTTAACCAGATTAAACTGGAATCCGCCGGTCCTCTGAATGGATATTTAACCAGATTAAACTGGAACCCGCCGGTCCCCTGACTGGATATTTAACCAGATTAAACTGGAATCCGCCGGTCCTCTGACTGGATATTTAACCAGATTAAACTGGAATCCGCCGGTCCTCTGACTGGATATTTAACCAGATTAAACTGGAATCCGCCGGTCCTCTGACTGGATATTTAACCAGATCAAACTGGAATCCGCCGGTCCTCTGACTGGATATTTAACCAGATTAAACTGGAATCTGACGGTCCTCTGAATGGATATTTAACCGGATTAAACTGCAATCCGACAGTCCTCTGACTGGATATTTAACCAGATTAAACTGGAATCCGCCGGTCCTCTGACTGGATATTTAACCAGATTAAACTGGAATCCGCCGGTCCCCTGACTGGATATTTAACCAGATTAAACTGGAATCCGCCGGTCCTCTGACTGGATATTTAACCAGATTAAACTGGAACCCGCCGGTCCCCTGACTGGATATTTAACCAGATTAAACTGGAATCCGCCGGTCCTCTGACTGGATATTTAACCAGATTAAACTGGAATCCGCCGGTCCTCTGAATGGATATTTAACCAGATTAAACTGGAACCCGCCGGTCCTCTGACTGGATATTTAACCAGATTAAACTGGAATCCGCCGGTCCCCTGACTGGATATTTAACCAGATTAAACTGGAATCCGCCGGTCCTCTGACTGGATATTTAACCAGATTAAACTGGAATCCGCTGGTCCTCTGACTGGATATTTAACCAGATTAAACTGGAATCCGCCGGTCCCCTGACTGGATATTTAACCAGATTAAACTGGAATCCGACGGTCCTCTGACTGGATATTTAACCAGATTAAACTGGAATCCGCTGGTCCTCTGAATGGATATTTAACCAGATTAAACTGGAATCCGCCGGTCCTCTGACTGGATATTTAACCAGATTAAACTGGAATCCGCCGGTCTTCTGACTGGATATTTAACCAGATTAAACTGGAATCCGCCGGTCTTCTGACTGGATATTTAACCAGATTAAACTGAAACCCGCCGGTCCCCTGACTGGATATTTAACCAGATTAAACTGGAATCCGTCGGTCCTCTGACTGGATCTTTAACCAGATTAAACTGGAATCCGCCGGTCCCCTGACTGGATATTTAACCAGATTAAACTGGAATCCGCCGGTCCTCTGACTGGATATTTAACCGGATTAAACTGGAATCCGACGGTCCTCTGAATGGATACTTAACCGGATTAAACTGCAATCCGACGGTCCTCTGACTGGATATTTATCAGATTAAACTGGAATCCGACGGTCCTCTGAATGGATATTTAACCAGATTAAACTGGAATCCGACGGTCCTCTGAATGGATATTTAACCAGATTAAACTGGAATCCGACGGTCCTCTGAATGGATATTTAACCAGATTAAACTGGAATCCGCCGGTCCTCTGACTGGATATTTAACCAGATTAAACTGGAATCCGCCGGTCCTCTGACTGGATATTTAACCAGATTAAACTGGAACCCGCCGGTCCCCTGACTGGATATTTAACCAGATTAAACTGTAATCCGCCGGTCCTCTGACTGGATATTTAACCAGATTAAACTGGAATCCGCCGGTCCTCTGAATGGATATTTAACCAGATTAAACTGGAACCCGCCGGTCCCCTGACTGGATATTTAACCAGATTAAACTGGAATCCGCCGGTCCTCTGACTGGATATTTAACCAGATTAAACTGGAATCCGCCGGTCCTCTGACTGGATATTTAACCAGATTAAACTGGAATCCGCCGGTCCTCTGACTGGATATTTAACCAGATCAAACTGGAATCCGCCGGTCCTCTGACTGGATATTTAACCAGATTAAACTGGAATCTGACGGTCCTCTGAATGGATATTTAACCGGATTAAACTGCAATCCGACAGTCCTCTGACTGGATATTTAACCAGATTAAACTGGAATCCGCCGGTCCTCTGACTGGATATTTAACCAGATTAAACTGGAATCCGCCGGTCCCCTGACTGGATATTTAACCAGATTAAACTGGAATCCGCCGGTCCTCTGACTGGATATTTAACCAGATTAAACTGGAACCCGCCGGTCCCCTGACTGGATATTTAACCAGATTAAACTGGAATCCGCCGGTCCTCTGACTGGATATTTAACCAGATTAAACTGGAATCCGCCGGTCCTCTGAATGGATATTTAACCAGATTAAACTGGAACCCGCCGGTCCTCTGACTGGATATTTAACCAGATTAAACTGGAATCCGCCGGTCCCCTGACTGGATATTTAACCAGATTAAACTGGAATCCGCCGGTCCTCTGACTGGATATTTAACCAGATTAAACTGGAATCCGCTGGTCCTCTGACTGGATATTTAACCAGATTAAACTGGAATCCGCCGGTCCCCTGACTGGATATTTAACCAGATTAAACTGGAATCCGACGGTCCTCTGACTGGATATTTAACCAGATTAAACTGGAATCCGCTGGTCCTCTGAATGGATATTTAACCAGATTAAACTGGAATCTGCTGGTTTTATTTAAAAGATCACGTCTTTTACACGTCTTCACCTTCTTGGCGATGCAGAGTGTCCTGAGTCCGTCTCGGGCGTAGCCGTCCAAGTGTCTCTGGGTCTGTTGTCTGATGTGGTTGGACAGGTCCTCAGTCTGTCCTCCACCTGGAAACAAGGACACCTGCTCAGTCCTCACCATCCCCGATGATCCCCATCATCATCCTCACTGTCCTCACCTCGGCCCATCATTTCCAGTCCCCCCCCCTCGATGTTTTACCTGCAGGGGTGTCCGCCAGGTCCATGATGACGGAGTCAGCTCCTTTGGTGTAGACCACCACCTGTCCTGTGAGGGGGTGTCGGACCACCACCGACATCCTCCTCCTGCTGGAGTCGAAGGGGAGGACGTGGAGCAGCTGGACCCCCAGAGACCCGATCCCCGGCAGGTCCACCAGGACGCTGTCAGCGGAGCGCCCCCGCAGGGTGCAGCGGTACGCCCGAGCGGCATGGACCAGCGCCGCCTCGTCGGGACTCTCCGCCTCATACAGCAGCTGGTCGTCAGGCTCCGCCCCCGCCTCAGGCCCCGCCTCCTGCTCCGCCTCCTCCCCCTCCAGGCTGACCCTCAGCTTGCAGGTTTCCTGGTCTCCCTCCGGTCCCGGTTCCGGCCCCGCGGAAGGGTCGTTTGGGGGGGACGGGAAGGTGAAGGAGCCGGTCTTGCCGCGTGTGAAGAGCCTGCTGGTGAAGCTGTGGGGGCTGCCTCTGATCTGGGGGGGGGACAAGCCGGAGAACGGGGAGAAGCTGAGGCGCTGGAACATCAGCTTGATCTCCTCCAGAGACCTCAGGGGGGTCCGAGCTTCAGGGACCTAGGGGGGACAGAGGACATGGACATCATAGCAGGATGCAGATTACACATGGACACGTAGGAGGACGCAGGAGGACGCAGGAGGTGCTGAATCAGGGGGACGCAGGAGGACGCAGGAGGTGCTGAATCAGGGGGATGCAGGAGGTGCTGAATCAGGGGGACGCAGGAGGATGCAGGAGGTGCTGAATCAGGGGGACGCAGGAGGACGCAGGAGGTGCTGAATCAGGGGGACGCAGGAGGATGCAGGAGGTGCTGAATCAGGGGGACGCAGGAGGACGCAGGAGGTGCTGAATCAGGGGGATGCAGGAGGTGCTGAATCAGGGGGACGCAGGAGGACGCAGGAGGTGCTGAATCAGGGGGATGCAGGAGGTGCTGAATCAGGAGGATGCAGGAGGTGCTGAATCAGGAGGAGGCAGGAGGTGCTGAATCAGGAGGATGCAGGAGGTGCTGAATCAGGAGGAGGCAGGAGGTGCTGAATCAGGGGGATGCAGGAGGTGCTGAATCAGGAGGATGCAGGAGGTGCTGAATCAGGAGGAGGCAGGAGGTGCTGAATCAGGAGGATGCAGGAGGTGCTGAATCAGGAGGATGCAGGAGGTGCTGAATCAGGGGGATGCAGGAGGTGCTGAATCAGGAGGATGCAGGAGGTGCTGAATCAGGAGGATGCAGGAGGACGCAGGAGGTGCTGAATCAGGAGGAGGCAGGAGGTGCTGAATCAGGAGGACGCAGGAGGACGCAGGAGGTGCTGAATCAGGAGGACGCAGGAGGTGCTGAATCAGGAGGACGCAGGAGGACGCAGGAGGTGCTGAATCAGGAGGACGCAGGAGGTGCTGAATCAGGAGGAGGCAGGAGGTGCTGAATCAGGAGGACGCAGGAGGTGCTGAATCAGGAGGAGGCAGGAGGTGCTGAATCAGGAGGAGGCAGGAGGTGCTGAATCAGGAGGAGGCAGGAGGTGCTGAATCAGGAGGATGCAGGAGGTGCTGAATCAGGAGGATGCAGGAGGTGCTGAATCAGGAGGACGCAGGAGGTGCTGAATCAGGAGGATGCAGGAGGTGCTGAATCAGGAGGACGCAGGAGGTGCTGAATCAGGAGGAGGCAGGAGGTGCTGAATCAGGAGGACGCAGGAGGTGCTGAATCAGGAGGATGCAGGAGGTGCTGAATCAGGAGGAGGCAGGAGGTGCTGAATCAGGAGGATGCAGGAGGTGCTGAATCAGGAGGATGCAGGAGGTGCTGAATCAGGAGGACGCAGGAGGTGCTGAATCAGGAGGACGCAGGAGGTGCTGAATCAGGAGGCACCGCCATTGTGGAAATACGGATTATTGGAAATAACGAGGGATGCCCGATATCATCGGCACTCAATCGGTATCGGACTATATCGGCCTAAAAACTGAGCATCAGACATCGGCCACCCCACCGATATTTAACCGATATTTAACCAACATTTAACCGATATTTAACCGACATTTAACCGATATTTAACCAATATTTAACCGACATTTAACCGATATTTAACCAATATTTAACCGATATTTAACCGATATTTAACCGACATTTAACCGATATTTAACCAATATTTAACCGATATTTAACCAATATTTAACCGACATTTAACCGATATTTAACCAATATTTAACCGATATTTAACCGATATTTAACCGACATTTAACCGATATTTAACCAATATTTAACCAATATTTAACCGATATTTAACCGATATTTAACCGACATTTAACCGATATTTAACCGATATTTAACCGATCAGCCTGCTGTTTCTAAAGTCTTTTTTTTTTTTTTTTTTTTTTTTCGTTTAGGTTAATATCATTTATTGCATCCATTATTGCAAATTCTCAACACACGTATCCTGGTACAGCTGGGGGTCAGACATTAAAAATTTGAATTTTATTTATACATGGTGACCAGTGTCATAAATTTCCGTCTGTCCCCCGAAGGAGAATCAGAGATACAGCTTTAACGCAGTGTGCAACACAGACTGAATTACAAGAGGAGGAATTGTTTTCATCCTTCACTCAGAAGCTTCTCAAACTTTTTCAGACATTAAAATCCGTTCATTCACTGCTACGAACCTGAAGTCATGCAATTAAACTGGAAGAAGCGGGTGAGGACTGGTGTGACACAGATGACGTCATTTATAACCCTGACCAGCTCCGAACCAGCACAGTCAGATTGAAGATGATCAGTTTGCAGAAGCTTCAGCATGAGTTCATCTGGAATGTTAATGAAATAAGACCAGTGACGGAGAGGAAAACCAGCGGACATAAACTGGACTAGAATCTGAACTTTGTTCATCTGTAAAACCTAAAAACAGTTCTGAGCCCTCCTGATATCATATTATTATTAATAATAAATCATAACCCCTCTCTATATTCAGAAGCTTGCATAAGATACATGTTATAAAGTGCTTCGTGTACAATATATTTACAAAACTTCCTTCTTCTTTGCCATCACTATTTTACAGATAAATTATGGCAGAAAGACGTTTTTGGTCAAAAATCCCTCCTGAATAAAAAAAAAAGAGACCTGGGACTGAAAAAATCACGCAAGAAGTCATCATGTTTCTGTTTCTAAAGTCTAATAAAAAGAAAATCTTTTTTTACAAACTTTAAAACTGAAGACTAGGGCTGGTAAAAAATATCGATACAATGAAATATCAGGATATTTTCATATGCTGATATCATACTGCAAATAAAAGTGCTATTTGCAATCACTGCTTATTTTATTCAGCTTTAATATCGGCATTGATATCGGTTAATGGTCACGAGTTTTAAAATATCGGCATATTGGATATGAGGGCTGGACGATTATGGAAAAAATTATAATCACGATTATTTTGATTGATACTGAAATCACGATTAAAATTTGATTAATTGTCCAGCCCTATTGGATATGGGGCAACATTCCAGTATCGTGCATCTGTAGAAATAACTGTTGACGTAACAGTGATCCCAGCATGATCCCAGATGCTGCTGGGATGTTGTCATGGTTACAGGATCCAGTGATGGAGACGAC